>CANTUR010001397.1:0-237118 GCA_947683625.1 Mallotus nudiflorus | reverse complement strand
CTGCACCTATGCCATTTCAGTTACCACCAGCTCAGCATCAGAGTTCTACTCAGTTTGTTCCACAGCAGAGTCGTGGTAGAGGTACTAGAGGAGGTGCCAGAGGCGTTGGCCAGGCTTCTACCAGTCAGCAGGGAGGTCGAGGCCAGGCCAGAGTTTTTCATCTGACTCAGCAGGATGCTCAGGCATCTAATGCAGTCGTGGCAGGTATTCTTTCTGTTTGTTACCTGGATGCTTTGGGTTTTGTTTGATCCGGGTGCCACGCATTCGTTTGTTTCTCCTATTTTTGCTTCTAAATCTTGTTGGCAAGCTTCGAGGATGGCTTTTCCTTTGTCTGTTGCCACTCCTCTGAGTGATTCTTTGGACGCCGATATTGTTCTTTCTGGTTGTCCAGTTCTCGTGGGAGATAGAGAATTACCCGCCGATTTGATTTTGTTGGATGTGATGGAGTTCGATGTTATTTTGGGAATGGATTGGTTGTCTCAGCACTTTGCCGTGGTTGATTGCAGGAATAAGGAGGTGATTTTTAGAATTCCTGGTGAAGTAGAATTTAAGTTTGTTGGTGACAGGAGTTCAGCACCTCAGAATCTTATTTCTGTTATTTCAGCTAGGAAGTTGTTGAAGAAAGGTTGTCAGGGGTTTTTGGCATTGGTTAGGGATATGTCAGTGGAGAAGTTGTCACTCACAGATGTTCCTGTTGCTTGTGAGTTTCCTGATGTTTTTTCCGAGGAGTTGCCAGGTTTACCACCTCATAGAGAGATTGAGTTCTGTATAGATGTGGTTCCAGGTATTACTCCTATATCTATGACACCCTATCGTATGGCTCCTGCAGAGTTGAGAGAGTTGAAGGAGCAGTTGCAAGAGTTGTTGGATAAGGGTTTTATCAGACCTAGTGTTTCTCCTTGGGGTGCACCAGTCCTGTTTGTGAAGAAGAAGGATGGTACCCTGAGACTGTGCATTGACTACAGAGAGTTGAATAAGGTGACAGTGAAGAACAAGTATCCTCTCCGAGGATAGATGATTTGTTTGATCAGCTCCAGGGTGCACAATTCTTTTCTAAGGTTGACTTGAGGTCGGGTTATCATCAGCTGCGGATCAGTGAAGCTGATATTCCTAAGACAGCTTTCCGCACTAGATATGGTCATTATGAGTTTCTGGTGATGTCTTTTGGTTTGACTAATGCACCAGCAGCTTTTATGGATCTGATGAACAGAGTATTCCGACCGTATGTGGATCAGTTTGTGGTAGTCTTCATTGATGATATACTGGTATATTCGAGGAGTATGGAAGAGCACGTATATCACTTGAGGATTGTACTACAGACACTGAGAGATCATCAGCTTTATGCTAAATTCTCGAAGTGTGATTTCTGGATGGAGAGTGTTTCTTTTCTTGGACACGTAGTGTCTAAAGAAGGTATTCAGGTTGATCCACAGAAGGTTGAGGCAGTATCTGAGTGGCCTAGACCTACTTCAGTTACTGAGATTCGGAGTTTTCTGGGTTTAGCCGGGTATTATAGGCGGTTTGTGCAGGATTTTTCCAGGATTGCAGCCCCTATGACTCGCTTGACTCAGAAGAATGTTAGATTCGAGTGGTCAGAAGCTTGTGAGAATAGTTTTCAGTTGTTGAAGGAGAAGTTGACCACAGCGCCAGTATTAGCTTTGCCTAATAGTGTGGATAAGTTCACAGTTTACTGTGATGCCTCTAGAATTGGTCTTGGTTGTGTGTTGATGCAGAATGGAAGGGTGATAGCCTATGCTTCGAGGCAGTTGAAGAAGCATGAGCAGAACTATCCCACACATGATCTTGAGATGGCTGCAGTGATCTTTGCTTTGAAGATTTGGAGACATTATTTGTACGGGGTGACTTGTGAGATATTTACTGATCACAAGAGCCTTAAGTACATTTTCCAGCAGCGAGATCTGAATTTGAGGCAGAGGAGATGGTTGGAACTGTTGAAGGATTATGATTGCGAGATTCTTTACCATCCGGGTAAAGCTAATGTGGTAGCAGATGCCTTGAGTAGGAAGTCCTCAGGTAGTCTTGCTCACATCGGTGTGGAGAGGAGACCATTGATCCAGGAGTTGCATCTGATGGTGGATCAAGGTCTGATGATGAAGATCAGTAGATCAGGTGGACTGTTAGCTCAGTTTAAAGTACGATCTGTACTAAGGGATAGGATTAAAGCAGCTCAGAGCCGAGATCCTATTCTGGAAGAGCTTGCAGAGAATGTCAGAGCAGGGAAGTTCACTGATTTCACACTCGATGATGATGGTGTGTTGTGGATCAGTGGTAGATTGTGTGTTCCTGATGTGGATAATTTGAGAGAAGAGATCCTAGAGGAAGCACATTCTACAGCTTACAGCGTTCATCCTGGTGTTACTAAGATGTACCACAGTATCAGAGATTTATACTGGTGGGATGGATTGAAGAAGGATGTTGCTGATTATGTTGCTAAGTGCTTGACTTGTCAGCAAGTGAAAGCCGAACATCAGAAGCCTTCTGGGAAGCTTCAGCCTCTTCCTATTCCCGAGTGGAAGTGGGAAAGGATAGCTATGGATTTTGTGGTCGGTTTACCTCGTTCGAAGGATGGATACGATTCCATTTGGGTGATTGTAGACAGATTGACGAAGTCTGCACATTTCTTGCCTGTGAAAGCCACATATTCAGTTGCTAGATTGGCGAAGTTGTATGTGAAGCATATTGTGTGCCTTCATGGAGTACCTGTGTCCATTGTGTCAGACAGAGGTTCAGTGTTTACTTCTCGTTTTTGGCAGAAGTTGCAGGAAGCGATGGGCACTAGGTTGGATTTCAGTACTGCTTTTCATCCTCAGACAGATGGCCAGTCTGAGAGGACGATCCAGACACTGGAAGATATGTTGAGGATGTGTGTCTTGGATTTGGGAGGTAGCTGGGATGATCATTTGTCGCTTGTTGAGTTTGCATATAATAACAGCTACCATAGCAGTATTGGCATGGCACCATATGAGGCGTTGTATGGAAGGAAGTGTAGATCCCCGTTGAGTTGGGATGAGATTGGTGAGAGAGCTTTGACTGGACCAGAGATGGTTCAGGATGCTGCAGAGAAAGTCGCCGTGATCAAGCGCAGATTAGAGACCGCAGTTAGTAGACAGAAGAGTTATGCGGATCCTAGGCGCAGAGATGTGGAGTTTCAGGTTGGAGATTTCGTTTTTCTGAAAGTATCTCCGATGAAGGGTGTGATGAGATTTGGTAGGAAGGGTAAGTTAGCACCGAGATATATTGGACCGTTTGAGATTCTGGAGAGAATTGGCACTGTTGCATATCGGTTGGATTTACCTCCGAGTATGTCACAGGTGCATCCAGTATTTCATATCTCGATGTTGAGGAAGTATATCTCAGATCCTTCACATGTGTTGCAACCTGACAGTGTGGAAGTGAGTGAAGATTTGACGTTTGTGGAAGAACCTGTGGCGATCGTTGATTTTCAAGTTCGACAGTTGCGATCGAAGCAGATTCCGATGGTCAAGGTTTTGTGGCGTAGCGACAGAGTTGAAGAACATACGTGGGAGACTGAAGCTGAGATGCGAGCTTCTTACCCGTATCTCTTTCCTTCCTGATTCTGTAATCTTGTTTTTAGAATTCGGGGACGAATTCCTGTAAGGGGGGAAGACTGTAATATCCCGTAATTTTAAAAATATTTTTACACTGTACCGGGATATGCGAGTGTCAGTGATTTTTGTATTTTATATGATATTTTTATGAGTTAATATGTATTTTAAACCTATTTTAATTACTGTCTATTATTTTCAGTATTTTACGTAAAATTTTCCCGGGACTTTCATTTTCGGGGAAATTTTCACGTAAACAATGTATTATTAATTATTTTAAATGTATTTACGGGTTTGCATGAACTCATACATATTTTTAAATTATTAAATAAAGCTTGTGTGTGTATATTTATTTAATTAGGGTTTATTATTACCCTAATATTTTATTATTTATTTATTATTATTTGATTATTTTATTTATTATTAAATTATTAAAATTTATTTTTTTTCTTTTTTCTTTTTTTTTCTTTTTCTTTTCCTTTTTCTTTCTTTTTCTTTTCTTTTCTCTTTCCTTTTCTTTCTTTTTCTTTTTCTTCTTCTTCTTCTTCTTCTTCTTCCCGTAGGTAGGCGCCGGACCACCCACTATTCCTCACGTCGTTTCTCCCTCCTCCGGCCACCGTTTTCGACACCGCCGGTCTCTATCTTCTCCTTGAGCTCCGGTGAGTGTTATTCTAGCTTTTGTTTGAGCTAAAACGGTCTAGAATTGCTTAGGTTTTGAGTTGAATATTTCGGCCACTTTTGGTTTTCGATTTTTTTGAGCTTCAATTTGGATGATTCATGGAAACTTCCTTCACAAATGTTGTTCCTGGTAGTTTAATCTTCATGTATGAATTTTTGTAGAATTTTTGGAGATTGTTTGGATTTTTGGGTATTTTTGAATATTTTAATATTATTTTCGAATTTTCGGAAATTAATTATTTAAATTATGAAATTGGAGTTTATGGTTGAATTAGGTGTTGAAATGAATTATAGGAATTTATTTGGAATTTTTATGAATTTCTAAGTATTTATTTTTAATTATTAAAGTTTATGTGATTTTGTAAAATTAAGTTAATTGTGTTTTTATTTGAATTTAATTGGTTAATTGAGTTTAATTATTGATATTATTGATAAATATGTTGAGAAAATTAATTTTGGATAATTGTATGATTTTTAGTGAATTTTTGAAGTAATTTAGGTATATATATATATATAGGGGTATTTTGGTAATTTTACCCTAAATTGTCTAAAAATGTAATTTAATTGGTTTTAATATTTATTTAAGGTATAAAAATGATTTCTACAAAATATTTGGTATTTTTAACTAATTAAAACTATTTTTCGTGAATTATTTTCAATTATATATATAATATACGGTTTTTCAAATAAAATGAGTTTTAATCGATTTTTATAGTGTTTCAAGGTCAATTATGTAATTTTTATTTATAAAATGTATTTTTATGACTTAAGGATATTTTTGGTATATTTGAATATATTTTCTGTGTTTGTGGACCCCGGTCGACAGATTGTAGTCTGGAGTCCGACCGAGGGGTTGTGATTGTTTATGGTGTTATTTTCGAAGTGTATTTTCTTTGCAGGGTCGGCTCTACTCTTTTGAGTAGAGAGATGTCTGTTTTACAGGGGAGGTTCTGCCGGATTTCCGGTAGAATTCTCGTAAAACGTGATATCCAGTCGAACCCTAATTTCCAATTCTGTATTTTAATACTCTAGATTTAATTCTAGGATTTCTGTTAGGGTTATTCTGATGTCGAGTAATTATTTCTTGTTTAGTTGCGCCGAGACCGAGGGTTAGTGGACCAGGCCCGTCGGACCTGTCTCGTGGAGCGCATTAGGTGAGTTACTATATTATATATATATGCTTAGGATGCATGATTTAGAAAATGCATGTTTTATTTTGACTAAATATGCATAAATAACATGATTTATATTCAAGTATATTTTTGGTATATTTTTGGTATATAATAAATTATATACATGTTTTATTAATAAAATATATTTAAAATGTTTTTAAATATATTTTTAGTTTAATTCATGATTTGATTGAATTTATTTGACGTATATATACTCAAAATATACCTGGTTTATGTTTGGTATATTTTCGGTATATATATGGTTTATATTGTTGATTTATTTAAATTCATGCATCATGTATTTGTGAATGAATGTTTTATTATTTATCACTGAAGGATATCAATAGAACGTGCTACCTAGTGGGCAGCACTAGGACCGAGTACGTACCGGTACGCCTATAGTATTTAGGCTTTATTACTGACTATTTGTGGATATCGATTTGATTATGATTATTGGATGTGTGAGATGTGGTTTGTGGGTGTGATTGCTGGAGCTCGGTTGACCAAGTGTCTCGGGGCCAATCACACTGGCAGTCAGACTGCTGGAGCTCGGTTGACTTAGTGTCTCGGGGCCAGTCTACTGTCCATATGGATTAAGTGGATATATTTGGAATTAGTGAGCCTGTATGGCTAGAGTGTTGTTTAACACTATTTTTCTGAGGTTACGATATTCTAGGGTTCTATGTGATCCTTCATAAAAGTTGATTTTCAGACAAAATATATAAAATGATTTTTCTGCATCTGTATGAACTTGCCTGTATATATACATATTACTCATATACTGTTGACTATTTGCATTATCACTTAGAGTGTATGTATATATACTATAGTAATTCACTCAGTGAGGTCTGACTCCCCTCCGTTGACTATTTTTCAGGAGAGTCAACTTCCTCAGACCTCAGTAGCAGGTCGATACGCCGGATTTCTTCCGCCCCGGCTTCTTTATGTAAATTGTCTACTTGAGTCTGATTTATTTTATCTAGACACTGCAGTAGCTGTAAATTACAGCATTGGATTTTATGTACTTTATTTTAAAGAGATGTATTATGTTAAAACTGGATTTGTATAAGATTATACATTTATGAGATTATATATGCGATGTGATGAGTTTTGAATTATATCCAGTTGTTATGGATGATATTGTAATATTTATGATTTTATTTTCCGCTGCATATTATATTTTTATGGTTATTATTGCATATTTATTTTATTTTTAGGCTTGCTACGGGTTCCGGATTCGAAAGAATTCCCGTTCCCTAGCGCCGGTCATGGCCCCTGTTTTGGGTCGTGACAAAGTTGGTATCAGAGCGAAGTTCGTATCTGAGTGGAGTTCTGTGTCAGAGCTTAGTTTTGTGAGTTGTGGCCCTAGTTTTAAAGTTGTGTTTTCTGTTGGACTACTGCAGTGTATTAGGTTCGAGTATGTCTTGATGAGTATTCCTTGCTGTAGTTTTCAGCGTTATTCCTCCATTGTCTGTTTTGTCTGAATCTTTCCGTTTGTCTTTTCAGAATGAGGAGGCGAGCGCGTGTCGCTCCACCGGTCGTTGAGGCCGAGGATGATGAGTCTTTTCAGGATGAGGTTTTACCTCCTGAGCCGCCAGTTAGACGTAGAGGTCGTGGCAGGGGTAGACCTCGAGGAGCGGCAGGTCGCCGTAGGCAGAGAGAGTTACAGGACGAGGAGCCTGTTGAGCCTGAATTTGATGTTCCTGTTCCTCCAGTTGTTCAGCCTGTTCAGCCTGCCTATCAGCAGGGTATGTCTGACCCTGAGGCAGCTTTGTTCTATGCCAGAGTTGGCAGGATTGCGTTTGATGGTACTTCTGATCCTTTAGATTTTCTGCATGCGATTGAGACTAGGACTCGGACTGCTCATACCGAGTACCAGAGGATCATGATTGTTGAGTTGTCTGTCGAAGGACCAGCCTTGGATTGGTTTATTCAGATGATCCAGCCTTATATGATGACGATGACATGGGCTCAGTTTCGAGAGCGATTCATGAGGAGATTTTGTCCAGAGCCTCTTCGTTTGAGCTATCGTCTTCGTCTGACCAGTATTTCTCGTGGAAATCGATCAGTAGAGGAGTATACCCGAGAGTTCCTTCGTCTGGGTAGATATGCTGAGGATCTGATGCGAGATCAGTATTTTGCTGTTACTACCTATGTTACTGGTTTGGGTTCAGCTTTTGCTGGTATGCCCACAGCAGGTCTTACTCTGGAGTCTGTGATTGAGCTAGCTAAGGAGATCGAGCTGAGGTTAGTTAGGCAGGGAGCGATGCCTGATTATTACCAGTTGGGAGTTCAGTCGAGTGGATTGCAGGCTACTCCGTATTCGAGTTTTCATGTTGGTTCGAGTAGTCAGCAGCGAGGTTCGACTCAGCAGAGTCAGAGACAGCAGCAGCGAGTGCATCGGAGCAGTAGACATGGTCGTGGAGGTCAGCGTAGATCATTCAGATTTGGGTCAGGTGCTTCGAGCAGCAGCAGTGGTCGTAGTTCTGGATCAGCGACCAGTGTTTGTCAGACTTGTGGTAGAGTCCATCAGGGACCGTGTTATCTGACACCGCTGACATGCTTCAGATGTGGGCAGACAGGACATTTTGCCAGATCGTGTCCTTATCCCGGATATCAGCAGCAGCAGATTCCGCGATTCCCACAGCAGTCGATTGCTAGTGCTGCACCTATGCCATTTCAGTTACCACCAGCTCAGCATCAGAGTTCTACTCAGTTTGTTCCACAGCAGAGTCGTGGTAGAGGTACTAGAGGAGGTGCCAGAGGCGTTGGCCAGGCTTCTACCAGTCAGCAGGGAGGTCGAGGCCAGGCCAGAGTTTTTCATCTGACTCAGCAGGATGCTCAGGCATCTAATGCAGTCGTGGCAGGTATTCTTTCTGTTTGTTACCTGGATGCTTTGGTTTTGTTTGATCCGGGTGCCACGCATTCGTTTGTTTCTCCTATTTTTGCTTCTAAATCTTGTTGGCAAGCTTCGAGGATGGCTTTTCCTTTGTCTGTTGCCACTCCTCTGAGTGATTCTTTGGACGCCGATATTGTTCTTTCTGGTTGTCCAGTTCTCGTGGGAGATAGAGAATTACCCGCCGATTTGATTTTGTTGGATGTGATGGAGTTCGATGTTATTTTGGGAATGGATTGGTTGTCTCAGCACTTTGCCGTGGTTGATTGCAGGAATAAGGAGGTGATTTTTAGAATTCCTGGTGAAGTAGAATTTAAGTTTGTTGGTGACAGGAGTTCAGCACCTCAGAATCTTATTTCTGTTATTTCAGCTAGGAAGTTGTTGAAGAAAGGTTGTCAGGGGTTTTTGGCATTGGTTAGGGATATGTCAGTGGAGAAGTTGTCACTCACAGATGTTCCTGTTGCTTGTGAGTTTCCTGATGTTTTTTCCGAGGAGTTGCCAGGTTTACCACCTCATAGAGAGATTGAGTTCTGTATAGATGTGGTTCCAGGTATTACTCCTATATCTATGACACCCTATCGTATGGCTCCTGCAGAGTTGAGAGAGTTGAAGGAGCAGTTGCAAGAGTTGTTGGATAAGGGTTTTATCAGACCTAGTGTTTCTCCTTGGGGTGCACCAGTCCTGTTTGTGAAGAAGAAGGATGGTACCCTGAGACTGTGCATTGACTACAGAGAGTTGAATAAGGTGACAGTGAAGAACAAGTATCCTCTCCCGAGGATAGATGATTTGTTTGATCAGCTCCAGGGTGCACAATTCTTTTCTAAGGTTGACTTGAGGTCGGGTTATCATCAGCTGCGGATCAGTGAAGCTGATATTCCTAAGACAGCTTTCCGCACTAGATATGGTCATTATGAGTTTCTGGTGATGTCTTTTGGTTTGACTAATGCACCAGCAGCTTTTATGGATCTGATGAACAGAGTATTCCGACCGTATGTGGATCAGTTTGTGGTAGTCTTCATTGATGATATACTGGTATATTCGAGGAGTATGGAAGAGCACGTATATCACTTGAGGATTGTACTACAGACACTGAGAGATCATCAGCTTTATGCTAAATTCTCGAAGTGTGATTTCTGGATGGAGAGTGTTTCTTTTCTTGGACACGTAGTGTCTAAAGAAGGTATTCAGGTTGATCCACAGAAGGTTGAGGCAGTATCTGAGTGGCCTAGACCTACTTCAGTTACTGAGATTCGGAGTTTTCTGGGTTTAGCCGGGTATTATAGGCGGTTTGTGCAGGATTTTTCCAGGATTGCAGCCCCTATGACTCGCTTGACTCAGAAGAATGTTAGATTCGAGTGGTCAGAAGCTTGTGAGAATAGTTTTCAGTTGTTGAAGGAGAAGTTGACCACAGCGCCAGTATTAGCTTTGCCTAATAGTGTGGATAAGTTCACAGTTTACTGTGATGCCTCTAGAATTGGTCTTGGTTGTGTGTTGATGCAGAATGGAAGGGTGATAGCCTATGCTTCGAGGCAGTTGAAGAAGCATGAGCAGAACTATCCCACACATGATCTTGAGATGGCTGCAGTGATCTTTGCTTTGAAGATTTGGAGACATTATTTGTACGGGGTGACTTGTGAGATATTTACTGATCACAAGAGCCTTAAGTACATTTTCCAGCAGCGAGATCTGAATTTGAGGCAGAGGAGATGGTTGGAACTGTTGAAGGATTATGATTGCGAGATTCTTTACCATCCGGGTAAAGCTAATGTGGTAGCAGATGCCTTGAGTAGGAAGTCCTCAGGTAGTCTTGCTCACATCGGTGTGGAGAGGAGACCATTGATCCAGGAGTTGCATCTGATGGTGGATCAAGGTCTGATGATGAAGATCAGTAGATCAGGTGGACTGTTAGCTCAGTTTAAAGTACGATCTGTACTAAGGGATAGGATTAAAGCAGCTCAGAGCCGAGATCCTATTCTGGAAGAGCTTGCAGAGAATGTCAGAGCAGGGAAGTTCACTGATTTCACACTCGATGATGATGGTGTGTTGTGGATCAGTGGTAGATTGTGTGTTCCTGATGTGGATAATTTGAGAGAAGAGATCCTAGAGGAAGCACATTCTACAGCTTACAGCGTTCATCCTGGTGTTACTAAGATGTACCACAGTATCAGAGATTTATACTGGTGGGATGGATTGAAGAAGGATGTTGCTGATTATGTTGCTAAGTGCTTGACTTGTCAGCAAGTGAAAGCCGAACATCAGAAGCCTTCTGGGAAGCTTCAGCCTCTTCCTATTCCCGAGTGGAAGTGGGAAAGGATAGCTATGGATTTTGTGGTCGGTTTACCTCGTTCGAAGGATGGATACGATTCCATTTGGGTGATTGTAGACAGATTGACGAAGTCTGCACATTTCTTGCCTGTGAAAGCCACATATTCAGTTGCTAGATTGGCGAAGTTGTATGTGAAGCATATTGTGTGCCTTCATGGAGTACCTGTGTCCATTGTGTCAGACAGAGGTTCAGTGTTTACTTCTCGTTTTTGGCAGAAGTTGCAGGAAGCGATGGGCACTAGGTTGGATTTCAGTACTGCTTTTCATCCTCAGACAGATGGCCAGTCTGAGAGGACGATCCAGACACTGGAAGATATGTTGAGGATGTGTGTCTTGGATTTGGGAGGTAGCTGGGATGATCATTTGTCGCTTGTTGAGTTTGCATATAATAACAGCTACCATAGCAGTATTGGCATGGCACCATATGAGGCGTTGTATGGAAGGAAGTGTAGATCCCCGTTGAGTTGGGATGAGATTGGTGAGAGAGCTTTGACTGGACCAGAGATGGTTCAGGATGCTGCAGAGAAAGTCGCCGTGATCAAGCGCAGATTAGAGACCGCAGTTAGTAGACAGAAGAGTTATGCGGATCCTAGGCGCAGAGATGTGGAGTTTCAGGTTGGAGATTTCGTTTTTCTGAAAGTATCTCCGATGAAGGGTGTGATGAGATTTGGTAGGAAGGGTAAGTTAGCACCGAGATATATTGGACCGTTTGAGATTCTGGAGAGAATTGGCACTGTTGCATATCGGTTGGATTTACCTCCGAGTATGTCACAGGTGCATCCAGTATTTCATATCTCGATGTTGAGGAAGTATATCTCAGATCCTTCACATGTGTTGCAACCTGACAGTGTGGAAGTGAGTGAAGATTTGACGTTTGTGGAAGAACCTGTGGCGATCGTTGATTTTCAAGTTCGACAGTTGCGATCGAAGCAGATTCCGATGGTCAAGGTTTTGTGGCGTAGCGACAGAGTTGAAGAACATACGTGGGAGACTGAAGCTGAGATGCGAGCTTCTTACCCGTATCTCTTTCCTTCCTGATTCTGTAATCTTGTTTTTAGAATTCGGGGACGAATTCCTGTAAGGGGGGAAGACTGTAATATCCCGTAATTTTAAAAATATTTTTACACTGTACCGGGATATGCAGTGTCAGTGATTTTTGTATTTTATATGATATTTTTATGAGTTAATATGTATTTTAAACCTATTTTAATTACTGTCTATTATTTTCAGTATTTTACGTAAAATTTTCCCGGGACTTTCATTTTCGGGGAAATTTTCACGTAAACAATGTATTATTAATTATTTTAAATGTATTTACGGGTTTGCATGAACTCATACATATTTTTAAATTATTAAATAAAGCTTGTGTGTGTATATTTATTTAATTAGGGTTTATTATTACCCTAATATTTTATTATTTATTTATTATTATTTGATTATTTTATTTATTATTAAATTATTAAAATTTATTTTTTTTCTTTTTTCTTTTTTTTTCTTTTTCTTTTCCTTTTTCTTTCTTTTTCTTTTCTTTTCTCTTTCCTTTTCTTTCTTTTTCTTTTTCTTCTTCTTCTTCTTCTTCTTCCCGTAGGTAGGCGCCGGACCACCCACTATTCCTCACGTCGTTTCTCCCTCCTCCGGCCACCGTTTTCGACACCGCCGGTCTCTATCTTATCCTTGAGCTCCGGTGAGTGTTATTCTAGCTTTTGTTTGAGCTAAAACGGTCTAGAATTGCTTAGGTTTTGAGTTGAATATTTCGGCCACTTTTGGTTTTCGATTTTTTTGAGCTTCAATTTGGATGATTCATGGAAACTTCCTTCACAAATGTTGTTCCTGGTAGTTTAATCTTCATGTATGAATTTTTGTAGAATTTTTGGAGATTGTTTGGATTTTTGGGTATTTTTGAATATTTTAATATTATTTTCGAATTTTCGGAAATTAATTATTTAAATTATGAAATTGGAGTTTATGGTTGAATTAGGTGTTGAAATGAATTATAGGAATTTATTTGGAATTTTTATGAATTTCTAAGTATTTATTTTTAATTATTAAAGTTTATGTGATTTTGTAAAATTAAGTTAATTGTGTTTTTATTTGAATTTAATTGGTTAATTGAGTTTAATTATTGATATTATTGATAAATATGTTGAGAAAATTAATTTTGGATAATTGTATGATTTTTAGTGAATTTTTGAAGTAATTTAGGTATATATATATATATAGGGGTATTTTGGTAATTTTACCCTAAATTGTCTAAAAATGTAATTTAATTGGTTTTAATATTTATTTAAGGTATAAAAATGATTTCTACAAAATATTTGGTATTTTTAACTAATTAAAACTATTTTTCGTGAATTATTTTCAATTATATATATAATATACGGTTTTTCAAATAAAATGAGTTTTAATCGATTTTTATAGTGTTTCAAGGTCAATTATGTAATTTTTATTTATAAAATGTATTTTTATGACTTAAGGATATTTTTGGTATATTTGAATATATTTTCTGTGTTTGTGGACCCCGGTCGACAGATTGTAGTCTGGAGTCCGACCGAGGGGTTGTGATTGTTTATGGTGTTATTTTCGAAGTGTATTTTCTTTGCAGGGTCGGCTCTACTCTTTTGAGTAGAGAGATGTCTGTTTTACAGGGGAGGTTCTGCCGGATTTCCGGTAGAATTCTCGTAAAACGTGATATCCAGTCGAACCCTAATTTCCAATTCTGTATTTTAATACTCTAGATTTAATTCTAGGATTTCTGTTAGGGTTATTCTGATGTCGAGTAATTATTTCTTGTTTAGTTGCGCCGAGACCGAGGGTTAGTGGACCAGGCCCGTCGGACCTGTCTCGTGGAGCGCATTAGGTGAGTTACTATATTATATATATATGCTTAGGATGCATGATTTAGAAAATGCATGTTTTATTTTGACTAAATATGCATAAATAACATGATTTATATTCAAGTATATTTTTGGTATATTTTTGGTATATAATAAATTATATACATGTTTTATTAATAAAATATATTTAAAATGTTTTTAAATATATTTTTAGTTTAATTCATGATTTGATTGAATTTATTTGACGTATATATACTCAAAATATACCTGGTTTATGTTTGGTATATTTTCGGTATATATATGGTTTATATTGTTGATTTATTTAAATTCATGCATCATGTATTTGTGAATGAATGTTTTATTATTTATCACTGAAGGATATCAATAGAACGTGCTACCTAGTGGGCAGCACTAGGACCGAGTACGTACCGGTACGCCTATAGTATTTAGGCTTTATTACTGACTATTTGTGGATATCGATTTGATTATGATTATTGGATGTGTGAGATGTGGTTTGTGGGTGTGATTGCTGGAGCTCGGTTGACCAAGTGTCTCGGGGCCAATCACACTGGCAGTCAGACTGCTGGAGCTCGGTTGACTTAGTGTCTCGGGGCCAGTCTACTGTCCATATGGATTAAGTGGATATATTTGGAATTAGTGAGCCTGTATGGCTAGAGTGTTGTTTAACACTATTTTTCTGAGGTTACGATATTCTAGGGTTCTATGTGATCCTTCATAAAAGTTGATTTTCAGACAAAATATATAAAATGATTTTTCTGCATCTGTATGAACTTGCCTGTATATATACATATTACTCATATACTGTTGACTGTTTGCATTATCACTTAGAGTGTATGTATATATACTATAGTAATTCACTCAGTGAGGTCTGACTCCCCTCCGTTGACTATTTTTCAGGAGAGTCAACTTCCTCAGACCTCAGTAGCAGGTCGATACGCCGGATTTCTTCCGCCCCGGCTTCTTTATGTAAATTGTCTACTTGAGTCTGATTTATTTTATCTAGACACTGCAGTAGCTGTAAATTACAGCATTGGATTTTATGTACTTTATTTTAAAGAGATGTATTATGTTAAAACTGGATTTGTATAAGATTATACATTTATGAGATTATATATGCGATGTGATGAGTTTTGAATTATATCCAGTTGTTATGGATGATATTGTAATATTTATGATTTTATTTTCCGCTGCATATTATATTTTTATGGTTATTATTGCATATTTATTTTATTTTTAGGCTTGCTACGGGTTCCGGATTCGAAAGAATTCCCGTTCCCTAGCGCCGGTCATGGCCCCTGTTTTGTGTCGTGACAGAGAATTCCTCAAGTATCTCACTTCCTCTCTTACTTTATTAACACTATCAGATGACTCCTTCAACCCATCATTAATTATTAAATGTAAGACATGTGCTATCATCTCATATGTAAAAATCTCAACCTAACAGAAGATGCACCCCAACTATGTAATTTCTTTTTTAAATATCCTACAACTGTGTTATTTGATAATGCATTATCAATAGTAATGCAAAACATAGATTTAATACCCCAATCTAGCAAACAATTTTCTAAGGTCTTTACTATATATTCCCCCCTATAAGATGTTGCAGGCATAAACGAAATAATTTTTTATGCAAATTCCACCCCTTATCAACAAAATGACCTGTCATACACATATAGTTTATTCTTTAGTTTGAAGTCCAATAATCAGTAATAATGATGATTCTTTGACATTCAGACTTAATAAAAGCTTTCAGGTTCACCCTCTTACATATATACATATCATAACAGTCCCGGGAGACAGTCCACCTAGAAGGAATCTTAAATTAAGGTAAGAAGCATGTATAAAATTTTTGATACCAGATCCTTCCACAAATCTAAATGCAAGTTCATCAACTATAACTATATGTGCAAGTATAGTTCTAGTTAAAACCATATCAAATTTCCATGTGCCAATGACACTAGATTGGGTGGTATTTTCATTATCTAAAGGAGTTCCCACAAATTACTAGTAGTTTTCATGGGTTAAGAGTGCCTGCCTAGTATTCAAATTTTATGGTATTTTCATACAATGCAACAAATGATTTTTTAAGGAAGATGTGCCATGATTTTTTGAATGATCATAAAATTTAACAACACAATAAAAGCACTTACCCTATTGAACTACACCATGCTTATCTTTTAGTCTGTCAAAAAACTGCCAGACAATAGATTTAGGTTCAATCTCTTTTTTTTTAGGAACTTTGGCCTAAGTCTGCTAGACAATTGCAACAGGAGTTGCTTCCACTTGATTGGCCTCATCACTACTAGAGCTTTCGGGGACACTAGTGCCATTATTACTACCACTGGTTATTTCCATCTATTGCATTTAGACAATAAAACATGCCCAAATAAAAGTTATTAAGAAGTTCCAAAAATATGAATGTCATAAAATTAAATAAATAAAATACAAGAAACTTAACTAATACGAAAAATATATCTTTAAATGTAGCATACTATGTGTATCAACTGTCTAACAGATAGAACTGAGTAAGAATAATCTGCTCCCACCCTTTTCTTTTATTAAGTTATAACTTAATAGTTTCAAGTTTTCACTTTCAGCTTCCACCCTTTTCAGAGTTATAACTCAAAGCTTTAAGCTTCCAGCATTTAAAATCCCTCAACACTACAAACACAATCACACAAAACAGAACACACACAAGTCTTATTTAAGCAAATAACTTCCCAAAAAAACTATTTTCTTATAATTGATCAAAGAAAATAAGAACCAATATCTCTCATAAAAGCAATTTTTCATTGAAACATGCTCATAAGCAAAGTAAAACATACCCCGAAACACACAAACACTCACAGACATATATCGTTTAAACCAAAGTCCAAATCAGAGTTGATTTATCATAGATCCATACAATAAAAAAAAAGTTTATATCATGTTCATTTACATGCATGCATCTCATTTTTTATAAAAAAAAAAATTTAGATCGACTAACAAAAGGAATAAAAAGACAGATCTATAAAAAACTAACTGAATAAATATTAGATCTATAAAAATGAAAGCACAAATAACAATAAAAATTCCTTCACAAATAATAAGTAAAAATTAATAAAGATTATAGATCTTTAAAAAATGAAACACAAAAAAAAATCACTAAACATCAAAGAAAAAATGAAACAATCACTAAAAAAAATTAATGCATAAATAAAATAATAGAAGATAAGAATAAACAATCAAAGAATAACAATCACTATAAAATAAACCATATCAAACTTTTTAAAGATCAATTCTCAAAAAAAAAAAAAATTGATTTTGCATGTACATTAAAAATGCAAATATAAACTAGATCTATACAAAAATTCCACTTTCCATGTAAATAAAAAGATAAAAAGGTAAAACCCATATGAATCATTTAGGGTAAACCATAAAGTTTCCACCAAATGGCTCAAAATTAACAAGATCATGTTAATCATCAGAAAAATAAACATAGAACCAAGAAATTACTAACACAAATAGATAGGAAATGCTAAATATGATGTGTTTGTTTGTTTTGTGTTTAAATTAATGAAAAGAGACTAAAAGTAATCAAAATGATTACTTTGAGAGACCAAAATTAGAGACAAGTGAGTGATTAGGGTTACGATTACAATTACAAAGAGGGTTTGTCAGTAAGGACTAAAGGGAGAAGATAAACCATTAGGTTAGGGTTAGAGGAGATGAGAAGATAAAGGGTGAGGGTTTTTTTCTTTTATAGTCCCCCCTATTCAAAACGATGTCGCCTAGTATTAAGAGAATATCGAAAACTTGGGTCGGTTCGATTGGACATTATGTCCCCTCGAACTAACATCCAAAAACTGATTTTACCCAAACCTTCTAGCCGAAACACCCTTTAGTCAATTTCGAAAATTGAACCATGCCCAATTTTTAGTTCGGGTCGGTTCAAAAATTTGAGTACAATCAATTTCTACTCAACCTTACTTTTCTCAATGGAATGTCCACACATTTTATTAATTGAACTAGTCGTGAGAGATAAAATTGCTTTAATTAAGTATAGTTGAATCTATTTTTTCATACACACACCTGATGCATGTATTGCCTAGAAGCTGAAATCAAACCCTAGATTAGAAGATTATCATTAAATTTATCATTATATATACATATATATAAAGAAATGTTAGAAGATTATCATTAAATTTATCATTATATATACATATATATAAAGAAATGTGCTATTGTCGTTGGTACTTTTTTCCAAAGGAAGATAACATATAATTTGTTGAAGGTTAACACTATAAATTAATTATTACTATTTATCATGTATAAGTTTTTTTTTTCTGACATTAGGAGATTTGAACTCCTCCCTTATCATGTCTTTTTTTTTTTTATGGGTAAACATTTTACCAACCCATCCTAGACGAAAAGGTAGATTTTTTTTTATCCAGTACAAACAATATATATATATAATAAGGTCTTCGTTTAAAGATTTTTAACAATTAAAAGTCTCTACTTCTTCCTCAACTTCCTATATATAATATTAAAAAAATCAAAACATTCTTTTGATTATAATAATAATAATAATAAAAAAAAAAATATTCTATAATTATTAATAGTGTAAATGTAGTAAAGGCGGTCGCCGACTCTTTCAGATAAGCCTGGCATCTAAAAAAGAAAGCTGGATCACCGATGGAGCCTAAAGTAAGAATAAAGAAGGGCAAAAACGGAGGAAAAGCCCTAATCAAAGGCCAACAGGTATGCATGCTATTGCTAGCTACCTATATATGATATAGATCGATGTTTATTAGGTTGTTACGTTTTCTTCTTTCGTAAGCTGAAATTAATTTTTATTATGTTGCAACTCGAATTAATGTGTAATTATACATACATGTCAAAGGACCCTAAAATTAATGAAAACAAGAATCACATGAGCAGATCTGACTCATGGTTTAGCTTTATTAATCCACCATGTTACCGTCTATATATTAATTTCTTAGTATCAATAATACAAGCATCATGCGGTTGTGTGACAAGGACTCTGTGCGTTTCCCTTCAAGCGGCAGGGGAAAAAAAGAGCTGTAAGCATTGATTAATTAGATTAGGATCGATCGAGCTCAAGCGGTAAGCAGCCATTTTCTTGGTACTTACCGCACCCCTCCACATATAGTCTGTGATTCAATTAGTGGAAAATTATAATCACCAAAATCTCACACCAACTAACTTCACTTTGTCTTGCTCTTTTCATTACTAGCTAGAGTTGAAATCTTAGTTCATTTATAATCTGTAAATCTCACTATTATATTCCTATATCGCTATAATTTTTATATATTGTATTATTGTAATATAACAAGGAAATAATTTTAAAAGTAATAATAGTTTATCTATATTATTTTTATTCTTCAAATACGTAAATTAAATTATATGTGTATATTGTCACGCACACAAAATAAATAAAATATAGTATTGAATTTGTGTTTATGAACATAAATTATTATGTCTAACTACATAAATTTATTTTTCTATAATTTACCTCTGCCATTTCTCCTTATTTGATTTTCTTTTTTCAGAATTTATCAATCACAATTCAATTTTTCAAAAGTCAATAAAGATAGTATGATGATTTCACTTATGAGAATTATGTTCTTCTCTAATTTAAGTTTTACAACTATCATTCTTCAATATTAATAAAATTTTATCACTTTATACAGCGAGTGAGTGATAAAAGAATAATTGCTTTTGATATATAGTCCATAACCATTAAACTTTCATCAAATAAAAAATTTTAATTCCCCTAATTGAATTTATAAAATTGCATATTATTTATAAATTTAAGATTATAGTGTATTTAAACGTTAAATAAAAAATGGTACTACGAATATGGAAGCAATAAATAACTACAAGACAATATAACCAACTAATTTTTGTAAAACTTTCATGAATTTTTGGAATATCGTTCATGCTTATAAGTAGAATTGAAATTCATATAGTACAAGAATAATTAATTAATAATACTTACTTGATTTCTCTAATGGTATGGAGTTTTTATATATTATCTTAGTAGAATAATTAAGCCTAGTTAGTTGTATTTAAAAGGAAGTGTTGGAAATAAATGATGTGGTGGATGAAAATTGGTTCTTTGTCTAGTTTTGTTTTTTGGTTTTGGTTTTTGTTTTTAATTGTATAAGAAACAATAATGAATTTACCATCAACCTCTGTGAAAACACATTAAAAGAAAAGCCACCAAAAAAGTTCCACTCAAGCATGGACTTTTGTGAAGGTAAAAGTATCAAGGTATTGATTTGAGCTTGTTATATCATGAAACTGATGAATTCTCTGCAGGAGTAACTGATTTTGGATTTTTATCTTCAGCTAAATTTTATAAATTCTATAAGATTGCACTTGTTATATAATAAAAAATGCAAATATATTAAAATTAAAATTAACTTATGTATTTCTAAATAATTACTAATGTAAGTTTATGTTGTTGCCAAATATCTAATATCTAAAAACAGCATACATATCACAGATTTCTTAATTAATATATAGGCAATTGACTTTGTAATATCATAAGTTTTTTAAGAGAAAATTCACATATATATTATTCCTGTTATAAGTATTAAGTAGGTAAGCAACGTTAAGTAAATTAGAATATCGACTATTTGTCAATATAAATTACGGTTAAAACGTCAGGTTCTGCCTACTGTTATCTAAACTACACACTTTTCTTTTGATGCCAGTTATATTTTCAGTTGGCATACAGAAATTACTAATAAATATAACTTTAAATGCTTTTTTCTTCTTAAATAATTCACTCTGTTTTTTTTTTTTTTAAATATGATTTTCACAATTAGTTTAGAAAATAGTTTTCTCAAATTAATCATGTATTCTCTCTGAGCATCAAAGTCATATAGCAAATGTAGCTACAGGCAACATTCAAAAATTCAAAAGTTGAACAGCCGCATGGCGTCAAGAATAAGTTTGAAATTGTCACCGTCTGGTAAAAATGAGCCTTAAATGAGATATATATGTAGTCAGTCAGGTAGTTTTCCTGAATATATTCTCTTGGATTATCTATAAGACTTCAATTCACTTAGCTAGCTAGGATTCTAATCTTATCTACGTACGTAAAGAGTGACAATTAATGAATGTTGCAAATTATAAAGAGGAAAATATTACACTTGCTAGCTGCTATACATATTTATTTTCAAAGCATCTCTTTCTGATCTGATAGATACGTTTGGGCTTAAATATTCAGTGGTTAATTTATTAGGTCTTATGGGCATGAGTTGAAGAACTTGAAGTCGAGAATGCGATGGTGGGTCACCATCTCGTCTCTTGATATTTTTGGAAAGAATTTGCTAATTCAGGACCCTCTTATATGATATGTTTAATTATATTTTATGATATATGAAACTATTGATGCGCATGAATCACATTTGAAGGGTCTTTTTCGTAGCTCTCTCCTGTGTTATATATATACATATGTGTGTGTAGGTTGGTGCGCCACAGCTATATAACGTGGTACTGTACAATATTATACAATCATTTTCTTCTCGTTCCTTTGCAAAGGGGCCATCTTCCCTCACCGCATGAAAGAAAAATATATTTGAGGGGGGGACCTTTTGCTTCGCTTTAATACTCAGAAACAGAGAAAAAAGTACTCAGGACCAAAATGTAAAACAACTAGAAATTATAATCAAAAGAAGTAAAAAAAATTTGAAAATTCAAACCAATAAAAATTAAATTTTTAATTAAAGTGATATTATTGGTTTGATCTTCTAACTCATTAAAAATCAGATTTATTATAAAATATCTATAATGATCACACTCTGAGCTTTTTATCTAGATATTAAGTTCATAGATAAGTGACACATATTTATTAAGTTGAATTGAGGTATTGATCAAGAAGTGACATATTATCAAGGTAAAAAAAATCAACCTTAAATTGAGGAATTGCAAAGAAAAATTGTGTTAGAGAGAGACGTGGAAGGAGAGGATCTGGAGTTGGGAGTTAGGTATGGTTTGATGGGTGGTGTTAATATTTATGTGTATGAACGCCTGATCTTTTGATGTTCTTGTCGAATAGTAGCGCTATCTTCTTCTGTTATATATGGTATTAGATATGATTTTGACTTATGTATATATATACTCTTTAGTATTCAAAATTCAAGGTCTAAGTTTGTTTGGTATTTGATTGCATCGCATGTTAAGACCAAATCATTGTTCTAAATTGATATCAAATTTTGAAGCCGCAATTTAACCTGTTTTCCTGTGGTAAACAGATTTGGACTCTTTATTTTCGTGGATGTTGGCTATCTTTCCCACATCTTCGGCTCTTGAATTGCCCTGCTCCTTTATCTTATCTATTCCCCGACTCACCAGGTAATTCCTCTTCTATTCCCGCAATCAATGACGCAATAGGACTTCCAATTTTTTTTAACAGTGTCACTTTATTAGTGTGCCATTTTTTATATCTAAGAATGATATAATAGATGTGATAAGATAACTTTTTACATTTACTACAAAATTTTACTTTCTGAATTTATTTACCCCATCCCAAAAACAAGGCCTAAGATGTGCATGATTTTTTATTTTTGAACTGCTGAGAAGTGCATGATGAAATATCCAATATTATTCAATTATTATAATTTTTGTTCATTTTGGATTTTTTTTTTCTTTTAAAAAAACTTTAGGTCTTATGTTGAATTGAACCAAGCAAGTAGACACTGCATGCTTAGTGAAAGTAAAGAAAACGATTGTTATGACAAGGTCATATATCGTTCAGTAGAAAAGGATGTCACCGACATGGGACCATTCGAGAAAAATACCACCACGTTTTAGCTAAAAGCCTCCCTACGCCTTATGTTTTTGTTATCACAACGATAATGCTAGTTACTGCTATATCTATGTCGAAAACGATCAACTACATTGCTACTGCTGCTGTTCAAAATCTCCATTGCAGGCAATGATAGGTGATGAATCATCAATTTCATCATTTAGTACTCTATGCAATACTCCAATGAAAAAGAATTTCGGAATATAGTGATTAAAGAGATGTAGGCGCCGTCCTCTAGAAGGTCATTACCCATATTTGCTCTATTTAATATTTGGCATAATGCATACGTAAACACATGTAATTACCTCTTATATTTTTAATTTTACCAAATCAACATCTCAACTTGTTCATAACATATTATATAAATATTGTAATTGCATAAACTTACTATTTTGTTCCTTGTACTTGCATTAATTTGTCACTTTACCAATGTGTGTTGATATGTCCTTTCACGTGTTTTACCAACAATGTAATATACGTTTACATAATAGGTTATAAACAAGTTAAGGTACTAAATTAGAAGTGCATGGACAAAGTAACAAATTCATAGAAGTATATATAGCTACAGATGTAATATACCTCTATGTATATATATATATTGCTAGCTAAGGACACACAGCAGGATATCCCCATACTGGAGGTCACTCACCAACACCAGTGAAAAACAAATCATGTATTCTTTTAATAAATATAGGAAAATTTCACCGACTACTATGCCTCTCTACTTTTGATATTTTAATGTGTTGAAGGGAGTTTTTACTATTGACTGTCTAATCTTCGGTCTTAGCCAGCAATATTGATGCATTGATACTTAATTAATTTGATTAATTTTAAAAGAGGAATAGCTAGGTAGACTACTATGTGTGCCTTGATATATATGCTTGTGCATAGAATACAACTCCAAAAAACCAAGAAAATTTTGTGTTTATTAACACTTCCATTAGTCAATGGCTACTGGATTGAGACTCTTTGACTTTTCTTTCAGCTGGTTCCATATACTCCTGGTTTCAATGTGGTAGCATGGGACAAAATATGTATGCCTTAATTGCTTAGTTTGAAATCGAATCATTGCTTCTGTGCCTACAAGAGAAAGTAGGCAACCAACTTTCTATAAATTATTGGCTTTGATGAGATGGTCGTGAATTCTGTTGTAAATCAGGAATACAAAGCGTTCTCTGTATTTGACTGAAAAAAGAAAAATGATTAAATTACACTATATAAAAGGCAGAGGAATTTAACTGGACCAGTTAAATCTTTAAATCGATTTTTCTTCTTGAATATCCTGTACGTGTAGGATAAAATTGTATATATATATGCACACACGTACTCAATTAAAAAAAATTGTAATTATTACAAAAACTACACAAATACATCTGAAACTTAGAATAAAAAAAAAATCTGCACAGAGAAACCAAAACCTTACCTTAGCCTATGGTCCGAGCTTGGAAGACAGCATGATTAAATCTTTCCTTGACAAATTAGATTCCTATGGTCAGCACAGAACTTCAACATGACATTCAACGTATGATTACAAAATTTAGATGCCAAAAAATCTGAGCTATAATCAAGAATTCAAAAATGTTCAGTGAATTATAGAACTTAGTATCTTATATTTTTTTTTCGTCATGATCAAAAACACACAAAAATTTTGTACTGTACTGCACAAAAAATCAAACAAACAAAATGTCACGCTCTAGACTTTTTTTTTTTTTCTATGAATCTCCGTGGTGCACTGAAAATTATGCTTAAGGTATATAATTTGTTTAGTTAATTAATTTCTATTGAGTGATAACAATTACGCCCACATCATCAGCTGCTTGTCTGCTCCTCACATTAATAGTCGGTCGTTAAGGCTAGGTAATGTGACATAATTCGCAAATCTAGTTAACAATGTTCACACCACGGCATTAGAAAGTTTAAATCTATGCATTACATAAGAACTACTGTGTCCAATTGATAGATGATGGGCTAATAAAGTTTAGCTCAAATGATAAGATGGAGACATCTATGATTTTTAAATCATCGGTTCAAATATTTATAATATTAATATCTTGAATCTCAATATTCATACATAATACACACTATATAGTTGTTGATAGTGATATATAGATATAATAATTGATAATGATAGTTATAATATAAATCGTCTTCTAATGACACAAGTTCAAAAGAAAACAAAAAAAATTGATGGACGGTGGAGCCTTGCAATGGTGTCAAAGAAGTAGGAACTCACTTTAATTAAAATCAGGCGTTGGTTGACTATATTTCCAACCAATAAAGACCTTAAGCACTCCCTTCCATTTTTGTAAGTATTCTTGTGGACTTTACTCCTTCAAAAACAGTACTTGCTCAATGTATTATTAAATTAGACTAGCTAGAAAGACTTTTAATTTACTTGCTTAGTTTTAATATCGGATGCCCCCTTTTTGTTTTTTGGGAAAATAAATTAAAGTATCTGTGTGCTTTTCTTCGAATTGAATTGTAATTTTTCGTTGTATAATGATCAGTCTCAAGCATCATCGTATAAAAAAAAAAATTGTTTATATGATGTTTATTTTGGAAAAGATAATGTAGACATAGTGTTGGAATATTTCTCAAGACCACAGAACTTGAAGAGTTTTAATATCACTGAGTAGTTTATCTCAGGTTTTGGTGCATAGGGGAGTCTCCTTGGTTTTCTTGTTTCACGGCATGAGATGGCACTATATTTGTAGTTGCAATAAAATTGTGTTTTTATTGCAACAAAATGAATTGACAAAAAACTCTTTTAGTTTAATTAGGTTTTAAATTTGAGTATTAAATATATAACTACTTTAAAACTCTTGAATTAATTGAGTTAGATTTTTATCAGAACCTTTTCTAAATCGAATTCAAATTAATTTTATTCTATAGGATATTAGATATTAAGTGATTTTGTATAAAAAAAATAGTGTTTTTATTGTTGGGATCCATAATGCCAAATTGTACAACATATTACTTTTGGATCACCTAAAAGTAATTTATTTGATAGTAATTTTTAATAGAAAATAAAAAGAAGGAGAAAGATACATATTATAACTTGCTATATGAATAGTTAAATTTTTAATAATATAAAAATATTTTTTCTTTTTATGACGATATTATTTATACAATTTATTTATATCATAAATTGTTACATAAAATACTATTCTAAAAAAATATGAAATTAATATTTGGGCACTCAAATGAGGATCTCACATAATAATTTATAGAAACTTTTTAACCTAGTTGGAGATGCATATCCGAGATTCCAAGTCCCTAAATCATAGTCAAATATTGCAATTGTATTGGATAGCATTGGCATTGCTACATTGGATTGAAACCTGATACCTGATGATGGGGGGTAAAAGTAGAAATCGGAACAAGGACAACTTCAAGTCACGCACCGCGAATAGATGCATGTCAGAGCACTAAGTTGGCACCACCACTCCACCAATGTTGTACTTCCTGTACTACTTCATATATATATTATATAGATGGATAGTAAATATCTGTAAATATCTTTCTCGTTGAGTTTTCGATTTGATTGATGTAAATCCTAAACATTACCAGCAAATTTTTTAATTAATTAATAATTACAAACCGAAGGTATTAGGTTGTTACTGATGAAAATTCTTTGAACTAATTTGGCATGTTGTAATATATATATATATATATATAATTAATCCATAAATCATTCCATTATGGACGGTGCTCTTATTCCCATGTGGTTGAACAATAGTCTGGTCGGCGCCGGAATGGCAAAACAAGTAAACATGAAGGCAATAAAATGCAGGCATTAGTATATATAGATTTCTTAAAAATTTCAATTGGACCAAGAAATCAATGACGAGTAATGGATTAATAGTTTTTGTTAGAAGATGTACAAGTGATTTTTTTTTTTCAATCTATTTACAAAGAAAAGGTCCTTACAACTCTTTTATTGTTCGGACACTATTTAATTTGTGATTAATGTTAATATATTCAAGGTTTATGATTCTAAAACCCTCGCTGGTTAGTGTTTATTTATTGATTTATTTTATCTATGCTTGGCAAGAACCGTTTTGGCCTTTGCTCTAAATGGACATGACGAGCTTACAAATCCATTCACCAAGTGTAGGTACGTTTTCAGCTCATGACACGTTGCAACATTAACACTATTTATGTACGGAGAGTCCTTACTGCTCAGTTTGAGTTCTCTTCCGATCTCCGCATAAGCCCATTGCATGTCCTCTACTCTTTTCTGGATCCACCTCGGAATTTCGACGATGTTCATGTCTCTTTTCTTTGCCACGTCATTGTCCCCATCAATTACAAAACCAGGTATTTTTGTTATTAAATCATCAGAATTTACAATCCGTAGAACTTTTGTACCTTGCTTTTCTAGTTGTTGTCGAAAACTACGGTTTCCGACACGTGGTCCGCCAAAGGATATAACGGTGACAAGCGGTGCACGTTTGAAAGTAGTTTTGATGTCATAAGCGGTGAGAATAGCCAGAGCCGCGCCGAGACTATGCCCTGTTATGGTTAAGCTAAGAGGCTCGTCGCCGTATGACTGAAGAAGTCTTTGAATCTCTTCCTGAACCATGTCTTGTAGACTTGGACCCACCGCTGTTCTAGAAGTGTAAAGGCTTAAAAAGCCACTTTCCACCATCGGTCCGTACGAACCAGCATTTGTTGTTTTTATGTCGGAGTCTGCATCAGGTATATTTGCAAGGGTGGCTCGTAGATTCTCAAGCCATTCAAGGCAAGTAGCAGTACCTCTGTAAGAAATCACAACATCTCTTCTTCCTAACCTCGAAATCTCTTCCTTGTCTTGACAGACTGCCACGTATCCAATCCAGCTGGACTGAGTTGCCACCCAACTTGGCGCTTTTTCAATCCAACTTGGCAGTTGGATACCTGACGTTGCCCGTAGGTTTTTGGTTAACCGATAACCGGTTTTGGGCAAACCGGAGCGCTCGAGCAATGTACTTTTCGGAAACCGACAAATGGCGTAGGTAGGTGATGAAGGATCGAAGTCAAAGGATTTATAAGCAACATCAACAAAGTTTCCGTATCGGAGAATCTCTCCTCGTAACTTATCATCAAGAGGGTCAAGTAAGCCTTCCCAGTTTCCAATACCCTGATATTCCATCCATCTGTTTCCCAACTTAACCGATCTTTGGGCAACAGACCAAGATGACATTGTGTCGTCGTAAACAGGGTCAAGGAGATGTTCCCAATTTTTAAGAGGTTGGTTAACCTCCACAGTCCTCTTGTTGAGTCTTTCAAATTGAGTGAGAGTGCAACATTGTATTATCAAGTGCGTTTTGGGTGTTGAAGGAAGTGTACATGGTGGTGAAGGTGCTAGAGGAAGCGGCATTATTTTCAGGTAGAGGGTCACTTTTAACTTGCACACAATCACGTGCCTCACCCGTCTGCGATGGCAGATAAGAGTAGTGGTGAGTGGAATAATTGAAGTGAAAAGAGGGGGAGGGATGAGGTAGAAGAAACAGAGTAGTAGTAAAGCAAATGATTTTGTTGCATCCAAAGAGTGTTGAAGCGAGGGGTTTTTATAGGGCAACCAAAGAGAAGAGAGAGGGTGTTGGTGGGGGGTTTTAATGAGTTAGGAAAGATGAAGACATGGCGTGTATTTTTTTACGAGAGAGAGAGAAGGATATCATTAAATGGGAAAAGAAAATGTGTTACTTTGATGTATACTTGTACAAGGACAAAAATATTCGTTGGTGCATCTCTAATTTATGGTTGGTGGGGACCAGTACATGAATAAATCAAAATAGTAGAAATGGTTCGTAGCCTAATTCCGTCCAATAATGAGTGCAGAGTCATTAACCCTCTTCATATATTTTGAGACTGATGAATTGGTGGTGAAAATATTAATTTATTATTCATTAAAATTCAACCAAAAATTCTAAATGCTGAGTTTTTTCTTAAAGAAAACCTTGCAAATTGAAAAATAACTGAAAAAAGTACTGTAGCACAGGACCCATAAATAAGTAAATGGACGGTGAGATGTTGTGAGTGAGAGTGGAGTCAAAATTGAATCCAATGGTCCATAGTTATAGAAACAGGAAAGATTCGACTCAGCCGTAATTGTAGTGTTCTAAAGTCCAAAGCAATGATAAAAATCTTTGTGATAGTACCATATCAGAGCCAAATACTTGACATGCGAGAATTACATGTCAAGTAAAAAAGAAGATTTTCTTCCTGTCCAAAAAGAAAAAAGAAGCATGGCTCGGGTTCAGCCGGGTCAAAGAAGGTCCAGGTGGCCACGACACTTGTTTGGATATACAAGGTAGCAAAGCATGTTTCACTAATAAATATGGTTTGTTAGTTAACGTTAAACAGAATTTGAGTTACAGTTTCACCACATTAATCTCATGTTCCAAAGAACTTAAACTTAGATACCCATTTCATTTCAGAAACCACCTCCAAAGAACCTTCTTGGGTGTTTTCTTGCCTTTTCTTCTTTTTGGTTTCATATATCTTTGTTTGGTATAAGTTATGTAAAGGCATTCAGATTATGTTTTATATTATGTATGTTTATGCTGTTTTCATTACCAGAATCCTGTCAATTCAACCACAGACTCTCCAATTTAAAGCCGGAAAGAAAATAATGCACTTTCCAAATTGAAGTTTCCGGTTTAGTGTGATTAAATTCCAGACATAGGCCTAACATGCATTGTACGTAGGGGTTTAATTTTGGGAAGATAATTAATGGAAATTCTTTATTTATTGCTTTCTTACCAAACTGTTTCGGTGAGCATTATTATGTATTGCATGCTTAATTCCAAGCTTAATTAATTAGATTTATTTAGTTCATTACTCCACCTTCAAAAGTTTACCATTTTTTCATCTCCTTTTTTGTTGCTTGAACTCTCATTTTTTCACTTTTTTGGCATTTCCATATGATATTTAATTTTAAAGTTAACGTGGACGACTTTTTAATTAGGCAAGTGCAATATGTTTAGCAATCCAATTCATATTAAATTAAACAGGCCCCTTAATTTTCAATTCACATGGCGTGGATTAACTGATTTCATCAAAGCATACAATATCTAAATTTACCTAACAATTTCTTAGATTTTTATGGATTAATCATTAAGACTTTGGCTTTGTGTTTATCTTGATTGTGTTGAGTACGTTGATTAAAAAAAAAAAGAAAACACCAAGAGGATAAGAAAAAAGTCTTGATCAATTGATTGTCTTTTTGAATTAAGAACTTTTATTTGAATACATTCAACAATTTCATAAGCCATATTTTATATGGTTTGAGTTTAATTTATTTATTAAATGAACTTTATTATATAAATTCAATTTAAATTTTTATAAAATCAAACATCAAATTTTTTGCAAATAAGTCAAACCGTTTATGTGAATAGAGATTTATGGCGACATATCATGTATATATTGTTTTGAACCGATTGAAATTATTTAATTTTTCAGAACAAAATAAGGAAAAATGAGTTTGAATTTACTTTTTAGGTTTGAATGTCTTTATGGAGGACACGTATGCAACTTCTTATATGAAGGGACAACTGGACTCTATATCTACTTTTACATGTAATAATTTTTATAATAAGCTTTTTGCAATCATTGCAAGCTACGCAATGAACTTGATAAATAAAAAATTCAATAGTTGTTCAAAAAAAAATCTAATAATTAAATAAAAAAGTACATTGGAGATCGATCACCCATATCCAAGGCCTTGAGATCTAGCTACGTCTCTCCACATTTTCTGGGAGACAATTCAAACTTTTAAATATGGGCGACTTCCTCTCTACCTATAACTTGATAAATTGAAAATAATAATAATTATTATAATAATAACATATAATGATAATATGATCTTTTTCTCTCACTTCATGTGGTAGCTGGGGTGCACTAGATTTATTGCTGCTAATTTAAAATATTTAGTATTAATTAGAAGATTGTGTTTGTGTATGTATATACACAATGATGTTTCGACAATACATACATATATATTAATGTATATATATTTGATTAATGTAATAAGAAAAAGTATACGTGGAATTTTTGTCACGTCTCACAATTTTTATCCGATCAAAAAGAGACTAACTCATTTTTTTATCGTCAGCAAGTAGTACCTTATGTGGGAAAGGTTGAAGTCATCGAGGCCTACAAAAATCTGCCATGCTCAAGAATGGACCACTAATGCACATAATTTTGGCAATTTTTTTTTCTAAATAATAAGACCAAAAAAGTCTTTTTGCATTTTTAATTTTCAATGTACACTTTCTTTCATAATTTAAGATATAATTTTTATCATTGATGCATGATTTCAAATATATGTTCATAATATCATTAATTATTTTTTATATGTTGTTGGTTTAAGTAACATAAAAAAATAAAATTTAATGTCTCCAACAATTATATAATAGAACTTTCATGTTTTAATAATAATAGGAATTTCATGTCTTAAATAATATAACTTTCATGTTTTAATATTAATATCGCTTATATATATTCCTATTTAATTAAAAAAATTTTATTTTCTAAATAGAATTATCCGGACAGGAAAAGTAACAAAATATGTTCATGAAAAGAACTCTATTTCGAAAAGGATTTCTAAGCAAAAAGAAAATACTTTCATATTATGATTAAGATTCCTATCCCATAAAAAATTTTATTCATTTTAGTTTTAAGCATCACTATAAATAGAACTTCATATCTCTCATTTTATATCATCTCATTTTCTCATATTCTAATTATTCTTTACTCTCTGTGCAAACTCTATTTCTGTTCTTTGATTTAGGCGTCGGAGTGTTTGTGGAGACTCTCACCACCTCTCACCTTACCTTCTGTTTATTGATTACAGGATCTTAAACTCAAGAGTTCCGGAAACAAGTTATCAAATATTTTTAATGTCAATTTTTTTGGCCAAAAAAATACAGAGAAAAGTACAATAGGATATCTTTTCATTAGGTGTATTTTTACATAACAAATTGTGATATTTTTATGACTTTTAAGGATTTGTAGTTTGATTCTACAAGCATTTAAGCGCTTTACTTAGTAATATTATTAAAAATATATGATGTAAAATATATTAAAAAAACACATTGTTACTAAGTCAACTAACCTATTGATTCATGGAAAAATTAATGGTCAAGATAATGATGAACGAAACAATAAAAAACAAGCATTATCTTTTGAATTGACGCTAATAAAATTCAATTTTTTCATCGTATAATGTCTTTTAAAAGTAACAGCCACTAGATATTATTCAATAAGCAATCAACATTTGTTCATATTTTTCATTTTTTTTATAAATTTTTTTTTGACTTTTGAAAAATAATCTTTATATGATTAGATTTTAACTACTGTAAGCTAAATATTAGTAGCCATCAATGTTATTTCAATGGTTAAAACAAATACTATACTATTAAATATGTTATTGATAATTCTTCTCTAACAGTATAATGAGGTATAAGGTTCAAATCCTATCGTTGTCAATTTAAAAGGAAAGAATTGCCCCTATATTGTATAATTCATTGATACTTAGGTTATATGATATCTCTATTAATAAAAAAAAAATATTATTGAGTACATAGACACCCAATTTCGGGATGATGTGTTATGGATGCAGTAAAGGACTCAAATAATGAAAATATTATGAAAAAGTTTTTGATATTTAATCTTTAATTCTAAGGGTTTAAATGCATCTTTTAAAGGAAGGATTTAATGTTTTTAAGGACTAAATTGTAATATTTTTTAGGACCTAATTGCAAAACATAAATTCTTTTAAGGTTCTTTTTGTAATTAAATGTTAAAAAATACCTATTGGAATTCCATAATTTCAACTTGAATTATGTAATTCCGATCGGAATTACACCAATTTCGATCAAAATTGTGTAATTTTAATCGGAATTCCACAATTCCGGTCGAAATTGAATTCTTCCGTCTGTTTTTTTATTTTTAAATTCAATCCTAATTAGTTTAAAACTCCTAATTGGCTTTTAACTCAATCTTAATTGATCTAAAATTTCTAAATATAATTTTAAATACTAATCTTATATTTTTAGGAATTAAAATCACGTTAGGATTGAACTAGGGTTTTTAGTTCTTTTTCCACTATATAAAGAGGATGAAGAGTAAGAAAAAGAAAAGGAAAAAAAAGAGGGAGACGGGAGAAGAAAGAAAAAAGAGAAACGTGTTTTTGAAGAGGGTTTTTTAATTCTTTTTTTCTTTTTTTTTTTTGAGTTATTTTCTACAAAAATTTATTTTGATTTATCAATTAATTCAAGATCCTTGGAGAATTTTTTAAGAAGAAAATTCAAAAAATTATCATGAACGGTGAATAAGAAATCTGAGGAGTACCCCAAATCATTCATAATCATCATCATCTTCTTATTATTCTTTATTTATTTATATTATTAATTATTTTTATTCTTTCGAGTTATTATCATAATTTATTCATTAATTATAATTTTATTTTATTTTTTTATGGTGATTATGGAGGAAAACGCATAGTGATCATGTAGGAATGATGAATTCATGAGAAGTTCATGTAAAACTATGGATAAAGTCTCATAGAGACTTAGTTTCTAGGGTTTTTATTTTATTTTATTTATTGCTTTTATTTTTTTATTAATTATTTCATGAATTAATGTAATAGCCCCAATAGTGGGAGTAGTGAAATTATGTATATGGTTGCATGTTAATTTTGATTCAATTGGTTAGTAAAATTAGGTTTTAATTAGGTAATTACTTAAAATCAATGGAGGAAGTAGACTAATTTAGGTTGCTTGATAATAAAATTAGGGTTTTAGTATGGATTAATTTAATTATTTATTTAACCTTATTTAATTTTTTTTAATATTTTTATTTATTTTGGGCTTATTTATTATTTTTATGTTTTTGGGGCCTTAAGCCCATTTTAGGTTTTGATTTATTTATTTAAGTTTAGGTAATTTTTTTAGCCCATCTCACTTAATAATTAAATAGCTTAATTCATTAAAATATAACTTTAGGCCCATAATTAATTAGATTTTAGGTTAAAAATATCTTTAGGCCCATTTAGTTAATTAGACATAGGCTCACGTAATTTAATTTAATCAATTTAAACTTAACCTATTTAATTTAAGCTTTTTTTTTCATAATTTATAGATTTAAGATCACCATTTAATTAAAACATATAGAATTAGGTCCACTAATTTAAATATTCCATAATTTGTAGATTTAAGCTCATATTTAGAATTAAAATTAGAGACTTAAGCTCATTTAATTAAAATCAAAAGGGATTAGGTCTTTAGGTTCACTTATAAATTAAAACATGTAGATTTGACTCATTTATTTAAAATTCATGTAGATTAGACTAACTTAGGGATTATGTGATTTATTGAATGCATTATTTACTTGTATATTTCATGACTAGTTTGCATTAGAGTTGATTGTTTTTAGGGTTTATATGAAATTGCATGTAAATAAAGAATAATATAATAATTCATAAAGTAATTCTAAATGAACACAAAACTGAAAGAAGTTGGTATTCCGTATCTAAAATCTCCTGGTTGTAGTGCTATTTTTATTTTAAGGAACGAGTACGATTTTTTTTATTTGTTCTAGTTATTACCCTGGGTGGCGACTCCTCAACTCCATATTATATCTTTGTGATAGTGGTTAATATGTTCTCTAGAGTTTTGAGTTCAAACAGTGTCGCGGTTGTTAAAATCTTGGACTCGCACTGAATCCCGCCGTCTACAAAGTAGTTAGTGAAAAACAATTAACTAATAACCGTTCAATAATTTATTTTGAAATATATAATTCAAATTCTACTGTAATCGATTTAAAAATGAACTATTTTTCATTATTTAAATTGCAGTACATTGATATTTAAATCACATGAAATCTTTATTAGCTTTAAAAAAAAAATTTGCATCTCAAATTATCATAAGAAAATAACACAATGCTTGAAATTAAAAAATTCAAAATCATAGATCTGTTTTTGTTGTATTTATCCAGTGGCCAATCAAGTTGATGCCATTAGTTGAGGACCTACGATGAGATTCTTTTTGCTGATGGATAAACGAACTTGTCATATATATAGTCCTAACTGGGTTACCTTCGTCCTTTTAAAGGAACCTCCATTCGCTTTTGTCCCTTTTTTTCCTAAAATTTGGCCCTACAATATTCCGCATGTGCCTGCCTTTTTTTTTTTTTTTACCCATTGCATTATGAAAAAAAAAAACGTTTCTTTTAAGTTTTACCTCTAAACAATAAAAATTACAAATAAACATTGTATTTGAACGAAAATTCTTAATTTACTATTCAATAAACAAAATGCCTCATATCAAATGCATTTCATTGATTAAAAAAATTACATAAAAGATATATTTTTGAACAATGTCTCATTTAATCTCTTCTAAATGAACTATACTTGCTAATTATTATTACTATTAAAACTAATATTTCATTATATGCTAATTAAATGCTTTCTTTTATGAAGTTGTAAATATTTTATGATAATTGTTATTTTTTTATTTTGGCATTTTAAATTTTTAAAAAAAGACATATTGGTGAAAAAAATCCAAATCTTTGCGACCTTTTGCAATGTAATCTCAACTTTTTAATTTTTGCAATAATGTCTCAGTTTTAAAAAAAAATTTGATGTTAGCCAAAATTGAATTGAAAGTGATGACGTGGCGCCTGAAGTGTCTTGCCAGCACACCAAGGGAAAGACCCCCAATCCACGTTAACTAACCCCAGTTATAACCTAAATTATGGTTTAACAAAACAACATCATTTTATACTAAAATCAAATTGGAACTCTAATTTGTAACTCTCCTTTAAGCTTTTTATTTTGGGCATTCTCATAGCAAATTGAGGGGCATTCTCATAACAATTGGAGGGAATCGATCAGGGTGCAAAAGATGAAGACATGAGAACTTTTATCATTCTTGAAGCAACTTGTCAGTGATAGTGAGAAAATCCCTCTCTTCTTCGATTGTTAAAAAAAATGAGTTTCTCCCAAGAAACATCAGTGTCATCAAATTGTAGTAGTGAGAGAAGGTATTGCATGAAGCATCAAGTGGAGCTATTATGTTATACTTCATCAACAAGAAGAAATCCAAACAGGAGGTTTCTCAATTGTCTATTTTGGCAAGTAATTTCTAGGTTATGTTGTTTAAAATTTGATGGGTAATGCTTTATGGATAATGGTTCAGCTATCCTTAAGATATTCGTAACTATTATTGGGTTTTTTTTCAAGCAAAAGAATGCCATTATTTTCAATGGGTTGATATGATACAAAAATAATAGGAGACAATGAACAAAAGCTGTGGGAGAGGGAACATGATGAGAAGATACTAGAAGTTGAATTTAATTTGCTTATTGAGAAATTAAGAAGGAAGAAAGAGAAGATTGAGAAGATGAAAGAAAAAACAATCATGTTCATTCAAGAAATTAAGAACCTGCAGGATGAGATTGGTGCTTTAAAATCGAGGTAAAAATAATTGAGATTTTATGTGTGTGTATTAGTCTTAATATGGCTTGCATATGTCAAAATTCTCCCTACTCAAAAAGCCAATGTTCTGTATTTGGCTTAATTATGACTGTTTTAATGAGAAATGGTAAGATTTTGTATGATATATTATTCTATTAATATGATGTTTATATATCTGATTGGCAAATAATAGTCATTTATATTAGCAAATTCAATGATAAATGCCATAACAAGCTATGGATTAAAAACAATTTAACATACTTAAACCTGCTGGTAAAAATGTTGAAATACAATGAACATCAAAGTGACAAAATAGTACTTGTGTTATGACCCAAACCAGGAGTCATAACCGGCGCTAGGGAACGGGAATTCTTTCGAATCCAAAACCCGTAGCAAGCCTTAAAAATAAAAACACATACAATAAATTAAAAAAAATACACCAGAATTAAAAAATTTAATCAATATAAAAATAACTACTTGAATGTCATTTCATAATAAAAATATTCATACAATATTCAGATATAAAAATATCAAATCAAACAACACAATACTAATATAATAACACTACTACTGCAATCTCTATAGTACAATAAGAGTACAAATAATAAAATTACATAATTTAGCCAGGGCTGAAGAAGACCAACGAAGATGTCTACTACTGAGGTCTGAAGAAGAAGAAGAATCTCCTGTAAAAAAAATACTGAGGGGGATCAAACCTCATTGAGTGAATTATTATATTATATATACATACAACCTAAATTCATATACAATCAAGCATCGGTATATAATATACATATATACACACACACACGCACACATTTCACACAGATGCTTAAATTCATTTTTATATATAATAAATGCATAAAATTATTTTAGTTGAAGGATCGGAGTAGAACCTTAATAGTTCACAACCTCGATCATAAAAATCAATAGCCAACTGGCTTATCCAAAACTCCAAGTATTCATTTATTCAACTTAAGGTAGTAGACTGGCCTCGAGTACACTAAGTCAACCGAGGATCCACAATCATCATTTCTAATAACCAACATCTCGATAAACAAATATTAGATTTTCAACCTAATTCTACCATATTGTCGCGCAACAGTTCTAGTGTAGCCCACTAGATAGCACGTTCTACTGCTATCCTTCAAATTAATATATAATTATTAAAATAATGAAAATATATAATGTAAACGTAATAACATCCATTTAAAGAGGAATATACCAATTATATACAGAAAATATACCAAATGTATACTGAAAATATACCAGATATATATGCCACACATGTACCGAAATAAACTATGAATATACCAAAAATATACTAAGTATATATTAAAAATATAACTTGCATATATGTTGCATGTATATCGAAGTATACCAAAAATATACTGAAAATATACCAAACATATACTAAATCATTTAATGAAATAATTCATATTTAAACTCATTATGGAAATATGAAAGCTTGAATTTATGCATCCTATATGCAATGCATATATAAAATAATAACTCATAAGTTTATGCTCCTTAAGACAAACCCGACTGGCCTGGTCCTGAAGGCCTCAGTCTTGGTACAACTATATAAAAATAAATAATAATAATAATAATATTAGAATAAATACCTAATTTATACTTCTAAGAATTCTAAAAGAAGACTCGATCTAGACACAACTCAACCATAAAAACTAAAACTCAGGATCGACCTGACGTCACATTTTACGAGAATTCTACCAAAAAATCGATAGAGTCTCCTCTATAAAATGGACAAAGAAAAGAGAAACAGATTTATGGCATTTACTACATCAGTCATACTCTTGATGAAGCTCAAATCAACTATGCAATAACTTAAAAAGAACTTTTAGCAGTGGTGCATGCAATGGATAAATTCCGTTCTTATTTGGTTGGAAGCAAGGTGATTGTTTACACTGATCATTCAACCCTTAAATACCTCCTAACGAAGAAGGATGCCAAGCCAAGACTCATTCGTTGGATCCTTTTATTACAAGAATTTGATTTGGAGATATGAGATTGCAAAGGGACAGAAAATTTAATAGCAGATCACCTGTCTCGCCTTGAACACACTCCAAATTCATATCCCCTCCTTATTTTTGATGAACTTCTAGGTGAATAACTCATAAAATTCAAAAAAATAATCCTTGGTATGCTGATTTTGTTAATTACTTAGCATACGGAGTTCTCCCTCTTGATTTAGACTATGACTAAAAGAAGAAATTCTTTTAGGATGTGAAGCACAATTTTTTGGATGAGCCCTACCTTTATAAAAGGTGTGGAGATGGGTTAATAAAGAGGTGCATTCCATCTAAATAAGTATTAGATGTTCTCACTCAATGTCATTCTCTTGAGTGTGGGGGTGTAATATCCCGTGTTTTTAAAATATTTTTACACTGTACCGGGATATGCAGTATTAATAAATTTTGAATGTATATATATGATATTTTCACGAGTTAATATGTATTTAAAACCTATTTTAATTACTGTGTATTATTTCCAATGTTTTACGTAAAATTTTCCCAGGACTTGTATTTTCGGGAAAATTTTCACGTAAATATTTTAATATTAATTATTTTAAATATATTTTCGGACTTGCATGGACTCATGCGTATTTTTAAATTATTAAATAAAGCCTGTGTGTGTATATTTATTTAATTAGGGTTTATTATTACCCTAATATTTTATTAATTATTTATTAGTTTTATTGTTATTTAATTATTTTTATTTAGTATAAATTATTAAAATATTAAATTTTATGTGTGTGGTGTATATTTAAAGTGTGTAATTTAATATTATTTTATTATATAGTGTAAAGTATATATATATACATATATACATTAAAAATTGTCAAAATTATAAAAGTTTGGTTTATTTACGAAACTGCCCCCGTGAGCTTCTTCTTCCTCCCGACCGTTTCCTTCACCGTCCGGTCACTGCTACTGCCGTTTCTTCACCGTGGGTGTGCCGTCCGGTGTGCCACCACCTTCCCCAGCCTTCCTCGCCGCCTGTGGTAGCCATTTCCGACGTCGGGGAAGCTTGATATCGCCGGAAGCCGAGAGTTGCATCTTCTTCTTCCCTCGTCGATTTCGGCCACCGTTTTTGACACCGCCGGTCTTTTTCCTCTCCTTGAGCTCCGGTGAGTGTGATTATAGCTTTGGTTTGAGCTAAAATGGTCTAGAATTGCTTAGGTTTCGAATTTTCAATTTCGGTCACATTAGGGTTTTTGATTTTTTTGAGATTCTAATTGAATGATTCATGAAAACTCCCTTCACAAATGTTGTTCCTAGTAGCTCAATATACATGTATGAATTTTTGTAGAATTTTTGGAGATTTTTTGGATTTTTGGGTATTTTTGAATATTTTAATATTATTTTCTAATTTTCGGAAATTAATTATTTAAATTATGAAATTGGGGTTTATGGTTAAATTAGGTGTTGAAATGAATTATAGGAATTTATTTGGAATTTTTATGAATTTCTAAGTATTTATTTTGAATTATTGAAGTTTATGTGATTTTGAGAAATTAGGGTTAATTGTGTTTTAAATGGAAATTAATTGGTTAATTGAGTTTAATTATTGATATTATTGATAAATATGTTGAGAAAATTAATTTTGGATAATTGTATAATTTTTGGTAAATTTTTGAAGTAATTTAAGTATATTTATATATAGGGGTATTTTGGTAATTTTACCCTAAATTGGTTAAAAATGTAATTTAATTGGTTTTAATAAATATTTAAGGTATAAAAATGATTTCTATAAATTATTTGGTATTTTTAACTAATTAAAACTATTTTTCGTGAATTATTTTCAATTATATATATAATATATGGTTTTTCTAATAAAATGAGTTTTTATCGATTTTTACAATGTTTTGAGGTTAATTATGTAATTTCTACCTATAAAATGTATTTCTATGTTGTAAGGATATTTTTGGTATTTTCGGAATTATTCTGTGTTTGTGGACCCCGGTCGGTGGACTGTAGTTTAGAGTCCGACCGTGGGATTTTGATTGTGCCTTGTGTAGTTTTTTGAAGTGTATTTCCTTGCAGGGTCGGCTCTACTCTTTTGAGTAGAGAGATATCCGTTTTACAGGGGAGGTTCTGCCGGATTTTCGGTAGAATTCTCGTAAAACGTGATGTCCAGTCGAACCCTAATTTCCGATTCTGTGTTTAATACTCTAGATTGAATTCTAGGATTTCTGTTATGTTTATTCTAATGTCGGTTATTTATTGCTTGTTTAGTTGCGCCGAGACCGAGGGCTAGTGGATCAGGCCCGTCGGACCCGTCTCGTGGAGCGCATTAGGTGAGTTACTATACTATATATATATGCTTAGGATGCATGATTTAGAAATGCATGTTTTATGTTGATTAAATAGGCATAAATAATTTGATTATTTCTTAAGTTTATATTAAGTATATTTTTGGTTTATTTTTGGTATATATTAAATTATATACATGTTTTGTAAATAAAATATACTTAAAATATTTTTAAATATATTTTTAGATTAATTTATAATTTGATTGGATTTATTTGACGTATATATACTCGAAATATACCTGGTTTACTTTTGGTATATTTCTGATATATATATGGATTATATTGTTATTTCATTTACATTCATGCATCATTTATTTTTGTGAATGAATGTTTTATATTTAATGATGAAGGATATCAATAGAACATGCTACCTAGTGGGCAACACTAGGACCGAGTACGTACCGGTACGCCTATAGCTTTAGGCTATATTACTAGCTATTTGTGGATATTGATTTGATATGATTATTGATATGTGTGAGATATGGTTTGGAGGTGTGATTGCTGGAGCTCGGTTGACCAAGTGTCTCGGGGCCAATCACACTGGCAGTCAGACTGCTGGAGCTCGGTTGACTTAGTGTCTCGGGGCCAGTCTACTGTCTAAATGGATTAAGTGGATATATTTGGAATAAGTGAGCCTGTATGGCTAGAGTGTTTATTTTCAGAGGTTGCGATACTCTAGGGTTCTATGTGATCCTTCATAAACTGGGATTTCCAATAAAATATATAAAAATGATTTTTCTGCATCTGTGTGAAATTGCCTGTATATATACATATTACATATATACTGTTGACTGTATGCATTATCACTTAGTGTGTATGTATATATATTATAGTAATTCACTCAGTGAGGTCTGACTCCCCTCCGTTGACTATTTTTCAGGAGAGTCAACTTCTTCAGACCTCAGTAGTAGGTCGATCCGCCGGATTTCTTTCGCCCCGGCTTCTTTGTGTAAATTATCTACTTGAGTCTTATTTATTTTATCTAGACATTGCAGTAGTCGTGAATTAAAGTGTTGGATTTCATGTATTTTATTTTAAAGAGATGTATTATATTGAAACTGGATTTGTATTAAAGAGATTATGTATCTATGAGATGAGATTTTGATTTAAATCCAGTTGATGTGAATAATATTATGATATTATGATTTTTATTTCCGTTGCATATTATATTGTTATTGTTATTATTGCATGTTTATTTTATTTTTAGGCTTGCTACGGGTTCCGGATTCGAAAGAATTCCCGTTCCCTAGCGCCGGTCATGGCCCCTGTTTTGGGTCGTGACAAAGTTGGTATCAGAGCGGAGTTATGTGTCAGGGCTTAGTTCTGTGAGTTATGGCCCTAGTTTTAAAGTTGTGTTTTCTGTTGGACTACTGCAGTGTATTAGGTTTGAGTATGTCTTGATAAGTATTCCTTGCTGTAGTTTTCAGCGTTATTCCTCCGTTGTCTGTTTTGTCTGAATCTTTTCGTTTGTCTTTTCAGAATGAGGAGGCGAGCGCGTGTCGCTCCACCGGTCATTGAGGCCGAGGATGATGAATCTTTTCAGGATGAGGTTTTACCTCCTGAGCAGCCAGTTAGACGTAGAGGTCGTGGCAGAGGTAGACCTCGAGGAGCGGCAGGTCGCTGTAGGCAGAGAGAGTTACAGGTCGAGGAGCCTGTAGAGCCTAAGTTTGATATTCCTGTTCCTCCAGTTGTTCAACCTGCCTATCAGCAGGGTATGTCTGACCCTGAGGCAGCTTTGTTCTATGCCCGAGTTGGCAGGATTATTTTTTATGGTACTTCTGATCCTTTAGATTTTCTGCATGCGATTGAGACTAGGACTCGGACTGCTCATACCGAGTACCAGCGGATCATGATCGTTGAGTTGTCTGTCGAGGGACCAGCCCTAGATTGGTTCATTCAGATGATTTAGCCTTATATGATGACGATGGCATGGGCTCAGTTTCGAGAGCGATTCATGAGGAGATTCTGTCCAGAGCCTCTTCGTTTGAGCTATCGTCTTTGTTTGACTAGTATTTCTTGTGGAGATCGATCTGTAGAGGAGTATACCCGAGAGTTTCTTCGTCTGGGTAGATATGCAGAGGATCTGATGCGAGATCAGTATTTCGCTGTTACTACATACGTTACTGGTTTGGGTTCAGCTTTTGCTGGTATGCCTACAGCAGGCCTTACTCTGGAGTCCGTAATTGAGCTAGCCAAGGAGATTGAGCTGAGACCCAGCTAGGAGTTCAGTCGAGTGGATCGCAGGCTACTCCATATTCGATTTTTCATGTTGGATCGAGTAGTCAGCAGCGAGGTCCGACTCAGCAGAGTCAGAGACAGCAGCAGTGAGTGCATCGGAGCAGTAGACATGGCCGTGGAAGTCAGCGTAGATCGTTCAGATTTGGGTCAGGTGCTTCGAGCAGCAGCAGTGGTCGTAGTTCTGGATCAGCGGCCAGTGTTTGTCAGACTTGTGGTAGAGTCCATCAGGGACCGTGTTATCTGACACCACTGACATGCTTCAGATGCGGGTAGATAGGACATTTTGCCAGATCGTGTCCTTATTCCAGGTATCAGCAGCAGTAGATTTCGTGATTCCCACAGCAGTCGATTGCTAGTGCTGCACCCGTGCCATTTCAGTTACCACCAGCCCAGCATCAGAGTTCCACTCAATTTGTTCCACAGCAGAGTCATGGTAGAGGTACTAGAGGAGGTGCCAGAGGTGTTGGCCAGGCTTATACTAGTCAGCAGGGAGGTCGAGGTCAGGCCAGAGTTTTTCATCTGACTCAGCAGGATGCTCAGGCATCTAATGCAGTCGTGGCAGGTATTGTTTCTGTTTGTTACCTGGATGCTTGGGTTTTGTTTGATCCGGGTGCCATGCATTCGTTTGTTTCTCCCATTTTTGCTTCTAAATCTTGTTGGCAAGCTTCGAGGATGGCTTTTCCTTTGTCTGTTGCCACTCCTCTGAGCGATTCTTTGGACACCGATATTGTTCTTTATGGTTGTCCAATTCTCGTGGGAGATAGAGAATTACCCGCTGATTTGATTTTGTTGGATGTGATGGAGTTTGATGTTATTTTGGGAATGGATTGGTTATCTCAGCACTATGTCGTGGTAGATTGCAGGAATAAGGAGGTGACTTTTAGAATTCCTGGTGAAGTAGAATTTAAGTTTGTTGGTGATAGGAGTTCTGCACCTCAGAATCTTATTTCTGCTATTACAGCTAGGAAGTTGTTAAAGAAGGGATGTCAAGGGTTTTTGGCATTGGTTAGGGATACGTCAGTGGAGAAGTTGTCACTCACAGATGTTCCGGTTACTTGTGAGTTTCCTGATGTTTTTCCCGAGGAGTTGCCAGGTTTACCACCTCACAGAGAGATTGAGTTTTGTATAGATGTGGTTCTAGGTACTACTCCTATATCTATGCCACCCTATCGAATGGCTCCTGTAGAGTTGAAAGATTTAAAGGAGTAGTTGCAAGAGTTGTTGGAGAAAGGTTTTATCAGACCTAGTGTTTCTCCTTGGGGTGCACCAGTCCTGTTTGTGAAGAAGAAGGATGGTACCCTGAGACTGTGCATTGACTACAGAGAATTGAATAAGGTGACAGTGAAGAACAAGTATCCTCTCCCGAGGATTGATGATTTGTTTGATCAACTACAGGGTGCACAATTCTTTTCTAAGGTTGACTTGAGGTCGGGTTATCATCAGCTGCGGATCAGTGAAGCTGATATTCCTAAGACAGCGTTCCGCACTAGATATGGCCATTATGAGTTTCTGGTGATGTCTTTTGGTTTGACTAATGCACCAACAACTTTTATGGATCTGATGAATAGGGTATTTAGACCGTATGTGGATCAGTTTGTAGTAGTCTTCATTGATGATATACTAGTATATTCGAGGAGTATGGAAGAGCATGTATATCACTTGAGGATTGTACTACAGACATTGAGAGATCATCAGCTTTATTCTAAATTCTCAAAGTGTGATTTTTGGATGGAGAGTGTTTCTTTTCTTGGACACGTAGTGTCTAAAGAAGGTATTCAGGTTGATCCACAGAAGATTGAGGCAGTATCTGAATGGCCTAGACCAACTTCTGTTACAGAGATTCGGAGTTTTCTGGGTTTAGCCGGGTATTATAGGCGGTTTGTGCAGGATTTTTCCAGGATTGCAGCCCCTATGACTCGCTTGACTCAGAAGAATGTTAGATTCGAGTGGTCAGAAGCTTGTGAGAATAGTTTTCAGTTGTTGAAGGAGAAGTTAACCACAACGCCAGTATTAGCTTTGCCTAATAGTGTGGATAAGTTCACAGTTTACTGTGATGCCTCTAGAATTGGTCTTGGTTGTGTGTTGATGCAGAATGGAAGGGTGATAGCCTATGCTTCGAGGCAGTTGAAGAAGCATGAGCAGAACTATCCTACACATGATCTTGAGATGGCTGCAGTGATCTTTGCTTTGAAGATTTGGAGACATTATTTGTAAGGGGTGACTTGTGAGATATTTACTGATCACAAGAGCTTTAAGTACATTTTCCAGCAGCGAGATTTGAATCTGAGGCAGAGAAGATGGTTGGAATTGTTGAAGGATTATGATTGCGAGATTCTTTACCATCCAGGTAAAGTTAATGTTGTAGCAGATGCCTTGAGTAGGAAGTCCTCAGGTAGTCTTGTTCACATCAGTGTTGAGAGGAGACCTTTGATCCAGGAGTTGCATTTGTTGGTGGATCAAGGTCTGATGATGAAGATTAGTAGATTAGGTGGACTGCTAGCTCAGTTTAAAGTGCGATCTGTACTGAGGGATAGGATTAAAGCAGCTCAGAGCCGAGATCCTATTCTAGAAGAGCTTGCAGAGAATGTCAGAGCAGGGAAGTTTACTGATTTCACACTCGATGATGATGGTGTGTTGTGGATCAGTGGTAGATTGTGTGTTCCAGATGTGGATGACTTGAGAGAGGAGATTTTAAAGGAAGCACATTCTACAGCTTACAACGTTCATCCAGGTGTTACTAAGATGTACCACAGTATCAGAGATCTATACTGGTGGGATGGATTAAAGAAGGATGTTGCTGATTATGTTGCTAAGTGCTTGATGTGTCAACAAGTGAAAGCCGAACATCAGAAGCCTTCTGGGAAGCTTTAGCCTCTTCCTATTCCAGAGTGGAAGTGGGAAAGGATAGCTATGGATTTCATGGTCGGTTTACCTCGTTCGAAGGATGGATACGATTCCATCTGGGTGATTGTAGACAGGTTGACGAAGTCTACATATTTCTTGCCTGTGAAAGCCACATATTCAGTTGCTAGATTGGCGAAGTTGTACGTGAAGCATATTGTGTGCCTTCATGGAGTACCTGTGTCCATTGTGTCAGATAGAGGTTCGGTGTTTACATCTCATTTTTGGCAGAAGTTGCAGGAAGCGATGGGCACTAGGTTGGATTTCAGTACTGCTTTTCATCCTCAGACAGATGGTCAGTCTGAGAGGACGATCCAGACACTGGAAGATATGTTGAGGATGTGTGTCTTGGATTTGGGAGGTAGCTGGGATGATCATTTGTCACTCGTTGAGTTTGCATATAATAATAGCTACCATAGCAGTATTGGTATGGCACCATATGAGGCGCTATATGGAAGGAAGTGTAGATCCCCATTGAGTTGGGATGAGATTGGTGAGAGAGCTTTGACTGGACCAGAGATGGTTCAGGATGCTGCAGAGAAGGTCACCGTGATTAAGCGAAGATTAGAGACCGCAGTTAGCAGACAGAAGAGTTATGCGGATCCTAGGCGCAGAGATGTGGAGTTTCAGGTTGGAGATTTTGTTTTTCTGAAGGTATCTCCGATGAAGGGTGTGATGAGATTTGGTAGGAAGGGTAAGTTAGCACCGAGATACATTGGACTGTTTGAGATTCTGGAGAGAGTTGGCACTGTTGCATATCGGTTGGATTTGCCTCCGAGTATGTCACAGGTGCATCTAGTATTTCATATCTCGATGTTGAGGAAGTATATCTCAGACCCTTCACACGTGTTGCAACCTGACAGTGTAGAAGTGAGTGAAGATTTGATGTTTGTGGAAGAACCTATGGCGATCGTTGATTATCAAGTTCGACAGTTGCGATCGAAGCAGATTCCGATGGTCAAGGTTCTGTGGCGTAGCGGCAGAGTTGAAGAGTATACGTGGGAGACTGAAGCTGAGATGTGAGCTTCTTACCCGTATCTCTTTCCTTCTTAATCTTATCTTTTGGAATTCGGGGACGAATTCCTGTAAGGGGGGAAGATTGTAATATCCCGTGTTTTTAAAATATTTTTACACTATACTGGGATATGCAGTGTTAATAAATTTTAAATGTATATATATGATATTTTCACGAGTTAATATATATTTAAAATCTATTTTAATTACTGTGTATTATTTCCAGTGTTTTACGTAAAATTTTCCCGGGACTTATATTTTCGGGGAAATTTTCACGTAAATATTTTAATATTAATTATTTTAAATATATTTTCGGACTTGCATGGACTCATGCGTATTTTTAAATTATTAAATAAAGCCTGTGTGTGTATATTTATTTAATTAGGGTTTATTATTACCCTAATATTTTATTAATTATTTATTAGTTTTATTGTTATTTAATTATTTTTATTCAGTATAAATTATTAAAATATTAAATTTTATGTGTGTGGTGTATATTTAAAGTGTGTAATTTAATATTATTTTATTATATAGTGTAAAGTATATATATATATATATATACATATATACATTAAAAATTGTCAAAATTATAAAAGTTTGGTTTATTTACGAAACTGCCCCCGTGAGCTTCTTCTTCCTCCCGACCGTTTCCTTCACCGTCCGGTCGCTGCTACTGCCGTTTCTTCATCGTGGGTGTGCCGTCCGGTGGGCCACCACCTTCCCCAGCCTTCCTCGCCGCCTGTGGTAGCCATTTCCGGTGTCGGGGAAGCTTGATATCGTCGGAAGCCGAGAGTTGCATCTTCTTCTTCCCTCGCCGATTCTGGCCACCGTTTTTGACACCGCCGATCTCTTTCTTCTCCTTGAGCTCCAGTGAGTGTGATTATAGCTTTGGTTTGAGCTAAAATGGTCTAGAATTGCTTAGGTTTCGAATTTTCAATTTCGGTCACATTAGGGTTTTTGATTTTTTTGAGATTCTAATTGAATGATTCATGAAAAATCCCTTCACAAATGTTGTTCCTAGTAGCTCAATATACATGTATGAATTTTTGTAGAATTTTTGGAGATTTTTTGGATTTTTGGGTATTTTTGAATATTTTAATATTATTTTCTAATTTTCGGAAATTAATTATTTAAATTATGAAATTGGGGTTTATGGTTAAATTAGGTGTTGAAATGAATTATAGGAATTTATTTGGAATTTTTATGAATTTCTAAGTATTTATTTTGAATTATTGAAGTTTATGTGATTTTGAGAAATTAGGGTTAATTGTGTTTTAAATGGAAATTAATTGGTTAATTGAGTTTAATTATTGATATTATTGATAAATATGTTGAGAAAATTAATTTTGGATAATTGTATAATTTTTGGTAAATTTTTGAAGTAATTTAAGTATATTTATATATATAGGGGTATTTTGGTAATTTTACCCTAAATTGGTTAAAAATGTAATTTAATTGGTTTTAATAAATATTTAAGGTATAAAAATGATTTCTATAAATTATTTGGTATTTTTAACTAATTAAAACTATTTTTCGTGAATTATTTTCAATTATATATATAATATATGGTTTTTCTAATAAAATGAGTTTTTATCGGTTTTTACAATGTTTTAAGGTTAATTATGTAATTTCTACCTATAAAATGTATTTCTATGTTGTAAGGATATTTTTGGTATTTTTGGAATTATTCTGTGTTTGTGGACCCCGGTCGGTGGACTGTAGTTTGGAGTCCGACCGTGGGATTTTGATTGTGCCTTGTGTAGTTTTTTGAAGTGTATTTCCTTGTAGGGTCGGCTCTACTCTTTTGAGTAGAGAGATATCCATTTTACAGGGGAGGTTCTGTCGGATTTTCGATAGAATTCTCGTAAAACGTGATGTCCAGTCGAACCCTAATTTCCGATTCTGTGTTTAATACTCTAGATTGAATTCTAGGATTTCTGTTAGGTTTATTCTAATGTCGGTTATTTATTACTTATTTAGTTGCGCCGAGACCGAGGGCTAGTGGACTAGGCCCGTCGGACCCGTCTCGTGGAGCGCATTAGGTGAGTTACTATACTATATATATATGCTTAGGATGCATGATTTAGAAATGCATGTTTTATGTTGATTAAATAGGCATAAATAATTTGATTATTTCTTAAGTTTATATTAAGTATATTTTTGGTTTATTTTTGGTATATATTAAATTATATACATGTTTTATAAATAAAATATACTTAAAATGTTTTTAAATATATTTTTAGTTTAATTTATAATTTGATTGAATTTATTTGACGTATATATACTCAAAATATACCTGGTTTACTTTTGGTATATTTCTGGTATATATATGGATTATATTGTTATTTCATTTACATTCATGCATCATTTATTTTTGTGAATGAATGTTTTATATTTAATGATGAAGGATATCAATAGAATGTGCTACTTAGTGGGCAGCACTAGGACCGAGTACGTACCGGTACGCATATAGCTTTAGGCTATATTACTAACTATTTATGGATATTGATTTGATATGATTATTGATATGTGTGAGATATGGTTTGGAGGTGTGATTGCTGGAGCTCGGTTGACCAAGTGTCTCGGGGCCAATCACACTGGCAGTCAGACTGCTGGAGCTCGGTTGACTTAGTGTCTCGGGGCCAGTCTACTGTCTAAATGGATTAAGTGGATATATTTGGAATAAGTGAGCCTGTATGGCTAGAGTGTTTATTTTCAGAGGTTACGATACTCTAGGATTCTATGTGATCCTTCATAAACTGGGATTTCCAATAAAATATATAAAAATGATTTTTCTGCATCTGTGTGAAATTGCCTGTATATATACATATTACATATATACTGTTGACTGTATGCATTATCACTTAGTGTATATGTATATATATTATAGTAATTCACTCAGTGAGGTCTGACTCCCCTCCGTTGACTATTTTTCAGGAGAGTCAACTTCTTCAGACCTCAGTAGCAGGTCGATCCGTCGGATTTCTTCCGCCCCGGCTTCTTTATGTAAATTATCTACTTGAGTCTTATTTATTTTATCTAGACACTGCAGTTGTCGTGAATTAAAGTGTTGGATTTCATGTATTTTATTTTAAAGAGATGTATTATATTGAAACTGGATTTGTATTAAAGAGATTATGTATCTATGAGATGAGATTTTGATTTAAATCCAATTGATGTGAATAATATTATGATATTATAATTTTTATTTCCGCTGCATATTATATTGTTATTGTTATTATTGCATGTTTATTTTATTTTTAGGCTTGCTACAGGTTCCGGATTCGAAAGAATTCTCGTTCCCTAGCGCCGGTCATGGCCCCTGTTTTGGGTCGTGACAGGGGGACATGCAAGTTCAACTAAGACAGCTGCTAAGGTGCTCCAAAGTGGATTCTTTTGGCCTTCTCTTTTCAGAGATATAAGAGAGTTTATGCTTAAGTGTGATCATTGTCAAAGAACAGGGAACATAGGTCGTCATAATGAATTGCCACTCATAAACATCATGGAGATTGAGCTTTTTGATGTATAGGGGATTGACTTTATGGGACCATTCTTGAGCTCCTTTAGAAACAAATACATCTTGGTTGGAGTTGATTACGTGTCTAAGTGGGTTGAAGCAATTATTTCACCAACCAATGATGCCAAAGTGATCACCAAGTTCCTTCGTAGAAATATTTTCACTCATTTTGGAACTCCATGAGCCATCATTAGTAATGGCAATTCTCACTTTGCAATTGCCAATTTCAGAATATCTTGGCAAAACATGGAGTAAAATATAAAGTGACCACACCCTACCATCCCCAAACTAGTGGACAAGTAGAAATCTCAAATAGAGAATTAAAGACTATATTGGAGAAGCCACTAAATGCCTTGAGAAAGGATTAGTCTATTCAGTTAGATGATGCGCTATGGGCAAACTGAACTGCTTTCAAAACTCCAATTGGGACTTTACCATTTTGGCTGGTTTTTGAAAAATCATGTTATCTCCCGATTAAGTTAAAACACAAAGCATTATGGGCTATAAGGTTTCTAAATTTTGATTTAGTAAAGGCTGGTGCAAAAAGGCTGCTTCAGTTGAACGAACTTGAAGAGTTTCACATTGATGCCTATGAGAATGCTAAAATCTACAAGGAAAGAACCAAGAGGTGGCATGATAAATATTTGCAGAAGAGAGAGTTTCAAGAAGGGGATTTGGTGTTATTGTTCAACTCTAGACTAAGGCTATTCCTAGGGAAACTCAAGTCTCGATAGTCTGGACCTTTTAGAATCGAGCAAATCTTCCTTTATGGAGCAATAAAGCTTTCTAATAAGACAAATGAGACCTTCAAAGTTAACGAGCAAATCCTCAAGCCTTACTTTGCAGAGGAAGCTCACTTAAAGAGTGTCTCTTGTATACTCATAGATCCAGCTTGAGTTCATCACAAAACGGTCAAGCTAATGACCTTAAAAAAGGGCTAATTGGGAGGCAACCCAATAATTTTTTTCTTCCCTTTTGTGTTTGTTTTTATTTGTTTATTAATTTACTTAATTTCTTTATAGGATAAAAAATTCAATTGTCACAAAAAGCTATCGCTTCAAGGAGCAAGTCTACATAATCACACGAGGAATTGCACAGCCGTGTCCAATTTTCTAAGCTTTACTCTTTTTCGAATGAATACATAATTTCAGGGCAATACCCTTCTCCTACTTTTTCTTTTTGGTGTTCCTTTTATTGTTTATATTTTCAATTGTCATTGAGGACAATGTCATGGATAATGTGGGGGGTGCTTCAATTGTTTTATTTATTTTTGCATGATTTGGTTGGCTTGTTTATTTTTGCAATTAAAAAAAATAATTTAATTATATTATATAGAGTTTATTAATTCTCAACTGGTTTCCCCTTATTAATGATTTGTTTGCCCTAATTTTTTTTAAAAAAATTTACTTTTGATACTTTGTCACACTTGGGAATATATCAGTGTATTAGTTTATCGCTTGATTGAATTACCGAACTATTGAATGGTTTATTATTTAAGATAATTATACATATTCTTTATGTATGTAGAATTTAGTTCTTGTAATCTAAGTATGATCCTGGCGATTAAAATTGTGCATGATTTTAAGAAGGATTGCATTTTGAATTTCAGTTAAAAAAAAATCTCTCTCATTCTTTAAGTAAGACCAATATCTATATTTAAATCTTTATACGCTTTGAATCTACTCCAATGCCTTGATTAGGGTATGATTATCCATAGCACACACTCAACAGTATCCACGCTTAGTAATACAGGAACGACGAGGGATCACTTAGAGTGTAAAGCTTTGAATGGGGAGAAAAAAAATAAAAATTGTGAAATTGAGCATAAAATGCATTCACCACATTATTAAAAAAAAATGCAGTCCTTAATGTTTTCTTTTTTGAATTTATGCTCACTTAATTTCAAAAGGGTTTTATGCTTGGGTTATAACTAGTAAATTATTTATGTATATTGTAATATTGTCTAACTATCTTCTTTAGTAAATATGTTTCAATCTTGGTGTTATCAAGATTTAATGACTTATAAGTTGTATGCCCTTAATTGTGATTCAAGTTTAATATTTTCAAATTTTGGTTTTTGCTTGAGGACAAGCAAAGTTTTAGTCTAGGGGAATTTGATATGTCTATTATTTATGTATCTTAGAGTTGAATTTTAATAAATTCTAAACAAGGAATAAATTAATTTAAATAATTTTTTGGATTTAATTAGGAAATTTCGTATGAGTTTGTATTTATTTAGGATTCTTATTATATATTGTATATTTGGGAAGTTTTATTTAAGTTTTAATTAGTTTTTGTAATTTATGTCTAGTAGGCCCCATAATGCAAAGGAGTTGACATATCTTTACATAACATGACATACACATGTTGTGTGATAGAACATCAAAAGGAGAAAGTCATGACCAAGCCATGAGTGAGCCATGAAGAAGCCATCTGCACTTAATGTTAATAAGAGCAATATCACGATATGTACATGTTGTGTGAGTGAAGGATTCTGACTCAGAATGAAGCATGGCTAATGAACTTGGTCGTGTTGTACACTGAGTAAATTCATAGTTTTATCTGAATGAAGCATGGCTGTGTCACAAAGTCGTGTCAAGAAGGCAGAAGTTTTCTTATTTTGAAAATAAGAGGGAATTAAAAGTCAAAAAGGATTCTTTTCATACGGGAGTACTATATAAGGAATGAACACCTTCTTAGAAGGAGGAGATGGAGATTAGAGGGCAGCTAGACATAAATCACTGAAGACGAGGAGTTTATTTCTATTCTCTTTTCCGTTTTTTATCTTTTTATTTTTTGTTTTGATTATGGATTCATTATAGTCATGTGTGGCTAAGTTTTCTTTCAGAGTCTTGCTTAGGAGTAGCTATTCCATGACATGATTTGAATACAAGTTTTTATATTTAATTTGAATTTCAGTTAATTCTTTGTGTTGCAATATTTATCTTGTTATCATTTTAGTCCTGTTTGATTGCATGTTTATGAATGAATTTGCCAACGAGAGTTAGGGGAATTCATTAGTTTAAGACACTTAGAACTTAGATCACTTGACCATGAAAGTAGGCGAACTCTTCGAGGAACCATGACTGTAGGCAGAGGTCTACAGCGGTAAATCAATAATTGTTAAGGAACTTAATGAGTTTTGATTAACTTTTTAATTATGAAAGTAGGTTAAACTTTAATCTTAACATGCTTAATTGAACTCGAGAGAGTTTTTAGGTATTTTAAAATAATTACCCTTAATTGAATTCAATGTCTTTTATTTGTTAATGTGTTCATGATTGGAATGAAATAGTGAAACTAGACCTAGACTCTATTTTTACAAATATTTAATTTTACTTTTAATTATATTTCTGTTATTTAAATTGTTAAATTTTACTGAATTATTCAATTTACTAGCTGAGATCATAGGTAAAAACTGTTAATAATCAATATATAATTTTTGAAGAAACGATATTTTTCTACTGTAACAATAATCGTGCGATTGCGGGTTTAAATCTAATAATTTTTTTTATCTCGTATAAACAATATACATATATGATGTCTTAGTTTAAAGATTTTTGAAAATTAAAAGTCTTTACTTCTTCCTAGACTTCCCATATATAATATTAAAAAAATCAAAACATTCTTATGATCATAATAATAACAATAATAAAATATTTTATGATTATTAATAGTGTAAATGTAGTAGAGGCGGTCGCCGACTCTTCCAGATAAGCTTGGCATCTAGGAAAGAAAGCTGGATCACCGATGGAGCCTAAAGTAAGAATAAAGAATGGCAAAAATGGAGGAAAAGCCCTAACCAAAGGCCAACCGGTATGCATGCTATTGCTAGCTACCTATATATGATATAGATTGATGTTTATTAGGTTGTTACGTTTGCTTCTTTCAGAAGCTGAAATTAATTTTTATTATGTTGCAGCTCGAATTAATGTGTAATTATACTTACTTGTCAAAGGACCCTAAAATTAATGAAAACAAGAATCACATGAGCAGATCTGACTCATGGTTTAGCGTTATTAATCCACCATGTTACCGTCTATACATTAATTTCTTAGTATCAATAATACCTGCATCATGCGGTTGTGTGACAAGGACTCTATGCGTTTCCCTTCAAGCGGCAGGGGAAAAAAAGAACTGCAAGCATTGATTAATTGGATTAGGATCGGTCAAGCTCAGGCGGTCACTTTTGAGCCACTATACGTAATACTGTAACTGTTGAAGTGGGTGCAACACGTAACACTTTCAATCACACTAAGCAGCCATTTTCTTGGTACTTACCGCACCCTCCACATATTCTCTATGATTCAATTAGTGGAAAATTATAATCACCAAAATCTCACACCAACTAACTTCACTTTGTCTTGCTCTTTTCACTACTAGCTAGAGTTGAAATCTTAGTTCATTTATAATCTGTAAATCTCACTATTATATTCCTATATCGCTATAATTTTTTTATATTGTATTATTGTAATATAATAAGGAAATAATTTTAAAAGTAATAATATTTTATCTATATTATTTTTATTCTTTAAGTACGTATATTATATGTGTATATTGTCACGCACCCAAATAAATAAAATATAGTATTGAATTTGTGTTCATGAACATAGATTATCATGTCTAACTATATAAATTTATTTTTCTATAATTTACCTCTGCCATTTCTCCATATTTGATTTTCTTTCTTCAGAATTTATCAATCACAATTCAATTTTTCAAAAGCCAATAAAGATAGTATGATCATTTCACTTCTGATAATTATGTACTTCTCTAATTTAAGTTTTACAACTATCATTCTTCAATATTGATAAAATTTTATCACTTTCTACAGCGAGTGATAAAAGAATAATTGCTTTTGACGTATAGTCCTTAACCATTAAACTTTCATCAAGTAAAAAATTTTAATTCCCCTAATTGAATTTATAAAATTACATATTATTTATAAATTTAAGATTATAATGTATTTAGACGTAAATAAAAAATGGTACTACGAATATTGAAGCAATAAATAACTATAAGACAATATAACCAACTAATTTTTGTAAAACTTTCATGAATTTTTGGAATATCGTTCATGCTTATAAGTAGAATTGAAATTCATATAGTACAAGAATAATTAATTAATAATACTTACTTGATTTCTCTAATGGTATGGAGTTTTTATATATTATCTTAGTAGAATAATTAAGCCTAGTTAGTTGTATTTAAAAGGAACTGTTGGAAATAAATGATGTGGTGGATGAAAATTGGTTCTTTGTCTAGTTTTGTTTTTTGGTTTTGGTTTTTGTTTTTAATTGTATAAGAAACAATAATGAATTTACCATCAACCTCTGTGAACACACATTAAAAGAAAAACCTGCAAAAAAATTCCAATCAAGCATGGAATTTTGTGAAGGTAAAAGTATCAAGGGATTGATTTGAGCTTGTTATATCTTGAAACTGATGAATTCTCTGCAGGAGTAACTGATTTTGGATTTTTATCTTTAGCTAAATTTTATAAATTCTGTAAGATTGCACTTGTTATATAATAAAAAATGCAAATATATTAAAATTAACTAATGTTATTGCCAAATATCTAATATCTAAAAGCAGTATATATAACACAGATTTGTTAATTAATATATAGGCAATTGACTTTGTGTGGACACTGTCAGTTTGATTGGCTCGTAATGAAAGTCCTATGATAAGAAAATTCGAATTTTAAATTTAAGGGGAGCTCGATACTTCTCAAAAATCAATTTTGAAAGCCCAAATACTAAACCAAGCCCACAAATATCATATCTAAGCCCAAAAATAAAAGTCAAAGCCCAAACCTATCACCTTTTGACCCAAGGGGCCTGACCTGACCCAGGTGAAGAGGCGATCGCCTCAACGAAGAGGTGTCACCTCTTCATCCCAGGCATCGAAGAAACGACGCCTCTTCACACCCACTCTCTGCAGTATTAAATGTCATTAATGACAGTGGTTGGAAGCCCACCTGCTGAAGATTTGGTCATTTTTGGACGTAAAGGAAAAAAGAAAAAGGCAAGAAAAAGCATAGAGAATGAAAAAAGGCAATGGAAGTGCGTGGGAATGAGTTTTTAGAAATTTGAAAAAGGAGAAAATAGGAGGGGATTTAAAAGGGAATGTGGAAGACAAAAAAAAGGAAGGGGTTGACTAGTGGTTAAAAAGGGCCTAAAAAGAGGGAAAAAAAGAAAAAGAAAAAAGGGAAAAGAAAGAAAGGAAGAAGAAGGAAGGGACTTAATTCTTGAGAAGAAAAGGGAACCTACTTGCATTCAAAGCCACTCCTCCATTAACCAAGCTCTGATGGCTTAGTTAGGAGCATCAAGCACATCCAAGTCAATGAGTCTCTTTATTTTTAAGCTTTAAGTTTTTATCTTCATTAAAAGCTTGGATTTGTTGTTATTTTGTGTGTTTTCTTGAGCTAAATTTATTATTTGAAGTTATAGAGAAACATGGTTGCATGAAATATTGAATATTGATTGTTGATACTTGTATATTTGCGTTTGTTTCTCATTTACGTGCTTGATCATCGCATTTCTTGGGATTTAATAAATGTAGAGCGTTTCTGCCTTTGTTGAAGAGGCTATGTCTCTTCATAGAGGCTTTGCCCCTTCACAATTAGGTGACGAAGGCATCACCTCTTGGTCAGGAGGCAATGCCTCTTTGAAAAGGCGTTGCCCCTTTGACAGAACTCTGCCTTTTTATGCCTTGATTTCAACTAGTATTTTGCATGTTTGATATGATTTTCTTGTTTAATTTGTTATATTTCTTGCGATTATATATGATTCCTATGTTGATCAATATTTTTTGTATGTTATTTTCCTTTTTTCGTGTTATTTAGTGGATCATTTTATAAGTTTATTTTCATTTATTTCTGTAAATATTATGTGTTGATGATTTGTAAATATTATTGTTGTTATTGTATGGAATTAACTTGTATATGTTGTAGGAATTATTTGGTGATTTTTAATTACTAGATGTTTGCTTTATTTATCATTTTTTAGAGTATTAATTTGTATAATTAATTAGTTTATTTTTTATTTATGTATGGTTTATTTTTAGTATTTTTATATTTACTTACACGAAAAGTTGTAATCCTTAATCTCTCTCCCCTTTTATTTGGAATGAATGGTTGTAACTTAATTTAATTGTTTTATTTATTTATTTGTGATTGAATGCCGAGGATTTAAGTATAAAATGGGACTAATATACTATAATATCCCGAGTTTTTAAATATTTTAATACTGCATCGGAATATGCAGTGTTAATAATTTTTGTATATATATTTATGATATTTTACGAGTTAATATGTATTTAAAACTTATTTTAATTATTGTGTATTATTTTAAATGCTTTACGTAAAATTTTTCCGGGGACTTGCATTTTCGGGGGAAATTTTCACGTAAATAATTTACCATTAATTATTTTAATTAGATTTACGGACTTGCATGAGCTCATATATATTTTTAAAATACTAAATAATGTATATATGTGTACTTATTTATTTAATTAGGGTTTGATTAATTATCCTATTATTTTATTATTTATTTATTAGTTTTATTGTTATTTAATTATTTTTATTTAGTATTAAATTATTAAAATATTAAATTATATGTGTGTGGTGTATATTTAATGTGTGTGTGATTTTATATTATTTTAATATATAGTGTAAAGTATATATATATATATACATATATACATTTAATATTAAAACAAAAATTAAAGTTTGATTTATTTACAACTTTGCCATCGCCCACTTCTCCTTCTTCCCCGATCGGTTTCCGCCCTCACCACCACTGCTACTCCCATTTTCTCATTGTTGGTGTGCCGTTCGGCGTGCCACCTCCTTCCCCAGCCTTATCCGCCGCCAGCAGCACCCTATTCAGTCGAGTTTTGGCCGGAATTAGCTCGGGAAGCCGAAACTTTGGCCACCGTCGATCACGACGTTTTCGGCCACCATTTTTGACACCGCCAGTCTCTTTCTTCTCCTTGAGCTCCAGTGAGTGTGATTCCAAGCTTTGTTTCACTTAAAATGGTCTTGATTTGCTTAGGTTTCGATTTTGCAATTTCGACCTATTAGGGTTCTTGATTTTTTTTTTTAACTTCAATTTGATTGATTCATGAAAAATTCCTTCACAAATGTTGTTCCCCTTAGCTTAATCTACATGTATGAATTTTTTTAGAATTTTTGGAGATTATTTTGATTTTTGGGTATTTTTGAATATTTTAATATTATTTTCTAATTTTCGAAAATTAATTAAATAAATTATGAAATTGTGTTTTATGATAAATATAGGTGTTAAAATTAATTATAGGAATTTATTTGGAATTTTTATGAATTTCTATGTATTTATTTTGAATTTAATTAGGTTTATGTAATTTTGAAAAATTAGGTTAATTGTGTTTTTAATTGAAATTAATTAGTTAATTGAGTTTAATTATTGATATTATTGATAAATATGTTGAGAAAAATTAATTTTATGCAATTAAAAAATAAAAAATAAATAAAATTGAAAACCAATCGTGATTTGCATGTTAATAAGGAAAGAAGTTAATAATCAAAGGTAATAAAATACGGAACACACACCGAGGCCAACCGCAAGGTTGGGTAGGTATTCCAAAAGCTCATATCCAGTTTTTGAATCTGATATCTGATGACAACTTCTAAGAACCTCCGTGGAATCCAATTGTTATATAGTGTGTCCCAATTTTCATCCAGGTGACGACTCCATCTCCGTTTTGGACTCCAAACCCACTATATATTTTTTAGTGAGCCCCAAGCTCACACAATTTCGTGGTCGCCAACACTTGAATACGCGACTAAAACCGTCGCCTACACTTTGTAATATCATAATTTTTTTAGGAGAAAATTCATTTATATATTATTCCTGTTATAAGTATTAAGTAGTTAAGTAAAGTCCAGTAAATTAGAATATTCAATCGACCAATTATCAGTACAAACTACAGTTAAAATGTCAAATTCTGCCTGCTGTCATCTAAATTACACACTTTTCTTTTGATGCTGGATATATGTTAAGCTGCCATACATAAATAACTTTAGATGCTTTTTTCTTCTTAAATAATTCACTCTCTGTTTGTTTGTTTTTTTTTTTTTTAAATATGATTTTCACAGTTAGCTTAGAAAATAAGCTTTCTCAACTTAATCGTTTACTCTCCCTGAGCATCAAAGTCATATAGCAACTTAGCTACAGGCAACATTCAAAAATTCAAAAGTTGAACAGCCGCATGGCGTCAAGAATAAGTTTGAAATTGTCACCGTCTGGTAAAAATGAGCCTGAAATGAGATACATATGTAGTCAATCAGGTAGTTTTCCTGAATATATTATCTTGGATTATCTATAAGACTTCAATTCACTTAGCTAGCTAGCTATGATTCGAATCTTATCTACGTACGTGAAGAGTGACAATTAATGAATGTTGCAAATGATAAAGAGAAAAATATTACACTTGCTAGCTGCTATACATATATATTTTCAAAGCATCTCTTTCTGATCTGATAGATACGTTTGGGCTTAAATATTCAGTGGTTAATTTATTAGGTCTGGTGGGCATGAGTTGAAGAACTTGAAGTCGAGAATGCGATGGTGGGTCACCATCTCGTCTCTTGATATTTTTGGAAAGAATTTGCTAATTCAGTACCCTCTTATATGATATGTTTAATTATATTTTATGATATATGAAACTATTGATACGCATGAATCACATTTGAAGGGTCTTTTCCGTAGCTTTCTCCTGTGTTATATATATACATATGTGTGTGTAGGTTGGTGCGCCACAGCTATATAACGTGGTACTGTATAATATTATACAATCATTTTCTTCTCGTTCCTTTGCAAAGGGGCCATCTTCCCTCACCGCATGAAAGAAAATTATAATTGAGGGGGGGACCTTTTGCTTCGCTTTAATACTCAGAAACAGAGAAAAAAGTACTCGGGACCAAAATGTAAAACAACTAGAAACTATAATTAAAAGAAGTAAAAAAAAAATTAGAAAGTCAAACCAATAAAAATTGAATTTTAATTAAAGTGATAAAAATTAAAATATAACAAGATAAGTAAATTCTAAATAATTTGATATTATTGATTTGACATTAGAGAAATTATAAAATTTCTCTAATGATCACAAACTGATCACTTGCCTATTATCTAGATATTAAGTTCATAGATAAGTTACACATATTTATTAGGTTGAATTCAGGTATTGATCCAGAAGTGACATATTATCAAGGTAAAAAAAATCAACCTTAAATTGAGGAATTGCAAAGAAAAATTGTGTTAGAGAGAGACGTGGAAGGAAGGGATATGGAGTTGGGAGTTAGGTATGGTTTGATGGGTGGTGTTAATATTTATGTGTATGAACGCCTGATCTTTTGATGTCCTTGTCGAATGGTAGCGCTATCATCTTCTGTTATATATGGTATTAGATATGATTTTGACTTATGTATATATATACTCTTTAGTATTCAAAATTCAAGGTCTAAGTTTGTTTGGTATTTGATTGCATCCCATGTTAAGACCAAATCATTGTTCTAAATTGACATCAAATTTTGAAGCCGCAATTTAACCTGTTTTCCTGTGGGAAACAGATGTGGACTCTTTATTTTCGTGGATTTTGGCTATCTTTCCCACATCTTCGGCTCTTGAATTGCCCTGCACCTTTATCTCATCTATTCCCCGACTCACCAAGTAATTCCCCTTCCATCTGTAAACACATGTAATTACATTAATTTATCAGTTTACCTCTTATATTTTTAATTTTACCAAATCAACATCTCAACTTATTCATAGTATAAACTCTGTAATTGTATAAATTTGCCATTTTATCCCTTATATTTGCATAAATTTATCACTTTATCAATATATGTGTGCTGATGTTTCATTCCATATATTTTACCAACAATGTAATATGTATTTACATAATAGGTTATATACAAATTGAGATACTAATTTAGCAAAATTAAAAGTACATTGATGACAAAGTAATAAATTCATATAAGTATATATATATATATTACTAGTTAAGGACACACAACACGATATCCACACATATAGGGGTCACTCACCAGCACCGATGAATAACAAACCATATATTCTTTTAATAAATATAGGAAAATTTCACCAACTATGCCACTCTACTTTTGATATTTTAATGTGTTGAAGGGAGTTTTTACCATTGACTGTCTAATCTTCGGTCTTAGCCAGCAATATTGATGCATTGATACTTAATTAAGTTGATTAATTTTAAAAGAGGAATAGCTACGAAGACTGCTATGTGTGCCTCGATATATATGCTTGTGCATAGAATCCAACTCCAAAAAACCAAGAACATTTTGTGCTTAGTTTGAAATCGAATCATTGCTTCTGTGCCTACAAGAGAAAGTAGGCAACCAACTTCCTAGAAATTATTGGCTTTGATGAGATGGTCGTGAATTCTGTTTTAACTCACGAATACAAGCGTACTCTGTATTTGACAGAAAAAAAAAATGATCAAAATTACACTATATAAGAGACAGATGAATTCAACTGGACCAGTTAAATCTTTAAATCGATTTTCCTTCTTGAATGTCCTGAACGTGTAGGATAAAATTGTATATATATGCACACACGTTAATAAATTAAAAAAAAAATTGTAATTATTACAAAAACTACACAAATACATCTGAAACTTAGAATTAAAAAAAATCTACACAGAGAAACCGAAACCTTACCTTAGCCTATGGTCGAGCTTGAAGACAGCATGATTAAATCTTTCCTTGACAAATTAGATTCCTATGGTCGGCACAGAACTTCAACAAGACATTCAACGTATGATTATAAAATTTAGATGCCAAAAAAATCTTGAGCTATAATCAAGAATTCAAAAATGTTCAGTGAATTATAGAACTTAGTATCTTATATTTTTTTTGGTCATCACCAAAAACACGCAAAAATTTGCTGCAAATGAACTTATCAATGGATTGTGAAATACCCAAAATTTATTCGGATGAAAGCTCATTGTTGATAAGAAAACTTCTACTCATTTTATGAGTTTACTTGAATATATATATACACTTGCAAGAACATTGGACCGCCCACTCTAATTGGATGACTAATTTGTATTATGATAAAGTGTTGAAGTAAATTAGCAATAGATTTTTTTTGTTCTATGAATCACCGTGGTGCACTGAAATTTATCTTTAAGGTACATAATTTGTTTAGTTAATTAATTTCTATTGAGTGATAATAATTAAGGCCACATCATCAGCTGCTTGTCTGCTCCTCACATTAATAGTCGGTCGTTAAGGCTAAGTAATGTGACATAATTCTCAAATCTAGTTAATAATGTTCACACCACGGAATTAGAAAGTTAAAATATATGCATTACATAAGAACTATTGTGTCCAAGTGATGGATGGTGGGTCAATAAAGTCTAGCTCAAATGGCATAGGTTATTGGTTTAAATCTTGATAATGTCAATGTCTTAAACTTCAATATTCATACCTAATACACATTGGGTTCTATATAATAATAATAATAATAATAATAGTTGATAATGGTAATTATAATCTAAGTCGAGCGACACAAATTGAAAAGAAAACAACTAAAAAAAATTGATGGACGGTGGAGTCTTGCAATGGTGTCAAAGAAGTAGGAACTCAATTTAATGTTAAATCAGGCGTTGGTTGACCATATTTCCAACCAATAAAGACCTTAAGCACTCCCTTCCATTATGTAAATGTCCTTGTGGACTTTACTCTAAAAAACAGTACTTGCTCAATGTATTATTAAATTAGACTAGCTAGCTAGAATTTTAATTTTCTTGCTTAGTTTTAATATCGGATGCCCCTTTCTGTTTTCAGGAAAATAAATTAAAGTATCCGTGTGATTTTCTTCGAATTGAATTCTAATTGTTCGTTGTATAATGATCAGTCTCAAGCATCATCGTATATAAAAAAAAATTGTTTGTATGATGCTGATTTTGGGAAAGATAATGTAGACATAGTGTTGGAATATTTCGCAAGACTGTAGAACTTGAAGAGTTTTAATATCACTGAGTAGTTTATCTCAAGGGAGTCTCCTTGGTTTTCTTGTTTTACGTCATGGGATGGCACTATATTTGTTGTTGCAATAAATAGTATTTTTATTGCAACAAAATGGATTGGTCGGAAATTCTTTTAGTTTAATTAAATCTTAAATTTGAATCCTAAATATATAGTTATTTTAAATCTCTTGAGTTAGATTTTTATCATCTATCGGAATTCTTTTTAAATCAAATTTGAATTAATTTTATTTTACTGGATACTGGATACTTAATGTTTTTGTATAAAAAAAAATAATGTTTTTATTGTTGTAATCCATAATGCCAAATTGCACAACACATTTAGGTACTTTTGGATCACCAAAAAGTAATTTATTTGATTGCAATTTTTAATAGAAAATAAAAAAAAATGCATGTAGTAACTTATTATATAAAAAGTATTGTCACAAATATTAAAAAATAAATTTTTTAGTAAAAATAATATATTTACCTTTACATATATATATATATATATATATATATGAGAGCCATCAATTGAAAAATGATGATATAAAAATATTTTTTCTCTTTATAATAGTACTATTTATATTGAAAGTTACCCTATAAAATATTATCCAAAAAGAAATATGAAATTAATATTTGGGCACTCAAACGAAGATCTCGCATAATAATGTATAGAAACTTTTTAACCTAGTTGGAGATGCATATCCGAGATTCCAAGTCCCTAAATCATAGTCAAATATTGCAATTGTACTGGATAGCATTGGCATTGCAACAATGGATGATTGAAACTGAAACCTGATTCCTGATGATGGGGGGTCAAAGTAGAAATAGAAACAAGGACAACTTCTAGTCACGCACCGCGAATAGATGCATGTCAGAGCACTAAGTTGGCACCACCACTCCACCAATGTTGTACTTCATGTACGACTTCATCATATATATATTATATAGATAGATAGTAGATATCTGTAAATATCTTTCTCGCTGAGTTTTCGATTTGATTGATGTAAATCCTAAACATTACCAGCAAATTTTTTAATTAATTAATAATTATATACCGAAGGTGTTACGTTGTTACTGAAGAAAATTCTTTGAACTAATTTGACATGTTGTAATATATATATATATATATATATATATAATCCATAAATCATTCCGTTATGAACGGTGCTCTTATTCCCATGTGGTGGAACAATATAGTCTGGTCGGCGCCGGAATGGCAAAACAAGTAAATATGAAGGCAATGAAATGCAGGCATCAGTATGTATAGATTTTTTTTTTAAATTTTAATTGGACCAAGAAATCAATGTCGAGTAATGGACTAATAGTTTTGTAGAAGATGTACAAGTGATTTTTTTTTTTTCAATCTATGTACACAGAAAAGGGTCCCTACAACCGCATTATTGTTCGGACACTATTTAATTTGTGATTAATCTTAATATATTCAAGGTTTATGATTCCAACACCCTCGCTGGTTAGTGTTTATTTATTGATTTATTTTATTTATGTTTGCCAAGAACCCTTTTGGCTTTTGCTATAAATGGACATGACGAATTTACAATTCCATTCACCAAGTGCAGTGTCATGATTTAAATCGAGAGCCATGATCGATGCTAAGAAATGAAAATTTTTTCGAATTCAAAACTCGTAATAAATCTTAAAAAAAATAAAAACATACAATAATTAAATAAAATATGCACCAATAAATAAAATCTTAAATCAATATAATAATAATAATAAACTTTTGTCATAGTATAAATAAAATATTTTATACGATATTCAGAGAAAAGCTTCTGAAATTACAATCAACATTCTGCAAATATATAATATAACTACTACTACAGTTTTCTAGAGTACAATAAAATTAAATAAGTAATTTATACAAAATAGTCGGGGCTGAAGAAGTCCGATGGATGGGCCTACTATTGAGGTCTGAGGAAGAAGAATCTCTTATAAAAATCACAACTGAGGAGAGTCAGACATCACTGAGTAAATTGTTATATTATATATATATGCATCTTCTAATGTCATATGCAATCAATCATCCGTATAGAATAAAATATATATACAAGCATTTTACAAATATGCTAAAATCACTTTAATTAATAAATGCTGAAAAACATATGTTTTTATTGAAAAATCAAATAGAACCCTATTTAAAATCGTAACCTCAATCAACAATAACTCTCTACCTATATAGACTCACTTAATTCCAACTTAATTCACTTATTCCATTATAGACCAGTAGACTGGTCCCGAGACACTAAGTCAACCGAGCTCCAGTAGTCTAACTGTCAGTGTGATTGGCCTCGAGATACTAGTTCAAACAAGCTCCAGTAATCACACTATTCAATCACATCAAATCTCAAATTAAGCAATCAATCAAATCATTATTACCTCAAGTGATTCTCACTTAACCCTAAATCTATCACACCGGTACGTACATGGTACTAATGCTGCCCACTAGGTAACACATTCTATCGATATCCTTCATTTAAAATTAAACATTCATATGGAAAAATAAATGATGCATAATAACATTCATAATAACAAAAAAAACCATATAATATACCAGAAATATACCTAAAATAAACTAAGTGTATTTCAAATATATATATGTTAAATAAATTCAAATCAACCATTAAATATGTCAAATATAAACCAATAATATACTAAAGACATTCTAAGTTATATATCAAAAAATAAAATATGCATTTATTTTGAAATATATCAAAAATAAACTAAAAATATACCTAATATATACTAAACATTAATAATACAATTTATAAACAAAGACATATAAAAAAAACATGTATATTCTACAACATGCATCCTAAATGCGATCTATATATAAAACAAAAATTCACAAGTTTGCACTCTTCGAGACTGGCTCGATGAACCCGGTCTGATAGGCCTCAGTCTCGGCGTAACTAGAAATAAACTAATAATAACAATCAAAATAAATCTAACTTATACTTTTAAAGAGACTCGATCTAGGAATATGAAACTCAAACAAAATTGAAAACTCAAGATCGACGCGACGTTACTTTTTATGAGAATTCTACCGAAATTTTGGTAGAGCTTTCTATGTAAAACGAATATTTCTCTACTAAAAAGTAGAGCCGATCATGCAAAAAAAAAACACACTTTCAATAACAGAATACACAACACCTTCGTTGGGACCCCGAACTACACAATTTTCCAACCGAAATCTACAATTCCACCAAAATCAAATAATTATATAATAAATATATTAAAATCAATAAATTCCATATATGTCCTCAAAATATCAAAATATAGCATATTTAAACATTAAAACACTCAATATAATTATTTCACAATAATTAAATAAAAAAATCCCAAATAATAATATAATATTATTAAAAATCCAATTTTTTCAATAATTCAATATAAAATAGTAAAAATTCACTTTTATATATTCAAATAGCTTAAATAGCCTAAATATATATTAAAGTGTAATTAAAAACCCATTTAATTACCAATTAGTAAATAATATATTATTTGAAAATAATTTTAAAAATTAGTATTAATTAGTTAAAAATAGTAAATAAATTATAAAAATCATTTTATTACCTTAAATAGATTTTAAACCATTTTAAAATATAATATTTAACTATAATTTTCACAAAATTACACCATTAACCCAATAATTCAAAATATCCATAATATAACTAATATCCTTATAATTACATTTTACTATTAAAATTTACACTCTTTAGTCTTTGATTTTATTTAATAACATTTCATTTTAGTTGCATAATTTCTCATTTTCTGCATAATAATTAATAAATTTAGCATTTAGATAATATTAGGACATTAAATGTAAAATAGATATCATCATGCATTAATTAAATAAATTAGGAGTTTTTATTCTCTATCTAATTTTTATATTCTTATCACGTGTTTTGTCTGTAGAAATCAAATGCCTTAAGAAAAGTCAGAGGAAAGGAACACGGTCATGCTAACATTTGGGAAGGAAGGAGCACGGTTGTGTAAGATCAGAGCACACAACCATGCCATTCTACAAGAGAAAAGGAGCACGACCGTGTAAGCCAAGGCACGGCCGTGCCAAATCCAAGGCCAAAAGTGGCACAGGTCATGCACTCATTAACATGGCCGTGCCACATTGAAGGCAATAAAGGGCACGGTCGTGCCTTGACTCACACGATCATACCATATTTTTAAGGCAAGGACATGGTCGTGCACTCGTCAACACAGCCGTGCAAAGAACTTTATATGAATGTGCACACTCGTGCAAGTCCAGCATACTTGAACATTTAAGGAATTTTAACTCGCGACGCATACATCATACGTAACCCTAATTTTGAGGATATAAGACATCATATACTCACAAAAAGGGGGGGCGAGAGCAAAACAGAGAGACAGAACAAAATAGAGGATTGGAGAAATAGAAACTATATTCTCTAGACTCTTTTTCTTATATTCATTTATTCATGTCTTTAATAATTTACATTATGTGTAATTAAACTCCTTTAGAGTTTGGATTCATGTAGCCAGGATTACTGCTTATCTGGATATTGTTTTATTACAGTTAATTATCATCGATCAATTTCTCAGGTTTTGCTTCATTAATCTTATGTTTAATTTAGGCCTAATTAAATGCATGCTTGTGGATAAATTTATGACAATGAAAGTTGCATGATTTGTTAGCTCATAAAACTTGTGATTCTAGGGATCCTTAATCATGAAAGTAGACAAGACCTTAGGGGATTAATAGATTGTTAAGGAACTTAATAAACCTGAGTAATTCATTAGACCATGAGAATAAATTGTGTTTGCTTTAGGTATGCATGAGTGACTTTGAAAGAAGTCTTAGGAATTTATGAACAGTCTACCCTTGACTGAGATTTATTAACTGAATTAACAAAATCTTATAATTCAAGCAAGTGTCTGGTGAATGAATCCAAGCTCTAGTTTTTTAAATCTTGAATTTCTTTAAATATAATCTGTTTACATTAGCATTATGTTTATTTAATTTTCCAATTTAAAATCATTCATTCTATTAGCTTGTAGGAGGCAATATCACACTTAGTGCTAGAATTTCTCATCTTCCAGTGGGAATGATACTCACTCATCATATATTACTTGTAACGAACTGTACACTTGCGAAAATCGTCCAAAAATTCCTCAAAAATTATATAAAATCATTAAAATTATTTTACCAATATATATTATTCTAATATTATCTGAAACACATAATTAAACATTATTTTCAACAAAAATATACATTTAACCTAATATTCCAAAATATCCATAATATAAAAATATTATTAAAAATTATATAATATTCTCAAAAAATTATTTTCTCAACAATAAAATTAATAAAAATATATAACAACACCAAATTACACAAATTCATAATTAAAATAATTAATTTACAAAAATTCAATAAATAATAATAAAATAATAAAAAATTCACCAAAATTCAAATAAATTCCAAAAATTAAAAAATATATATATATTCATGGAGATTAAGCTACCATAATCATTACTTGTTAAGGGAGTTTATTTGAATCAACCAAAAATCAACCTAAAAAAAATAAAAAAACCCTAATAGCTCAAAACCAAAAATCTAAGAAAACTCACAAACGATCAACTTCAAGCTTAAAAGGAGCTTAGATTTGGCCTCCTTGATGCTTTAGGAGTCAAACGGCACCTACAAAGCTCAGTTTGGTGGCCGGAGGAGTGATCGACGGTGAGAAACTCACCTTGCTGCCGCTACAATTTCAGACATTCTAGCGAGTTGCTGGCTGTCGAACAACATCGGGGAGGAAGAGGGAAGAAGGAGGAAGAGATTGGTGGCAGCTAGTGGCGATGAGAGGTGGTATAGAGAGCTAAGGGAAAAGGCATAGTGACGGTAGGGGTACGGGTTGCAACGGGAGGAAGGAGATGATATTCTGTTTTTTCTGTGTTTTTGATATATATATATATATATATATGTAGACACACATGTCATACACATACTAACAATAATATACACAATATTTATTAAATAATTTAATAATAATACAAATAATGTAAATTAAATCAAATAATAATAGAAATAATAATAATGTACTAAAATTAATATTATTAAAATAATACTATTCGAAAAATAACAATCAATAATGTAAATTAAATGTTTAAAATAATAAGCGTCTAAAAATAGATATTTACGTAGAAAATATATTTTAACATAAAATAATAATTATTAATCATAAATAATAAAATAAATAAATATAACTTCTAAATTTTATTAACACTGCATATCTCAATTTATATTTAAATAATTTGAAAAAACAAGGGTTGTTACATGCAGGTACGTTTTCAGCTCATGACACGTGGCAATGTTAACACTATTTATGTACGGAGAGTCCTTACTACTCAATCTGAGTTCTCTTCTGACCTCCGCATAAGCCCACTGCATGTCCTCCACTCTTTTCTGGATCCACCTCAGAATTCCAACAATGTTAATGTCCCTTTTCTTTGCCACATCATTGTCCCCATCAATTACAAAACTAGGTACTTTTGTTATTAGATCATTAGAATTTACAATCCGTAGAACTTTTATGCCTTGCTTTTCTAGATGTTGTCAAAAACTATGGTTTTCGACATGTGGTCCGCCAAAGGATATAATGGTGACAAGTTGTCATAACCCAAACTGGGGGTCATGATCAGCGCTAGGGAAAAAGAATTCTTTCGAATTCGGAACCTATAGTAAGCCTTAAAAGAATAAAGACATGCAATACTTAAAATAAAATATGCACCATAATAAAACTCAAATCAATATCATAAAAATATAACTCTGTCATATCATAAATAAAATATATTAGTACAATATTCAGAGAAAAGCCTCTGAATTAAAACCACATACAATAAAAACTAAATACAACTCACTACTGTAATTGTTTAGAGTGCAATATAAAATTAAGTAGATAATTTATATAAACAAGCTAGGGTTGAAGAAGTCCGGCGGATAAGTCTACTGTTGAGGTCTGAAAAAGAAGACTCTCCTGTAAAAACATCAACTGAGGGGAGTCAGACCTCACTTAGTGAATTGTTATAATATATATACATGCATTTACTAATGTCAAATGCAATCAAACATTTGTATATAATAAATATATATACAAGCAATCCACATAGATACTGAAAATTACTTATATAATAATACTGAAAAACATAAGTTTATAAAGGATTAAACAAAACCCTATTTAATCGCAACCTCAAACAACAATAACATCACTCTAGCCATACAGGCTCACTTAATTCTAAATAAATTCACTTATTCCATATGGACAATAGACTGGCCCCGAGACACTAAGTCAACCGAGCTCCAATAGTCTGCTATCAGTATGATTAGCCTCAAGACACTAGGTCAACTGAGTTCCAGCAATCACACTATCAATCATATCACATCTCAGATTAATCAATCATATCATTCTTGATCAAATCATAATTCCATAAATGATTCTCACTCAACCCTAAAATCTATCGCACAGGTACGTACACAGTCCTAGTGTTGCCCACTAGGTAGCACATTTTATCGATATCCTTCATTTAAAGTAAATCATACATATGGGAAAATAAATAATGCATAATGTCATTCATAATAACAAAACAAACCATATATATACCAAAAATATACTTAAAATAAACTAAGTATATTGCAAGTATATATATGTCAAATAAATTCAAATCAAACATAAAATATACCCAAAATAAACCCATAATATACTTAAAACATGCTAGGTATATATATTAAAGATAAAACATGCATTTATTCAGAAAAATATCAAAAATATACCTAAAGTATACTAAACATTTAATAAAATATTTTACGAATAATTACAAATCAAAACATGTATTTTCTAAAACATGCAACCTAAGTGCAATGTATATATAAAATAACAACTCACAAGTTTGCGCTCCTTGAGACTGGTTCGATAGGCCTGGTCCACTAGGCCTCGCTCTCGATGTAACTAAACAAATAAAATAATAACAAATATCAGGATAATCTTAACTTAAACCTCTAAAGAGACTCAATCTAAGATTATAGAACACAGACAGACATAGAATTTTAGGATCGACCCGATGTCACGTTGTACGAGAATTCTACCAAAAATTTGATAGAGTTTCCTCTGTAAAACGAACATTGCTCCACTAAAAAGTAGAGCCGGTCCTGCAAGAAAACACACTTCTAAAACTGGAATTCACATAACCCTCGGTTGGGGTCCCGAATTGCACAATTCTCCAACCGAGGTCCACAATTCACCAAAAATCCAAATAATATAATAAATATATTAAAATCAATAAATTTTAGTGTAACAGCCTAGACCAACCCGCACCAGATATTGTCCGCTTTGCCCAGGCCCAGCCTGCAGCGCATGATTTTAAAACACGTCCAATGGGAGAAGGTGTCCACACCCTTATAAGGAGTGCTTCGTTCTCCTTCCCAACCGATGTGGGATATCACAATCCACCTCCCTTAGGGCCCAGCGTCCATGCTGGCACACCGATCCAGGCTCCGGCTCTGATACCATTATAACAGCCCAGACCAACCCGCATCAGATATTGTCCGCTTTACCCTAGCCCAGCCCGCAGCGCACGGTTTTAAAACGCGTCCAATGGGAGAAAGTGTCCACACCCTTATAAGGAGTGCTTCGTTCTCCTTCCCAACCGATGTGGGATATCACAATCCACCCCCCTTAGGGCCCAACATCCACTTTGGCACACCGATCCGAGCTCCGGCTCTGATATCATTATAACAGCCCAGACCAACCCGCATAAGATATTATCCGCTTTGCCTAGGCCCAACCCACAACGCATGGTTTCAAAATGCGTCCAATGGGAGAAGGTGTCCACACCCTTATAAGGAGTGCTTTGTTCTCCTTCCCAAATATTGTGATATCCCACATCGATTGGGAAGGAGAACGAAGCACTCCTTGTAAGGGTGTGGACACCTTCTCTCATTGGATGCGTTTTAAAATCATGCGCTGCAGGCTAGGCCTGGGCAAAGCGGATAATATCTTATGCGAGTTGGTCTGGGCTATTACAATGGTATTAGAGCCGGAGCCCGGATCAGTGTGCCAGTGTGGACGCTGGGCCCTAAGGGGGGTGGATTATGATATCCCACATCGGTTGGGAAGGAGAATGAAGCACTCCTTATAAGGGTGTGGGCATGTCACGACCCAAAACAGGGGCCATGACTGGCACTAGGGAACGAGAATTCTTTCGAATCCAGAACCCGTAGCAAGCCTAAAAATAAAATAAATCATGCAATCATTACAATAACAATATTAAATTTGCAGCGGAAATAAAAATCATAAATATAATAATAACATTTCCATCAACTGGATTTAAATCAAATCTCATCTCATCGCATATATATAAAATCTTTCAGTACAAATCCAGTTTCAATATAATACATCTCTTTAAATAAAATACATGAAATGCCACATTTTAATTCACAACTACTGCAGTGTCTAGATTATAAAAATAAGACTCAAGTAAATAATTTACACAAAGAAGTCGGGGTGGAAGAAATCCGGCGTATCGACCTGCTACTGAGGTCTGAAGATGTTGACTCTCCTGAAAAATAGTCAACGGAGGGGAGTCAGACCTCACTGAGTGAATTACTATAATATATATACATACATACTAAATGACAATGCATATAATCAATAGTATATATATAATATGTATATATACAGGCAGTTACACACAGATGCAGAAAATCATTTTTTTATATATTTTTATTAAAAATTACAGTTTATGAAGGATCACATAGAACCCTAGAATATCGCAACCTCAGAAATAGTGTTAGACAACACTCTAGCCATACAGGCTCACTGAATCCAAATATATCCACTTAATCCATTTAGACAGTAGACTGGCCCCAAGACACTAAGTCAACCGAGCTCCAGCAGTCTGACTGCCAGTGTGATTGGCTCCGAGACACTTGGTCAACCGAACTCCAACAATCACACCCAAAACATATCTCACACATCAATAATCACATTCAATCAATATCCACCAATAAGTTAGTATTATAGCCTAAATACTATAGGCGTACCAGTACGTACTCAGTCCTAGTGCTGCCCACTAGGTAGCACGTTCTATAGATATCCTTCATCATTAATAATATAAAACATTCATTCACAAAAATAAATGATGCATGAAGTTCAATAAAATATCAACATAAACCATATATATACTAGAAATATACCAAAAGTAAACCAGGTATATTTTGAGTATATATACGTCAATAAATTCAATCAAATTATAAATTAAACTAGAAATATATTTAAAAACATTTTAAATATATTTTAGTTACAAAACATGCATATAATTTAATATATACCAAAAATAAACAAAAAATATACTTAAATACAAATCATGTTATTTATGAAATTTAATTAAAATAAAACGTATATTTCTAAAATCATGCATCCTAAGGCATATATATATAGTATAGTAACTCACCTAGTGCGCTCCACGAGACGGGTCCGACGGGCCTGGTCCACTAGCCCTCGGTCTCGGCGCAACTAAATAAACAAATAACGACAGACATTAGAATAAACCTAACAGAAATCCTAGAATTCGATCTAGAGTATTAAATACAGAATCGATATCAGGGTTCGACCGGATATCACGTTTTACGAGAATTCTATCAAAAATTCGACAGAACCTCCCCCTGTAAAACGGACATCTCTTTACTCAAAAGAGTAGAGCCGACCCTACAAAGAAACACACTTTGAAAAACAACACCACATCTCATTCATAACCCCTCGGTCGGACTCCAGACTACAGTCCACCGACCGGGATCCACAAACACAGAATAATTCAGAAATACCAAAAATATCCTTAAAACCTAAAAATACATTTTATAGGTAGGAATTACATAATTAACCTTTAAACACAGTAAAAACCGATAAAAACTCATTTTATTAGAAAAATCGTATATTATATATATATAATTGAAAATAATTCACGAAAAATAGTTTTAATTAGTTAAAAATACTAAATAATTTGTAGAAATCATTTTTATACCTTAAATAACTATTAAAACCAATTAAATTACATTTTTATCCAATTTAGTCTAAAATTACCAAAATACCCCTATATATATAAATATACTATAATTACTTCAAAAATTCACCAAAAATTATACAATTATCCAAAATTAATTTTCTCAACATATTTATCAATAATATTAATAATTAAAATCAATTAACCAATTAAATTCAATTAAAAACATAATTAACCCTAATTTCCCAAATTTACATAAACTCAATAATTCAAAATAAATACTTAGAAATTCATAAAAATTCCAAATAAATTCCTATAATTCATTTCAACACCTAATTTAACTATAAAACACAATTTCATAATTTAAATAATTAATTTCCGAAAATTAGAAAATAATATTAAAATATTCAAAAATACCCAAAAATCCAAAAAATCTCCAAAAATTCCAAAAAAATTCATACATGTAGATTAAGCTACTAGGAACAACATTTGTGAAGGGAGTTTTCATGAATCAATCAATTCAAAGCTCAAAAAAATCGAAAACCCTAATGTGACCGAAATTGAAAATTTGAAACCTAAGCAATTCTAGACCATTTAAGCTCAAACCAAAGCTAGAATCACACTCATCAGAGCTCAAGGAGAATAAAGAGACCGGCGGTATCGAAAACGGTGGCCGGAAGAGGAAGAAACGGCGAGGAGAAGATTTCGGCCAAAAATGGCAGAAATAGCTCGCCGGCGTCGAGGAAGGAAGCTGCTGGCGGCGGGGGACAGCTAGGAACGACGGTGGCAAGCCGGGAGGCACACCGACTGTAGGTGATCGGCGTGACAGACGGTGGTGAGGGGTGGTCGGGCGCACGGGGAAGAAGGAAGAAGAAAAAGAAGAAAAAGAAAAAAGAAAGAAAAGAAAAAGAAAGAAAAAGAAAAAAAAGAAAAAGAAAAAAAATTAATAAAATAATAAAATATTAAAATAATTTTAATAATTTAATAATAAATAAAATAGTTAAATAACAATAAATTAATAAATAAATAATAAAATATTAGGGTAATATATATTAAACCCTAATTAAATAAATATTTACACACATAGACTTTATTTAGTATTTTAAAAATACGTATGAGTTCATGCAAGTCCGAAAATATATATAAAATAATTAATAATAAATTATTTATGTGAAAATTTCCCCGAAAATGCAAGTCCCGGGAAAATTTTACGTAAAGTACTGTAAAAAAGACACAATAATTAAAATAGGTTTTAAATACATAACAACTCATAAAAATATCATATAATATACAGACATTATTAACACTGCATATCCCGATACAGTGTAAAAATATTTTAAAAACACGGGATATTACAGGGCACCTTCTCCCATTGGACGCGTTTTAAAACCGTGCACTACGGGCTGGGCCTAGGCAAAGCGGACAATATCTGATGCAGGTTGGTTTGGGCTGTTGCAATGGTATTAGAGCTGGAGCCCGGATCGGTGTGCCAGTGTGGACGCTGGGCCCTAAGGGGGGTGGATTGTGATATCCCACATCGATTAGAAAGGAGAACGAAGCACTCCTTATAAGGGTGTGGACACCTTCTCCCATTGGATGCGTTTTAAAATCGTGCGCTGCGGGCTGGGTCTGGGCAAAGCGGACAATATCTGATGCGGGTTGGTATGGGCTGTTACATTCACAAATACCCTCAAAATATCAAAATATTACATATTTAACACTAAAACACTAAACATACTTAATTTCACAATAATTACGTAAAAATTCCAAAATAATAATATAATATTATTAAAATCAAATTTTCCAATAATTACACATAAAATAATAATAATTCATTTTATAAATCCAAATAACTTAATTAACCCAAATATATAACAAAAATTTATAAAAACCCATTTTATTACCAAAATAATATATAATATATTATTTGAAAACAATTTTCAAAAATTAGTATTAGTTAGTTAAAAATAGTAAATAATTTGTAAAAATAATTTTAATACCTTAAATAATTATAAAACCAACTAAAATATAATATTTAACTATAATTATCACAAAATTACACAACTACCCTAATAATTCAAAATATCCATAATATATCTAATATTCCATAAAAAATTATATAAATGCATAAAAATTATTTTATCAAAAAATATTATTCTAATATTATATAAAACATATAATTAAACACTAATTTCAACAAAAACTAAACTTTAACCTAATTTTCTAATATTGACATAAACTAAAAATATTTATAAAAATTACATAAAAATCACAAAAATTATTATCTCACCACTAAAATTAATAAAAATTTATAATAACACCAAATATACCAAATTTATAATTTAATAAATTAATTTACAAAAATTCAGTAAATAATAATAAAATTCACAAAAATTAAAATAAATTCCAAAAATTCAAAAAAAAAAATTATTCATGTAGATTAAGCTACTAGGAACAACTTTTGTGAATAAAGATTGCAAGATTTCATTCAAGATCAACCTAAAAAAATTGAAAAATCGTAAAGCTCAAAACTAACAATTCAAGAAAACTCAAGAAATGAAGACTTAAAGCTAAAACCAAAGCTAGATTCAAGCTCACCGGAGTTTAAGGAGTTGTTAGACACCGGAAACACAAGCTTTTGCCATTTGTAATGTCTCCGGCGACCGAGAATGCAGCAGCTACTACTGCTCCTTGCTATCCAGCATCGCGAGGAAGAAGAAGAAGAACAGGGGAGGAGATGATAACGGTGATGGCAGGAGGAAGGTGGTCCAGCGTGCTTGAACGGAAGGCACAGTAAGGGTAAGGGTCGGGCATGCGCGAGGAGGAAGAAGGTTGTGCCTTGTTCTGTGTTTATTTATTTGTTTATATGAATATATGTATATATTAAACTTTATATTAAAACTATATATTATAATATTATTCTATATTAAATCATTTCTCAACACACAAATATAAATATCCCCTATACATATAAGAAGGGGAGACTGTAATAACCTTAGTTTTAAATTATTTTAATATGAAATGAGATATGCAGTGTTAATAAATTTAAAAGTTATATTTAATTATTTTACTATTTTGTGATTTATGATTATTATTTTATATTAAATTATATTTTTCTACGTAAATATTTTATTTTAGAAACTTATACTTAATCATTTATTTTACATTATTATGATTATTATTTCGGATAGTATTATTTTAATAATATTTAATTTAGCGCATTATTATTTCTATTATTGTTTTATCAAATTTCATTATTTATTTGATTAGAATTATTATTATTAATTATTTTTAATTGTATATATGTTAATGTATGTGTATATGTGTGTGTGTGTTTATATATATGTGTGTGTGGATATTTATTTGTGTGGTAGAGATTTATTGTCATAAAATTATATTATATAGTCTTTTAATATATATATATATATATATATATATATATATATATATACATACATACATACAAAAGATAGAAAATGCAACAAAGAACATAAACTTACTGTAACTACCTTCTCCCTCCCGCACCATCCGATCCTGCACCGTTGGTGTGCCTCTCGCTACTTCGACGCCAGACAACCAACCTCCTTCCTTCCTATGCCATCGCTATTGTTTGTTCTTCTTTCTCTGGTCACCAAAATGCCCAAAATGACAGCAGCAGCAGCAAGAAGCTTCTCATTGTCGATCGCTTTTTCGGCCACTATTTCGACTATCGCCAATCTCTTTAGACTCCCTAAGTTTTGGTGGTCCTTATTCCAAGCTCTGTTCAAGATCTAACCCAATCGTTTGTGAGTTTTCTCAATTTTTTGATTTTCAGCTATTTTTTTTATTTTTTTTGAGTTGATTTATGAAAATTCCCTTAACAAATGTTGATTCTAGTAGTTTAATATCCATGAAAATATTTTTTTATAATTTTTAGAATTTATTTTAATTTTGGTGAATTTTTTATTATTTTTTTATTATTTATTTAATTTTCATAAATTAATTTATTTAATTTTAAAATTTTTTGATTTGGTGTTATTATGAGTTGATATTAATTTTAGAGTAAAGAAAATAATTTTTGGGATTTGTATATAATTTTTAGTAATATTTTAGTTTATGTAAATATTGGATAATTGAGTTAAATATGTATTTTTGTTGAAATTATTGTTTAATAATGTGTTTTAGTTAATATTATTATTATATATGTTGACAAAATAATTTTAATGATTTTATAGAATTTTGAGGAAATTATTTAGTGTTATGTGTATTTTGAATTATTAGGATAATTGTGTAATTTTGTTAAAATTATATTTAAATGTTATGTTTTAATTGGTTTTATAATTATTTAAGGTATTAAAATAATTTTTATAAATTATTACTATTTTTAACTAATTAATAGTAATTTTTGAAAATTATTTTCAAATAATATATTATTTACTAAATTAATGATTAAATGGGTTTTTAATAACTTTTAATATATATTTAGGCTATTTATGTTATTTGAATATATAAAGTGAATTTTTACTATTTTATGTTGAATTATTGAGAAATTTGATTTTTAATAATATCGTATTATTATTTTGGAATTTTTATGTAATTATTGTGAAATTAATTACATTTAGTGTTTTAATGTTTAAATATGCTATATTTTGATATTTTGAGGAAATTTATGGAATTTATTAGTTTTTAATATATTTATTATATTAGTTGTTGTCACGACCCAAACTAGGAGTCATGACCGACGTTAGTGAATGGGAATTCTTTCGAATCCGAAACCCGTAACAAGCCTTAGAAAATAATAGTGCGCAATAAATAAATGGAAAGTACAACAGAATTAAAATTTTTTGAATCAATAAACAAAATAAATACTCCAGATTCTTTCATAAATGAATAAATATTCGTACAGTGTTCAAATACAATTATCAGAGTATTAAGTATTAAATATCAAAATAAAAATAATACTCTTATGATACAATAACACTACGACCTGCAGTTCTTCTATAATACAATTCAAAATTCAAAATATACATTTACATAAAATAGTCGGGACGGAAGAACACCGGCGAGGAACTGTAATATCCCGTATTTTTAAAATATTTTTACACTGTACCGGGATATGCAGTGTTAATAATTTTTTTATATATTACGATATTTTCATGAGTTGATATGTATTTAAAACCTATTTTAATTATTGTGTCTTTTTTACAGTGCTTTACGTAAAAATTTTCCCGGGGACTTGCATTTTCGGGAAAATTTTCATGTAAATAATTTATTATTAATTATTTTAAATATATTTTCGGACTTGCATGAACTCATACGTATTTTTAAAATACTAATAAAGCCTATGTGTGTAAATATTTATTTAATTAGGGTTTAATTAATATTACCCTAATATTTTATTATTTATTTATTAATTTATTGTTATTTAATTTTTTTACTTATTATTAAATTATTAAATATTAAATTATATGTGTGGATGTGAAATTTTTCAATATTTTATTAAAATTTTTATTTTTTTCTTTTTCTTTTTCTTTTTCTTTTTCTTTTCTTTTCTTTTTTTTTTTTCTTTTTTTTTTTCTTCTTCTTCTTCCTCTCCTTCCCTCGCCCGACCACCCCCTCACCACCAACCACCGTCTGTCACGTCGATCCCCTACCGTCGGTGTGCCTCCCGGATTGCCACCGCCGTTCCCAGCCGTCCCCCACCGCCAGCAGCCTCCTTCCCCAGCGCCGGCAGCCTCTTTTCTTCCATTTTGGCTGAAATCCTTCTCCTCGTCGTCGATGATGATTCCGGCCACCGTTTTTGATACCGCCGGTCTCTTTATTCTCCTTGAGCTCTGGTGAGTGTGATTCTAGCTTTGGTTTGAGCTTAAATGGTCTAGATTTGCTTAGGTTTTCAATTTTCCAATTCCGCCATATTAGGGTTTTTTGATTTTTTTGAGCTTCTAATTGATTGATTGATGAAAACTCCCTTCACAAATGTTGATCCTAGTAACTTAATATACATGTATGAATTTTTTTGGAATTTTTGGAGATTTTTGGATTTTTGGGTATTTTTGAATATTTTAATATTATTTTCTAATTTTCGGAAATTAATTATGAAATTGGGTTTTATGGTTAAATTAGGTGTTGAAATGAATTATATGAATTTATTTGGAATTTTTATGAATTTCTATGTATTTATTTTGAATTATTGAAGTTTAATGTAAATTTGGGAAATTAGGGTTAATTATGTTTTTAATTGAATTTAATTGGTTAATTGAGCTTAATTATTAATATTATTGATAAATATGTTGAGAAAATTAATTTTTGGTTAATTTTATAATTTTGGTGAATTTTTGAAGTAATTATAGTATATTTATATATATAGGGGTATTTTGGTAATTTTACATAAAATTGGCTAAAAATGTAATTTAATTGGTTTTAATAGTTATTTAATTATTTGGTATTTCTAACTAATTAAAACTATTTTTCGTGAATTATTTTCAATTATATATATAATATACGATTTTTCTAATAAAATGAGTTTTTATCGGTTTTTACAGTGTTTAAGGTTAATTATGTAATTTCTACTTATAAAATGTATTTCTATGTTATAACGGTATTATTGGTATTTCTAAAATTATTCTGTGTTTGTGGACCCAGGTCGGTGGACTGTAGTTTGGAGTCCGACCGTGGGATTTTGATTGTTCTCTGTGTAGTTTTTCGAAGTGTGTTTCTTTGTAGGATCAGCTCTACTCTTTTGAGTAGAGAGATATTCGTTTTACAGGGGAGGTTCTGTCGAATTTTCGATAGAATTCTCGTAAAACGTGATATCCGGTCGAACCCTAATGTCAATTCTGTGTTTAATATTCTAGACCGAATTCTAGGATTTCTGTTAGGTTTATTCTGATGTCTATTATTTATTGCTTGTTTAGTTGCGCCGAGACCGAGGGCTAGTGGACCAGGCCTGTCGGACCCCGTCTCGTGGAGCGCACTAGGGTGAGTTACTATACTATATATATATGCTTTAGGATGCATGATTTAGAAATATATGTTTTATTTTGATTAAATATGCATAAATAATGTGATTTGTATTTAAGTATATTTTTTGGGTTTATTTTTGGTATATAATAAATTGTATGCATGTTTTGTTAATAAATTATATTTAAAAATATTTTTTAATATATTTCTAGTTTAATTTGTAATTTGACTGGATTTATTTGACGTATATATACTCGAAATATACCTGGTTTACTTTTAGTATATTTCTAGTATATATATGGTTTATGTTGATATTTTATTGAACTTCATGCATTATTTATTTTTTGTGAATGAAGGTTTTATATTATTAATGACGAAGGATATCAATAGAACGTGCTACTTAGTGGGCAGCACTAGGACCGAGTACGTACCGGTACGCCTATAGTATTTAGGCTATACTACTAACCTATTTGTGGATATTGATTGGTTATGATTATCTGATGTGTGAGATGTGATTTGGGTGTGATTGCTGGAGCTCGGTTGACCAAGTGTCTCGGGGCCAATCACACTGGCAGTCAGACTGCTGGAGCTCGGTTGACTTAGTGTCTCGGGGCCAGTCTACTGTCCAAATGGATTAAGTGGATATATTTGGATTCAGTGAGCCTGTATGGCTAGAGTGTTGTCTAACATTGTTTTCGAGGTTGCGATATTCTAGGGTTCTATGTGATCCTTCATAAACTGTGATTTTCAATAAAAATATATAAAAAAATGATTTTTCTGCATTTGTGTGAATTTGCATGTATATATTTACATACTATATATATACTGTTGATTGCATGCATTGTCATTTAGTGTGTGTGTATATATATTATAGTAATTCACTCAGTGAGGTCTGACTCTCCTCCGTTGATAATTTTTCAGGAGAGTCAACATCTTTAGACCTCAGTAGTAGGCTTGTACGCTGGATTTCTTCCGCCCCGGCTTCTTTGTGTAAACTGCTTACTTGAGTTTTATTTTTATAATCTAGACACTGTAGTAGTTGTAAATTAATCTGGTGGGATTTTATGTATTTTATTTATGTGAGATATTGTATTATATTTGAGAACTGGATTTGTATTAAAAGATTTTATATATATGTGATGAGATGAGATTTGACTTAAATCCAGTTGATGAAAAATAATATTGTGATATTTATGATTTTCATTTCCGCTGCATTTGATATTGTTATTATTATTATTGCACGTTTATTTTATTTTTAGGCTTGCTACGGGGTTCCGGATTCGAAAGAATTCCCGTTCCCTAGCGCCGGTCATGGCCCCTGTTTTGGGTCATGACAAAGTTGGTATCAGAGCGGAGTTATGTGTCAGGGCTTAGTTATATGAGCTGTGGCCCTAGTTTTCAGAGTTGTGTTTTTTTTTGGTAACTACTGTAGTGAATTAGGTTCGAGTATGTCTTGATGAGTATTCCTTGCTTTAGTTTTTTGCGTTATTCCTCTGTAGTCTGTTCGTTTGAATCTTTCCGTTTGTCTTTTCAGAATGAGGAGGCGAGCGCATGTCGCTCCACCGGTCGTTGAGGCCGAGGATGATAAGTCTTTTCAGGATGAGGTTTTACCTCCTGAGCAGCCAGTTAGACATAGAGGTCGTGGCAGAGGTAGACCTCGAGGAGCGGCAGGTCGTCGTAAGCAAAGAGAGTTATAGGACTAGGAGCCTGTAGAGCCTGAGTTTGATGTTCCTGTTCCCCTAGTTGTTCAGCCTGTTCAGCCTGCCTATCAGCAGGGTATGTCTGACTCTGAGGTAGCTTTGTTCTATGCTCGAGTTAGCAGGATTGCGTTCGATGGTACTTTCGATCCATTAGATTTTCTGCATGTGATTGAGACTAGGACTCGGACTACTCATACCGAGTACCAGCGGATCATGATCGTCGAGTTATCTGTTGAGGGACCAGCCTTAGATTGGTTCATTCAGATGATCTAGCCCTATATGATGACGATGATGTGGGCTCAGTTCTGAGAGCGATTCATGAGGAGATTCTGTCCAGAGCCTCTTTGTTTGAGCTATCGTCTTCGTTTGACCAGTATTTCTCGTGGAGATCGATCTGTAGAGGAGTATACCCGAGAGTTTCTTCGTCTAGGTAGATATGCAGAGGACCTGATGCGAGATCAGTATTTCACAATCACTACATATGTCACTGGTTTAGGTTCAGCTTTTGCTGGTATGCCTACAGCAGGCCTTACTCTGGAGTCTGTGATTGAGTTGTCTAAGGAGATTGAGCTGAGGCTAGATAGGCAAGGACCGATGCCTGATTATTACCAGCTAGGAGTTCAGTCGAGTGGATTGTAAGCTACTCCGTATTCGAGTTTTCATGTTGGTTCGAGTAGTCAGCAGCGAGGTCCGACTCAGTAGAGTCAGAGACAGTAGCAGTGAGTGCATCGGAGCAGTAGACATGGCCGTGGAGGTCAGCGTAGATCATTTAGATTCGGGTCAGGTGCTTCGAGCAGCAGCAGTGGTCGTAGTTCTGGATCGGCGGCCAGTGTTTGTCAGACTTATGGTAGAGTCCATCAGGGGACCGTGTTATTTAACACCGCTGACATGCTTCAGATGCGGGCAGACAGGACATTTTGCCAGATCATGTCCTTATTTCGGGGTACCAGCAGCCACAGATTCCACGATTCCCACAGTAGTCGATTGTTAGTGCTGCACCCGTGCCATTTCAGTTGCCACCAGTTCAGCATCAGAGTTCCACTCAGTTTGTTCCACAATAGAGTCGAGGTAGAGGTACTAGAGGAGGTGCCAGAGGTGTTGGCTAGGCTTCTACCAGTCAGCAGGGAGGTCGAGGTCAGGCCAAGTTTTCCATCTTACTCAACAGGATGCTCAGGCATCTAATGCAGTCGTGGCAGGTATTGTTTCTGTTTGTTACCTGGATGCTTGGGTTTTGTTTGATTTGGGTGCCACGCATTCGTTTGTTTCTCCCGTTTTTGCTTCTAAATCTTGTTGGCAAGCTTCGAGGATGGCTTTTCCTTTGTCTGTTGCCACTCCTCTGAGCGATTCCTTGGACACCGATATTATTCTTTCTGGTTGTCCAGTTCTCATGGGAGATAGAGAATTACCCGCTGATTTGATTTTGTTGGATGTGATGGAGTTTGATGTTATTCTGGGAATGGATTGGTTATCTCAGCACTATGCCGTGGTAGATTGCAAGAATAAAGAGGTGACTTTCAGAATTCCTGGTGAAGTAGAGTTTAAGTTTGTTAGTGATAGGAGTTCAGCACCTCAGAATCTTATTTCTGCTATTACAAACTAGGAAGTTATTGAAGAAAGGATGTCAGGGATATTTGGCATTAGTCAGGGATACGTCAGTGGAGAAGTTGTTACTCACAGATATTCTTGTTGCTTGTGAGTTTCCTGATGTTTTTCCCGAGGAGTTGCCAGGTTTACCACCTCACAGAGAGATTGAGTTCTGTATAGATATGGTTCCAGGTACTACTCCTATATCTATGCCACCCTATCGAATGGCTCCTGCAGAGTTAAAAGAGTTGAAGGAGCAGTTGCAAGAGTTATTGGATAAAGGTTTCATTAGACCTAGTGTTTCTCCTTGGGGTGCACCAGTCCTGTTTGTGAAGAAGAAGGATGGTACCCTGAGACTGTGCATTGACTACAGAGAGCTGAATAAGTAACAGTGAAGAACAAGTATCCTCTCCCGAGGATAGATGATTTGTTTGATAAGCTACAGGGTGGACAGTTCTTTTTTAAGGTTGACTTGAGGTCGGGTTATCATCAGTTGCGAATTTGTGAAGCTGATATTCCTAAGACAGCGTTCCGCGCGCGATATGTCCATTATGAGTTTCTGGTGATGTCTTTTGGTTTGAATAATGCACCAGCAGCTTTTATGGACCTGATGAATAGGGTATTCAGACCGTATGTGGATCAATTTGTGGTAGTCTTCATTGATGATATACTGGTATATTCGAGAAGTATGGAGGAGCATGTATATCACTTGAGGATTGTACTACAGACATTGAGAGATCATCAGCTTTATGCTAAATTCTCGAAGTGTGATTTCTGGATGGAGAGTGTTTCTTTTCTTGGACACGTAGTGTCTAAAGATGGTATTCAGGTTGATCCACAGAAGATTGAGGCAGTATCTGAGTGGCCCTAGACCTACTTCTGTCATAGAGATTCGAAGTTTTCTGGGTTTAGCCGGGTATTATAGGCAATTTGTGCAGGATTTTTCCAGAATTGCAGCCCATATGACTCGCTTGACTCAGAAGAACGTTTAGATCGAGTGGTCAGAAGCTTATGAGAATAGTTTTCAATTGTTGAAGGAGAAGTTGACCACAACGCCAGTATTAGCTTTGCCTAATAGTGTGGATAAGTTCACAATTTACTGGTGATGCCTCTAGAATTGATCTTGGTTGTGTGTTGATGCATAATGGAAGGGTGATAGCCTATGCTTCGAGGCAGTTAAAGAAGCATGAGCAGAACTATCCTACACATGACCTTGAAATGACTGCAGTGATCTTTGCTTTGAAGATTTGGAGACATTATCTGTATGGGGTGACTTGTGAGATATTTAACTGATCACAAGAGCCTTAAGTACATTTTCCAGCAAAGAGATCTGAATCTAAGGCAGAGGAGATGGTTGGAGTTGTTGAAGGATTATGATTGTGAGATCTTATATCATCCGGGTAAAGCTAATGTGGTAGCAGATGCCTTGAGTAGGGAAGTCCTTAGGCAGTCTTGCTCACATCAGTGTTGAGAGGAGACCGTTGATCCAGGAGTTGTATCTGTTGGTGGATCAAGGTCTGATGATGAAGATCAGTAGGTCAGGTGGACTGCTAGCTCAATTTAAAGTGTGATCTGTGCTGAGGGATAGGATTAAAGCAGCTCAGAGCCGAGATCCTATTTTGAAAGAGCTTGCAGAGAATATCAGAGCAGGGAAGTTCACTGATTTCACACTCGATGATGACGGTGTGTTGTGGATCAGTGGTAGATTGTGTGTTCCTGATGTAGATGATTTGAGAGAAGAGATCCTAGAGGAAGCACATTCTATAGCTTACAGCGTACATCCAGGTGTTTACTAAGATGTACCACAGTATCAGAGATTTATACTGGTGGGATGGATTGAAGAAAGATGTCTCTGATTATGTTGCTAAGTGTTTGACGTGTCAGCAAGTGAAAGCTGAACATCAAAAGCCTTCTGGGAAGCTTCAGCTCTTCCTATTCCCGAGTGGAAGTGGGAAAGGATAGCTAAGGATTTTGTGGTCGGTTTACCTCGTTCGAAGGATGGATACGATTCCATCTGGGTGATTATAGATAGGTTGACGAAGTTTGCACATTTCTTGCCTGTGAAAGCCACATATTCAGTTGCTAGATTGGCGAAGTTGTACATGAAGCATATTGTGTGCCTTCATGGGAGTACCTGTGTCCATTGTGTCAGATAGAGGTTCGATGTTTACTTCTCATTTTTGGGCAAAAGTTGCAGGAAGCGATGGGTACTAGGTTGGATTTCAGTACTGCTTTCCATCCTCAGACAGATGGTCAGTCTGAGAGGACGATCCAGACACTGGAAGATATGTTGAGGATATGTGTCTTGGATTTGGGAGGTAGCTGGGATGATCATTTGCCACTCGTTAAGTTTTCATATAATAACAGCTACCATAGCAGTATTGGCATGGCACCATATGAGGCATTGTATGGAAGGAAGTGTAGATCCCCTTTGAGTTGGGATGAGATTGGTGAGAGAGCTTTGACTGGACCTGAGATGGTTCAGGATGCTGCAGAGAAAGTCGTCGTGATCAAGCGAAGATTAGAGATCGCAGTTAGCAGACAGAAGAGTTATGCGGATCCTAGGCGTAGAGATGTGGAGTTTCAGGTTGGAGATTTCATTTTTCTGAAAGTATCTCCGATGAAGGGTGTGATGAGATTTGGCAGGAAGGGTAAGTTAGCACCGAGATATATCGGACAGTTTGAGATTCTGGAGAGAGTTGGCACTATTGCATATCGATTGGATTTGCCTCTGAGTATATCACAGGTGCATCCAGTATTTCATATCTCAATGTTGAGGAAGTATATCTCAGACCCTTCTCACGTGTTGCAGCCTGACAGTGTAAAAGTGAGTGAAGATTTGACGTTTGTGGAAGAACCTGTGGCAATTGTTGATTTTCAAGTTCGACAGTTGCGATTGAAGCAGATTCCGATGGTCAAGGTTCTGTGGCGTAGCAACATAGTCGAGGAGCATACGTGGGAGACTGAAGCTGAGATGCGAGCTTCTTACCCGTATCTCTTTCCTTCTTGATCTTATTTTTTTTGGAATTCGGGGACGAATTCTTGTAAGGGGGGAAGACTGTAATATCCCGTGTTTTAAAATATTTTTACACTGTACCGGGATATGCAGTGTTAATAATTTTTGTATATATTACGATATTTCATGAGTTGATATGTATTTAAAACCTATTTTAATTATTGTGTCTTATTTACAGTTCTTTACGTAAAATTTTCCCGGGACTTGTATTTTCGGGAAAATTTTCACGTAAATAATTTATTATTAATTATTTTAAATATATTTTCGGACTTGCATGAACTTATACGTATTTTTAAAATACTAAATAAAGCCTATGTGTGTAAATATTTATTTAATTAGGGTTTAATTAATATTACCTAATATTTTATTATTTATTTATTAATTTATTGTTATTTCATTATTTTATTTATTATTAAATTATTAAAATATTAAATTATATGTGTGGATGTGAAATTTTTCAAGTATTTTATTAAATTTTTATTTTTTTCTTTTTTCTTTTTCTTTTTCTTTTCTTTTCTTTTCTTTTTTCTTCTTCTTCTTCTTCTTCCTCTCATTCCCGCACCCGACCACCCCCTCACCACCAACCACCATCTGTCACGCCGATCCCCTACCGTCGGTGTGCCTCCCGGCTTGCCACCACCGTTCCCAGGCGCCAGCAGCCTCCTCCTTCCCCGGCAGCCTCTTTTCTTCCATTTTGACCGAAATCCTTCTCCTCGCCGTCGATGATGATTTCGGCCACCATTTTTGACACCGCTGGTCTCTTTCTTCTCCTTGAGCTCCGGTGAGTATGATTCTAGCTTTGGTTTGAGCTTAAATGGTCTAGATTTGCTTAGGTTTTGAATTTCTCAATTCGGCCATATTAGGATTTTTGATTTTTTTTGAACTTCAAATTGATGATTCATGAAAAAATCCCTTCACAAATGTTGATCCTAGTAGCTTAATCTACATGTATGAATTTTTGTGGAATTTTTGGAGATTTTTTGGATTTTTGGGTATTTTTGAATATTTTAATATTATTTTCTATTTTGGGAAATTAATTATTTAAATTATGAAATTGTGTTTTATGGTTAAATTAGGTGTTGAAATTAATTATAGGAATTTATTTGGAATTTTTATGAATTTCTATGTATTTATTTGAATTATTGAAGTTTATGTAAATTTGGGAAATTAGGGTTAATTATTTTTTTAATTGAATTTAATTGGTCAATTGAGTTTAATTATTAATATTATTGATAAATATGTTGATAAAATTAATTTTTGGATAATTGTATAATTTTTGGTGAATTTTTGAAGTAATTATAGTATATTTATATATATAGGGGTATTTTGATAATTTTACACAAAATTGGCTAAAAATGTAATTTAATTGGTTTTAATAGTTATTTAAAGTATAAAAATGATTTCTATAAATTATTTGGTATTTTTAACTAATTAAAACTATTTTTCGTGAATTATTTTTCAATTATATATATAATATACGATTTTTCTAATAAAATGAGTTTTTATCGGTTTTTACAGTGTTTTAAGGTTAATTATGTAATTTCTACTTATAAAATGTATTTCTATGTTATAAGGGTATTATTGGTATTTCTGAAATTATTCTGTGTTTGTGGACCCCGGTCGGTGGACTGTAGTTTGGAGTCCGACCGTGGGATTTTGATTGTTCTCTGTGTAGTTTTTCGAAGTGTGTTTCTTTGCAAGGTCGGCTCTACTCTTTTGAGTAGAGAGATGTCCGTTTTACAAGGGAGGTTCTGTCGAATTTTTGGTAGAATTCTCGTAAAACGTGATATCCAATCGAACCGTAATGTCAATTCTGTGTTTAATATTCTAGATCGATTCTAGGATTTCTATTAGGTTTATTCTGATGTCTATTATTTATTGCTTATTTAGTTACGCCGAGACCGAGGGCTAGTGGACCAGGCCGTCTGACCCGTCTCGTGGAGCGCACTAGGGTGAGTTACTATACTATATATATATGCTTTAGGATGCATGATTTAGAAATATATGTTTTATTTTGATTAAATATGCATAAATAATGTGATTTGTATTTAGTATATTTTTGGTTTATTTTTGGTATATAATAAATTGTATGCATGTTTTGTTAATAAATTATATTTAAAAATATTTTTTTAATATATTTCTAGTTTAATTTGTAATTTGACTGGATTTATTTGACGTATATATACTCGAAATATACATGGTTTACTTTTGGTATATTTCTAGTATATATATGGTTTATGTTGATATTTTATTGAACTTCATGTATCATTTATTTTTTTGTGAATGAAGGTTTTATATTATTAATGATGAAGGATATCAATAGAACGTGCTACCTAATGGGCAGCACTAGGACCCGAGTACGTACCGGTACGCCTATAGTATTTAGGCTATACTACTAACCTATTTGTGGATATTGATTGGTTATGATTATCTGATGTGTGAGATGTGATTTGGGTGTGATTGCTGGAGCTCGGTTGACCAAGTGTCTCGGGGCCAATCACACTGACAGTCAGACTGCTGGAGCTCGGTTAACTTAGTGTCTCGGGGCCAGTCTACTGTCCAAATGGATTAAGTGGATATATTTGGATTCAGTGAGCCTGTATGGCTAGAGTGTTATCTAACACTGTTTTCAAGGTTGCGATATTCTAAGGTTCTATGTGATCCTTCATAAACTATGATTTTCAATAAAAATATATAAAAAAATGATTTTTCTGCATTTGTGTGAATTTGCATGTATATATTTACATACTATATATATATTGTTGATTGCATGCATTGTCATTTAGTGTGTGTGTATATATATTATAGTAATTCACTCAGTGAGGTCTGACTCCCCTCCGTTGATAATTTTTTCAGGAGAGTCAACATCTTTAGACCTCAGTAGCAGGCCTGTACGCCGGATTTCTTCCGCCCTGGCTTCTTTGTGTAAACTACTTACTTGAGTCTTATTTTTATAATCTAGACACTGCAGTAGTTGTAAATTAATCTGGTGGGATTTTATGTATTTTATGTATGTGAGATATTGTATTATATTTGAGAACTGGATTTGTATTAAAAAGATTTTATATATATGTGATCAGATGAGATTTGACTTAAATCCAGTTGATGAAAAATAATATTGTGATATTTATGATTTTCATTTCCGCTGCATTTGATATTGTTATTATTATTATTGCACGTTTATTTTATTTTTAGGCTTGCTACGGGTTTCGGATTCGAAAGAATTCCCGTTCCCTAGCGTCGGTCATGGCCCCTGTTTTGGGTCGTGACAGGAACTCTACTACTAAGATCTGACGATATAGGATCTCCTGAAAAAAATAATTGAAGGGGGGTCAGACCTCACTGAGTGAATTATTATACTATATATATATGCAACCTAAACCATATCCAGTTCATACATTCTTATATATGTATATGTATATACACGCATCTCACATAAATGCCGAATTCTGCTTTTATAAATATAATAAATATAGAAAACATTTATTTTAATACATGAAGGATAAAAAAGAACCCTACTAATCGCAATCTCAATCAACTATATCATCACTTTAGCCATACAGGCTCACTTAATTCCGAATATATCACTTATTCCATTTTGGATAGTAGACTGGTCCCAAGACACTAAGTCAACTGAGCTCCAATAGTCTGATTGTCAGTGTGATTGGCCCCAAGACACTTGGTCAACCCAGCTCTAGCAATCACACTATCTATCACATCGCATCTCAATCAAATCAATAGATCAATCATATCATCAATCGCAATCAAGTCATAATTCACCACAAGTAATCCTCACTCAAATTTAAATCTATCGCACCGGTACGTACTCGATCCTAGTGCTGCCCACTAGGTAGCACGTTCTATTGATATCCTTCAATTATAATAAATCATACATTCATAAAACAAATAGTGTAGAATAACATTCATAATAGCAAAATAAACCATATACATACCAGAAATATATTTAAAATAAACCAAGTATATTTCAAGTATATATATGTAAAATAAATTCAAATCAATCATAAAATATACTAAAATAAACCCATAATATACTAAAAACATGTTAGGTTTAAAATCAACACTAAAACATGCATTTATTTAGGAATATACTTAAAATATACTGAAAATGTACCTAAAGTATACTAATTATTTAATAAAATAATTATGAATGAATATACATTTAAATCATGTATATATACTAAAATTTACTAAACATAAACCTAATTATTTAACATGCATATATCAAAATAACATGTATAATTATTTAATATGCATATATATAAAAAAAATAAATCCTAAATATACCAAAAAATATTATAATTTAAATCACTTTAAAAAAAACATATAATGAAAATGAAAAATCCTAATTCATGCATCCTAAATGCAATACATATATATATAGTATAATAACTCACAGATTAACGCTCCACGAGACAGACTCGGCGGGGTATGGTTTGTTAGGCCTCGGTCTCGGTGCAGCTAGAAAAATAAAATAACAACAACCATCAGAATGAATTTCTAACTCTACGCTTCTAGGATTACTATAGAAAGACTCAATTAAACATTCAAACTAGAACCGGATCGGTTGTCACGTTTTACAAAAAATCTATCAAAATTTCGACAGAGTCTCCTCTGTAAAAACGGACATCTCCTTACAAAACTAGGGCCGATCTTGCACATAAAACACACTTCCAAAATCTCAAACACAACACCTTGCGTTAGGACCCCCCAAACTCCACAAATACCCAACCGAGGTTCACAATACTCAAATAACAATATTAAACAGTAAAATAATGAAAGCCATAAAAAAACCCACAAAAATATTTAAAAGCCTTTATTTCCTAATTAAAACATAAAAATCAAATTTAGTTAATATTTGATAATAAAATTCATAAATGGAATAAAATCTCCATTTTACAATTAAATTAAACATAAATTGTAAATAATATTTAAAATCACAATTTAGCATCACAAAAATAATAAAATACATATTAATCTCAAAATAAACAAATACACTTATTATTTACATAATAATTCTAAAATTAACACAATTTAACTAATAAAATCTCAAATACTATATAATTTTAATAAAAATTCAATTTTACAATTATTCAACATAATATAATAAAGTTCACAATTTAATTATATTATAAAAATTAGTTTAAAACCCATTTTATTTCCAAAATAATTATAATATATATTTGAAAACAATTTTTTGAAAAATAGTATTAATTAGTTAAAAATAGTAGTTAATTTGTAAAAATTATTTTATTACCTTAAATAATTATAAAATCAACTAAAACCTAATATCTAATTATAATTAACACAAAATTACACATTTGCCCTTATAATATCAAGTATCCAATATATGTAAATATACTAAATAATGTCCTCAAAAATTATATAAAATCATAAGAATTATTTAATCAACATATAATATACTAATATCAATCAAAACACATATTTAACCAATAATTTCCACAAAACTACATATTTAACTTAATAATTCAAAATACACATAATTTACATAAAATTCCATAAAAATTTTATAAATTCATAAAAATTATTCTCTCAACAAATAACATTCTAATATTAACTAACATACAAAATTAAACTCCATTTTTAACCAAAAATACACATTTAACTAAATATCCAAACTTACATAAACTATAAATATTTCTAAAAATTATAAAATATTCTCAAAAATTAATTTCTCAACACCAAAATTAATAACAATATATAATAACAATAATTTAACCAAATTCATAATTTAATTAATTAATTAACAAAAATTAATTATTTAATAATAAAATAATAAAAAATTCACCAAAATTAAAATAAATTCCAAAAATTATAAAAAAAATATATTCATGAAGCTTGAGCATTAGTGATCAAAGTTTGTAAAGGAAGATAGCAAAAATCAACCGAAAATCAACTAAAAAAATTAGAAAACCCTAAAAGCCAAAAATAAAAAATTTAACAAAACTCACACATGATCGAATTCCAGGTTGAAGGAAGCTTGGATTCATCTTCCTTGTGACTCAGGGAGTCAAACAGCATCAGTGGAGCAAGCTGAGGTGGCTGGAAATGCGAGGGACATCACCGAAAAACTCTACTGTAACTCTCGATTTCTGCTGCTGCTCATCGTCGCTGGAGAAGAAGAACAGGGTGGTAGTGACGGCAGGAGGAAGGTGGTTGCTGGCGGAGGTGAAGGAGGCATAGTGAGGGTTAGAGGTCGAGCTTGCACAAGGAGAGGAAGAAGAGGTTCTGAAAATTTTTGTTTTATATATATATATATATATTATATACATATATATATATACACACACACACACACACACATATATTAAACTAATATTAACACATAAAATATCATTTAAAATTACAATAACAATAACCACAATTATTAAATAATTAATAATACAAATAATGTATATTTAATAAAATAATAAAAATACCATAGAAATAATAATGCACATAAAGTAGTGTTATTAAAATGATAATAATAAAAATAATAACCATCGTAATGATAACAGAGCACAATTGCTATTAAAGAAATAATATTTATGAAATAATTTAATTATGCAATAATATAAATCAGTAGAAATAAAATAATAATGATGTTCTTAAAATATTAATAATACTTGAATCATGTAAATTAATAAAATAAGGTTAGTACTTAAAAAGAATATTAAAATAACCATGTACTAAGTTAACGTTATTAAAATAATGGTATTCGAAAATAATGAATATACATAATGGAATTTAAGCTTCCAAAATAATAAATTCCAAATTAATATATTTACATAGAAAATTCAATTAAACATACAATAATGATAATAAATCATAAAATAGTAAAATAATTAAATATAACTTTTAAAATTTATTAACACTGCATATCTCATTACTTAATAAAATAATTTAAAAACCAGGGTTATTACAGTTGTATTTTTGGTGGGATTGTGGACTTCGGTGGGAATTGAGTAGTTCGGGGTACCAACCAAAGGTGTGAATATTCTGTTGTTTAGAAGTGCATTTTTCTTGCAAGACCGACTCTACTTTTTAGTAGAGAGATGTCTGTTTTATAGAGGAAGCTTTGCCAAATTTTTGGTAAAATTCTCGTAAAACGTGAATATTGGGTCAATTCTGAAATTCTGTATTTGTCTGTATTTCATATTCTTATATTGAGTCTCTCTAAAGCTTAAATTAGATTTATTCTAATTTTTATTATATGTTATTGTTTAGTTGAGTCAGAATCGAGGTCTAGTAGACTAGACCCGTCGAACCAGTCTCGAGGTATATTCATGTTTTGATTTGTATTTATTCATAATTGTTTTATTAAATGTTTAAGTATATTTTAGGTATATTTTTAGTATATCTTTGATATATTTCTAAATAAATGCATGTTTTACTTTCGATATATACTTAGCATGTTTTTAAGTATATTATTGGTTTATTTTTCTTATATTTCATGGTTGATCTGAATTTATTTAACATATATATACTTGAAATATACTTAGTTATTTTAGGTATATTTTGTTAGTGATATGCACTAGGTTAATCATTTGTGATTATGTATTGACTTTCTTATTTTGTTAATAAAGAGGTATTATATTATCATTTGATTTTATGATAATTACATGAATGGTTAATTCTTACTAAGGCCATCAAGTATGTGACTTGATAGTAAAACCCTTAGATTAAAATAAGAGTTCTATTCTAATTATCCCTAGCCATTTATTCATTATATGAATATTAAAGTATTAAGGCTAGTATGATGTTGACTGATGGTTATGTTTTACTAATCATAAATATGAGATATTAAGTCAACTCATAGGTACATGATGAGAGATCATGTACTGGATTGACCCACTATGAGAATACTACATAGATTATTGTCATAAGTATTTCTTATCACAGTAATTTTATTTCGGTCCTTTGACCTTGAAATCATCATGGATTTCTACATAGCTATTTTATATTTTGACACATTCTAACATTGTCTTTAACCGGACGATTAAAAGGATGTTGTTGGATATAAAATTAGTTATGTGAGGAATGTGAGTGATTTAGAAGGAATTTATCCCTCATTAATATGAGAAAGATATCTAAAGGCCCCTTGATAAGATAGACTGAAGGAAAATGCATGGCCATGCTGAAATGAATTGATAAAGAGTTATCATTTTCAGTCTACTTGGAATCAAGTCATAATATTGAACTATATAAGGATGACATTCTATGCCTTATGTTCAATTAAGATATCATGTGATAAAGGGACAATAAAATTCACTGTAATTAGGTTATGTCGGATTATTGACTTCACATGACTTGGGTAGTCATAATGTCTTGCTAGAGGCCACTTATGACTTGTAGGCCTAAATAGAGATTTAGGCCCACTGCCAATGTTATGTGAACCTACAGGGTCACACACTTAGAACAAGCCCAAAAAGGATATGGGTTTAATAAGCCCAAAATAAACTCTGTGGAAATAAATAATTAAAGTGTTTTATTTATTTATTTGTTTATTTATTTAAGATAAATTTTATTTTAAATAAATAAATAAGATATTATTTTTGATTTGTTTTTAAACAAAATCAGAATATAATAAATGAAAAATTACCAAAAGGTCATTGGTAAATGAAACCCTAACTTGGAGTCTATAAATATGTTATATTCTCTAGGGTTTCACACACTTGTTTTTTTTTTGCCTCCAAATTCATTTTCTTTCCTCTTAGAAAACAAAGACAGAGTTTTTCCTTTTGTTCTTGATTTGTGAGACAATCAAGAGGTTGCTAGCACACACACTTAAATTTGTTTTGTGAAGGGCTGTTCGTGTGGATACCTATAGAGGACGCATTCTTTTGGAGACGTTTTGATCCGAACAACCAAGCCAAAAAGCTTGAGGTAAGGTGTCACCGGTGTGAACCTCCTCTCATCCTTCCAAAGAATCTTGCCTCTTCTGCGTTTTGGTAAGATTTTTAAAAAAAACCCTAGATTTAATCAATTAGTCAAATTACATGGATCTAGGCTTGGGAACGTGATAAAATTTTAATTTTTCCGTTGCGTTTGCATCACGGTACCCAACATATTTTTGGTATATATATGGTTTATTTTGTCTTTATGAATGATATTATGCATTATTTATTTTTCCATATGAATGTTTTATTTAAATGAAGGATATCTATAGAATGTGCTACCTAGTAGGCAACACTAGGACCGTGTATGTACCGGTGCGATAGATTTAAGGTTGAGTGAGGATTACTTGTGGTAATTATGATTTAATTGAGAATGATTTGATTGATTGATGATTTGAGATTAGATGTGATACGATTGATAGTGTGGTTGCTAGAGCTCGATTAACTTAATGTCTTGGGGTCAATCACACTGACAGTCAAACTGTTGAAGCTCGATTGACTTAGTGTCTTAGGGCCAGTCTACTGTCCATATGGAATAAGTAAATTTATTTGGAATTAAGTGAGCCTGTATGGCTAGAGTGATGTTATTGTTGATTGAGATTGCAATTAAATAGGGTTCTATTTGATCCTTCATAAACTTATGTTTTTCAGTATTATTATATAAAGTGATTTTCAGCATCTGTGTGAAATACTTGTATATTTATTTATATATACGAGTGATTGATTGCATTTGATATTAAGAAATGCATGTATATATATTATAATAATTCACTCAGTGAGGTATGACTCCTCTTAGTTGATTTTTTAAGAAATTCTTCTTCTTCAGACCTCAGTAGTAGGTCTATCCATCGGATTTCTTCAGTCCCTGCTTGTTTATGTAAACTATTACTTAATTTTATTTGTACTCTAGAAAACTGCAGTAGTGAGTTGTATTTGGTATTTTTTGTATGTTGGTTGTGAATTCAGAGGTTTTTCTCTAAATATTGTATTAATATAGTTTATTTTATGATATATCAGAAGTTATTATTTTAATATATTGGTTTGAGATTTTAATTATGGTGCATATTTTTTTTATTTATTGCATGTTTTTATTTTTAAGGCTTGTTATGAGTTCCGGATTCGAAAGAATTTTCGTTCCTTAATGCCGATCATAACTTCCAATTTAAATCGTGACACTTGTAGCCCTTAACTACTTTCTTGGTATAGAGGCTCATTGGCAATTAGAAGGGTTGCTTCTTACTTAGAGTAAATACATAAGGGATCTTTTGGAAAAAGCCAATATGTCTAGTGCTAATGGTGTCAGCGCGCCATCATGTCCAACCGACAAACTCAAGCTCAATGATTCACTACTATTTCATGATCCTACTCTTTTCCGAAGGATTGTACGCGGGCTTTAATATCTGGCCCTTACAAGACCTGATGTTTGTTTCTCAGTCAACAAGGTTTTGCAATTTATGCATCAACCAACATATCAGCACCGGACAGCAGTCAAATGCATTCTTAGGTACCTTCAATCTACTCACACTTGTGGTATTCTCCTTCGCCATTTGCCTTGTCATACAATTACTGCCTTTACTGATGCGGATTAGGGTGGTTCTCATGATGCTAGAAAATCAACTCCTGGTTATTGTCTTTTTATTGGCGAAAATTTAATCTCTTGGAGCAGCAAGAAGCGACGAATAGTTGCAAGGTTCACAACTGATGCGAAATACCGAGCTATCGCTCATGCCGCAAATGAAGTTCATTGGTTGCAATCAATATGACGTGAAATCGGTTTTCCTTGTTCCCAAGCTCCTACCATATGGACGGATAATTTGAGTGCCATATGTTTAACGACCATGCCAATTTTTCATTCCCGCTCCAAGCAGTTGGAAATTGACTTCCATTATGTGCGAGATAAAGTTACATCGAAGGAATTTGTTATGCGTCACTTACCCACAATTTCTTAGGTTGTTGACGTGCTTACAAAGCCATTAGCCAAATGCAGATTTCAGACATTGCGTGGCAAGTTGACCCTTACTTTCATCCCGACTCAACTTGCAGGAGGGCAATAAAGCTACGTAAGCCTTAGCTGTTAGCTATCTCTTATTTGATTTGTCATATTGTTGTATCTAATATATTTCCATAGTCATAGAAGCATATAGTGACTCAAACTCTTATATTCAACATTTGTATATTAACCTATGTAATCTTGCTCAATAATCAATATACAACAAGCATCAATTCTTTCAAGATTACGTGAATAATAATTTTAAAGAGGCAATATTCTTATGGAAAAGTAAATCCATGTATATGGAAAAAAAATAGAGGTAGGAACCTCTAGTTTAAGAATAATTTTCGTGGCATATCTTCTGGCCGTTTTTCATATTAATAATATTCTGTTACTCCTTTTTCAATATATAAGATATTGGCTGGCAGCAGGGACATTGCCTAAGTGGAGCTTTAATTGCAGAAGTTCTTCTTCTTCTATTCATGAATGATGAATCCCCATTTGTCACTTGTCTTTATTTTCTTGAATAATGTATGAAGAAGTAAGATATCAATGTTGTTTGCTAAGGCTAAGAGGGCTGGTTGAATTGGTAAGAAAAACATATATATATATTTTTAATTATTACTATTTCTAATGAAATATTTTAATATTCAATTTATGTGAAAAATTGCATTTTTTTTTTAAATTGTCATTATATTAAAACTTTGTGCTCAAACTGCGTATAAATGCACACGCCCTTGAAAAATTTTATCTAATTCTTTGGTTTTTGAGGCTCCTTTATCATATCCTAAACTCGGCTCTTTGTAACGTTGACGGGTTCTTATGTTTTTCTTGCTTATGCAGAAAATCATTGAAATGCAATTGGGATTTAGCTTGGGAACCAGTTAAGGTTCAGTTGTCAATTAAATGTCACCACCTTAAGAGGAGTACTGCACTCCAACTAACACATTGCTGACTGATTGAACCTGTAGAGTGGCCTTTGTGTCCAACTAGAAATTTAATGTAAGTGCCCGGTCACAGCTTCCTATCCGGTGGGATTGTTGTGGATTAATTGACTGAAATGCAGATGTTTTGGATTATTAGAACAGCAAAATAAATGAACATGAAAGCTTTCCAATGGGTAAAATTGAAAAAAATAAATAATGATAGGAAAAATCCAAAATTCTGGTGCAAGTATCATTTCATTGAGACACATAGTTGCTTTTTTAAACATGTTATCACCATAATCACATGATAATTTTCCACGATAATTTTTTTTTAATTCAAATCACCTAAATATTAATAAATTGTATAATTGGACTTGTCTTTTCCCTTTTTAAATATATTAAAATTAATCTTTCATCTCATATTATTTTGAAGAACGATGGTGGTTGAATTACTTCCTTACTAATCGAACAACCTATAATTTAATATTGGTAATTTAATATTAAAGTAATTACTAGAAATATATATAAATACATAAAAACATAACTATTAATATGAAAAATATAAATGAGAATATCGAAATCCAATACAAACCAGCCTATATTTATTTTCTCAATGTTAATCTAAACAGGATAAATATTTTTTTATAATAAATAAAACGATTAATGTGTTTGTGTCTAAAAAGGGATTGAAGTTTCACCACCACACTTCATATCCAATAAAAATACCACTGCACTGCACAAGTTCAGGCTTAACATGGCCAACTCGATCTAGTGCGGTTGCCATTCCTGTATCATATTCTTAACGGATATTCTTACTGGACATTTGTCAAAGTGATGATCGAATCAATGGCACTAAAAGAATATAGTATAATAATGTCGAAATTTAGGCCATGAAGAAGTTACACTCTGATTGAACTATTAGCTTTGTTTACTTCTGGAAAAATGGGGGTGAAAATTAAAATGAAAATCTAGTATTTGATTAATTAAAATTTTATATAAAAATGAGAATAAATTTTTTTATCAATAGAAATCGTTCATTCTCTCTATGGGGATAAGAAATGAATTTTTATTTTTATGGAAACGAATTTAAATTAATTATAAATTATACAATCATTTAAATATTGTCATATATTATTAAAATTTATGAGATAAAATATATTTTCTGAAATAATGAATTAAAATTAATAAAAATAATTATTTAATATATTTTCATATATAAATAATATTGATTTCAATTCTTCATAAACCTACATATTATTAAATTTTTCATTCAATTTTCACACACACACACACATATATATATATATATATGAATAAAACGGACACTCCTTTATTTCAATTTTTATTGGATTTCAATTTTGAAATATTACCACACTACACCTTAGGTGAATAACTCATGTTAAAAGAGTCGAGGGTGCAAGCAATGGGAAGTTATTGCTCCGTCTAAATGTGTGTGGGTTTGATGTTTGTTAAGTACGATGGGATGGTATAAGCAATTTGATTGCTGTCCTTTTCTTGTCATTTTTCTTAACAAAGAAATCTATTTCAATGGAGCAGCTTAGTCACATTAATTGTCAATGGTGTTCCCTCTTTACCATTTTTATTCTCGACCGCTCAATCTTAAAAATATATACATATATTACAGAAATGGAAAATATATATAAAAAAAAAAAAAAAAAACAAATATATATATGAAGCAGTTGCTGAAATTTATATATGATGCGCCCAAAACAATTATTGGCCAGTAGAATGTAAAGTACAATGCTTTAACTTTATAATTGACGAGACACCATCAACATGGAGTTGCTTAATATATATATATATATATATATAAAAGATTATTCATAGTATGTACTTAAAATCATTGGTGGGTCAAATATATTTCATATCATACTTTAGAATTGTGGATTTGATTAAATTAGGGACATTTTTATTAACTGCTTTGTCAGAATTTTGCAGAGTCTTTAACTCATCAAAACTCCGTTTTATTTATTTTTAACTTCCGGGCTACACTTCTTTTGCTCTTGCAAATTAAGTTTGTCTCCAGCCATCGAGCCGATAACCCATAAATTTTATTTGCACCAGCTCTTTTTGCCAGCAACTTCAGAAGTATAAACGTCTCAAACTAATAACATTTATGCCTTAACCAGATTCAGGGATCAGCTTATTTTTAGTTTTTTTCGGAACTTTAACTAGGCAAGACTATCATTTTACTTAAGGTAAAAAAAAAAAAAACTAACATTTAGTTCCTAGAAAAAAAAGCTTTAGGGTTGTGATGTTTTATGGCAATTATATCATTTTTGACTTGCAGTCTTTGCATGAAATGGATTGCTGCAGTAACAAGTCGTTATGTTGTTTCTATGTAGTCAGCAGAAAATTGAAATATTGTTTTCAGGTGGGAATTTTTACACTCCGTATTTAATGTACTCAGAGCATAAGTAACACAATAACCTTTAATTAACTAATCTTTATATTTATTTTTAATTTGCCTCAAGAAGACAGAAAATTTTATTTTTAATTTTTTAAATGGTTATTTTTTGGTTGAAATTGAATTCAAATTCATATATATATATATATATATATATATTTTTTTTTTTTTTTTTTTTTTAATTTTACTCAAAATACTTAATTATTGACATACTTAAATTTAAATTTTTAGAAGTTGATATTTGCATTACGATTATTTGAAGCGAGTATGAAAATATGAAATGAATCTAGCACCGAGAATGATTTTCATTGATATTGCCCCCAAAAAAAAAAAAGATTTTCAATGATTGACCCTTTGCAGATTTGCCTATGGTGGTCCTAGGCCCAAAGTTTTTTATGATAAAAATAAGAGATTTTTTTCAGAAATAAAAAAAAATAAAATTTAAAAATACGGTTGACTTGTTTTAAATATAGTATTTAAAAATAATTATTTTAAAAATATAATGATTATTTTAAGGATTTTTATCATTATCTACCATAAACAATTGGCCATTTTACAAATTTATCTAAATTTTAAAATTATTGCAAATTGACATATCAACTTTTTGATCCAATGTAAATCTATCCTTAGTCAAAATTGTCTACCTCAATGATGACGTGGAATCGCTGACGTGTGACTTATTAACATACGTGGAAATTGATAAAAAAGAAAAGTGAAAATTTCAAAACTCACCGTTATAGACACCACAAAACGGTACCGTATATGCCAAAAAAAAATTTCACGGTATTAAGGTTGTAAAATTGGTCAATTCGCGTGGTTCACTTCTTCTTCTCCATCGATTCTATAGGGCTTTGAGATTCATCTCTAAAAATTATTTCAGACATAGCTTCTCCCCATCAAATTCATAGGTGATTGAAGAAAGTACGTCAGAGCAATCAAATGCAAGCAATCGAAGTTTTTGTGATGCAATGAAATGCAATTGTGGCAATCCCGCTCGCTTTTTGATATCAAGAACTGAATTACATCATGGGCGTATGTTTTGGAGATGTGCAGATATGGAGGTATGTATGAAATAATTGAAAATTTGTTTCAAAGGTTGGGTATTGGGAATAATTTAGTTATTTGAATAATGTAATATACCCCTTTTTAAAAATACTGAAAACACATGGTTATTGTAATGTACCCCTTTTTCAAAATGAGGAAATAGTTCTAGGTTGATCTTATGATTTTAATGTAAATTTCAATTATTAATTTTTAATAATTTTATGTTCATTTTGTGTGATACTTTGTTGTTACGTGTTTTTTTTATTATAAAATTGTAAGCACCCAATGTAATATTCCGGATTTTTAAATAATTTTAAACTGTATCGGGATATGCATTGTTAATAATTTTTATATATATTTATGATTATTTGATGAGTTTGTTATTTATTAAAGATATTTTAAATTATTTTTAATTGTTTTGAGTTCTTTACGTAAAATTTATAACGGAGAAATTAAAACGTAGATAAATAGATATTAATTATTTTATTCGGTTTAGTGAATTTGCATGAGATCATGCGTGATTCTAAAGTGTCAATAAAATACATGTTTGTGCATGAATTTAAAGTTAAATTAGGGTTTATTTAATTGAATTAAATTATAATATATAGTTTTAATATTAATTAATTGTGTATATATGTATATATGTGTATGTATTATTAAAATGTGTGTGTGGTGCATATTTATTGTGTACATTATATTAAATATTAATATAATATAAAGTAGGATATATATATACATATAAAATCATTATCAAAAAATAAAGTTTACATTAATTACATTATTGCCATAAACTACATCTCCTTCTTCCCCGTTCCGGCATCTGTCAAGTCGATTTATCACCATCGGTGTGCCTCTCAGCCTTCCTCCTCCACCTCCAGCCCTTCCCGCTGCCCCTAGCTCCATTCTTCGGCGTGTTTTGGCCGGATTTTCTAAGAGAAGCCGAAAATCACTTCCATCGCCGATCATCGACTTTCCGGCCACCATTTTGAGCGCCACCAGTCTCTATCTTCTCCTTGAGCTCTGGTGAGTTCATTTCCAAGCTTTGTTTCACTTGAAATGGTCTAGATTTCCCTAGGTTTCGATTTTACATTTTCGGCCTATTAGGGTTTTTGATTTTTTTGAGCTTTGATTTGGTTGATTCATGAAAACTTCCTTCACAAGCATTGATACTAGTAGCTTAATATTGCTTTGTGAAATTTTTTGGAATTTTTGGGAATTATTTTGATTTTTGTGAATTTTTGATTATTTTATTAATATTTTCTAATTTTCAAAAATTAATTAATTAAATTATGAAATTGTGTTTTATGGTATTTATAGGTATTAAAATGAATTTTAGAAATTTATTTGTAATTTTTATGAATTTTATATAATTATTTTGAATTTATTTAGTTTATGTAATTTTTAAAAAATTAGGTGAATTATGTGTTTTATTGAAATTAATTGGTTAATTGAGTATATTTATTGATATTATTGAATTATATGTTGAGAAATTTAATTTTGAGTAATTATACTATTTTTGGTGAATTTTTGATTAATTTTAGGGAATTTACGAAACTAGGGGTATTTTGGTAATTTGACATTAAATTGGCTAAAAATGTAATTAAATTGGTTTTAATAGTTATTTAAGGTATACAAATAATTTCTACAAATTTTTTAGTATTTTTAACTAATTAAAACTATTTTTCGTAAATTATTTTCAAATTATATATAATATACTATTTTTCTAAATAAATGAGTTTTTATCAATTTTTAGTAAGTTTTAGGGTTAATTACATAATTTGGACTTATAAAATGTATTTTTAGTATTAAAGGGCATTTTTGATATTTTTGTAATTATTCTGTGAATTGTAAACCTCGGTCGATGAATTGTAGTTTGAAGTCCAACCAAGGAATTGTGTTCTGTGCATATTCAAAGTGTATTTCTTTGCAGGACCGACTCTACTCTTTGAGTAGAGAGATGTCCATTTTAATGGGAAGGTTCTGCCGAATTTTTGGTAGAATTCTCATAAAATGTGATGTCCCATCGAATTCCTATTCTAATTCTGTATCTAAGATTCTAGATCAAATCTTTAGAATTTTCGTTAGATTTATTCTGATTCATATTGTCATTTGTTTGTTTAGTTGCGCTGAGACCGAGGCCTAGTGGACTAGGCTCGTTGGACCCATCTCGAGGAGCGCAATAACAGTGAGTTGTTATTCTATATATACTTGTATTAGGATGCATGTTTTTAGAAATGTATAATTTATTTTATAAATTATGCATAAATGGGTTAATTATTGCTTAGGTTTATTTTTGGTATGTTATTGGTATATTTTAAATTATATGCATGTTTTATTAATGAATTATTCTTAAAATGTTTTTAAGTATATTTCTAGTTTATTTTATAATTAAATTGAATTTATTCGACGTATATATACTCGAAATATACCTAGTTTATTTTTGGTATATTTCTAGTATATATATGGTTTATATTGTTATTTTTTATTAATGTCGTGCATCATTTATTTCATGAATGTATGGATTTATTTTTAAATGAAGGATATCAATAGAACGTATTACCTAGTGGGCAGCACTAAGACTGAGTACGTACCGGTACACCGATAGCATTTAGGCTATATTGCTAACCTATTTGTGGATTATGATCGGATTGATTTATATGATGTGAGATGTGATTTAAGAGTGTGATTGTTGGAGCTCGGTTGACCAAGTGTCTCGGGGCCAATCACACTAACAGTCAGACTGCTAGGGTTCGGTTGACTTAGTGTCTCGGGGTCAGTCTACTGTCCAAATGAAACAAGTGAATTTATTTGGAATAAGTGAGCCTGTATGCCTAGAGTGTTGTCTAACACTGTTTGAGGTTGCGATTTTCTAGGGTTCTATTTGATCCTTTATAAACGGATGTTATTTTCAGTATTATATAAAATGATTTTGCTGCATCTGTGTGATTTTGCTTGTATATATATATTTATTATATATACTATTGAATGTGTGCATTGTCAATTAGTTTTGCATGTATATATATTATAACAATTCACTCAGCGAGGTCCGATTCCCCTCTGTTGACTATTTTTCAAGAGAGTCATCGTCTTCAGACCTCAACAGCAGACCTATACGTCGGATTTCTTCCGCCTCGACTTTATTATATAAACTACTTACCTGAGCCTTATTTTATAATTTAGACACTGCAGTAGTTGTAGACAGTTGTGAGACTTGTGTATTACATTATGTTTGCAAGAAATATGTATTTTAAAGATTTGAATTAGGTTTTGTATTAAAGGATTATTTATATATGAGATGAGGATGTTTATTTAATTTTATTGGTAGATTATTACTCTATCTTATTTATGATTTTGTTTCCTATGTAAATTATATTATTTATGTTATTATTATTATTGCATGTTTTTATTTTATTTTAAGGCTTGCTACGGGTTCCGGATTCGAAAGAATTCTCGTTTCCTAGCGCTGGTCATGACCCCTGTTTTGGGTCGTGACACCCAATTTCCGGATGCAATTGTAAGCAATTGCGACCTAAGCCCCTATAATGAAATTTATTCAAAAATTGAACTCGGTTGTCGATCTTCTGGACTCTAGGGACTAAATTGTAATATTTTTTAGGATTTGATTACAAGGAAGTTAATTTTTCAGGGGTCTTTTGGTAATTAAAAGTTAAAAAAATATTAGGATTGGCATTTAATGCCGATCAACATTGGAGTAATGTCAACTGACATTGTGTAATGCCGATAGGTATTATACAATGTCAATGCGTTAAAAGTCCATTTTTTGATTTTCGCCTATTTTTTAAATTTGTTCGTCTACTTTTTAGTGTTTTGATTGGTTAAAAAGTTAATATTATTATTATTATTAGTAAAAAAATTTTTGATGTTTTCAAAATGTGTAAGGAGCTTTCAAAATTAAATTTTGTTATCGATCTTTTTTGAAGAGATAGTCTGTTCCTACAATTGAGGAAGTTAGTACACAGGCAGACTTTGCTTTAAAAAGCAAAGAGTCTACGTGCGTGCAAGGAACAAAAATAATAATAAAAAAATAGAGAGAAAAAACCCTAAGCGGTAAGAGAAGACCAGAAAGAACAGCGTAAAAAAAAATCTGACTGCCCAAAAAACCCTCAAATCTAGACGCTACTGAGAACGCCCTGTACACCATAAACTTTGATTTCTTTTGTTCTTTCAAAGCCGTAGTTTTCTTGATACGGTTCATTTTAACAAGGGTGATTCGTTGTTCTTTTAGTTCCAATCAAGAATCAACAACAATTCAATTTTAACGATGATAATCCAATCTGAGGGACTATCTCAAAGCATTTGTACAACATCTAAAATCATTAGTGTTCTTTTCTATTATTTTCTTTTTGTGATTTTTATTTTGTTATTGTTTTAATTATTCAATTTCACTACTAATCTGATTATTTCTGTGTTTTTGTTTTGATGTGCAAATGTGGATTGAGAAGGATACTGCCTGTGTTTAGATGAACAGAAGGTTCATGGAATGCCATGGAAGAACCTGTGTTATTTTCCAGCAGAACTTAGGATTTTTATCTTTATTTTTCATTTTGGTATCCTGTGTAGTTATTTTAATTCATGGGTGTATAATTGTTTAATTTTAATTCTTGTACGTAGTTTGTAATAGCCCCAGTAGTAGGAATAGTGACAGATTTAATTTTCTATATTTAAAATCAATTAGTAATTAGGTTCAATTGGGTAAAAATCAATTAAAATCAATGGTGGCAGTAGCTTAATTTAGGGTTTGCATGTAATTGATTTTTTTTCTAGAAAATCACTAAAATGTTTGTTTGATCCTTTTTTATGTTTTATTTATTTTGGGTTGTGTTTTTGGGTTTTTATTATTTTGGGCCCCAAGCCCACGCTTAGGTCCAACTCACTTTAAATAGGCTTAAAAAATGGTTTAGGACTTTAAATAATTAAAATCAATTTAGACCCATTAGGTTAATTAGATTTTAGGTTCACTTAATTAATTAAAACTTGTTTAGACTTAGCTCAACCCACTTAATTTCATTTCTTTTAAAATAAATAGACCTAAGCCCATTTCTCATTTTAAATAAGAACTAAGTTAGACTTAGACCCACTAATTTAACTTTCCTTTAAAATTGAATAGACTTAAGCCCATTCCTTAGACAACTAAAATAAATAGATCTAAGCTCACTAATTAATAAAAATGTAGGCTCACCTTTAGTCTCTTTCTCATTTGTAAATAAGATGTAAATCTAGCTAACTTTTTAATAAAATTAACATAGTTTAGACTTAGGGACAATACAATCTTGAGTGCATTTTTTATGTGTAATTTTATTGACTAGATGCCTAGGGTTAGATGGATGTCAAATAGGGTTTAAATAAAATTGCATATAACATAGTAGTGACTAAATGCCTAAAAAATTGCATGTGTAATTTTATTAACTAGATGCCTAAAATCTTGGATGCGCGTTAAACCTTATCGTCTACAAGAATATGCATTGCGATTTCTTCAAATGGCACGATGAGTGGGTTAATGAAAGGATGGTGATGGTTTTGAATGAACTAAAAAAGCTAAATGGGAATTTTGAAATGATGCATAACAAAAACACTAACAGGAGGGATGAATGCAATACTCACAATGAACTGAGTTTGATGAAGGAAAAACTTGTATTGACTGAGTTGGAGAAGAAGAAATTAAAAAGGAGCAAAGATATGTATAAGATGGGTTTATATGTGCTTGTAATATTCACGGTAGTTTATGTGTTTATGTAAGCTAGTAAAGGCAATTAGATGCAGCTTTTTGTAATAGTCATGCTAATGTTAGACTAATTTCTAATGTCTTAGATGCATATTTATAGGAGTAGATAATGTGTTATTATAATAAGATACTAGTAATGCTAGTTTGTTGTTCTATTAATTCAGGTGTTGCCTCATTGTTTGATTTTGGATGTTTGACATCATATATGCTTCAGTGTTAGTGATCCTGGACAATAGCTTCCTAGAACATTATCAGTAGGCTTATATTGACATTCAAAAAAATTGCAAGTTCCTGGATAATAGCTGAAAACAAAATGGACAGTAGTAGAAAATAAACTGATAACAAAATCATTAGTTAATTATATTAGATGATGTAATTGAACATCTACTTTTAATCACAATGTCATTATGAATAAAAAATAAAGCTTTGGCCTAATCTTAGCTTCCTGGATAGTAGCTAATCAATAATTTTCCAAAAAAAATAATGATACTAATAAAATATTAGTCACAACATTCATTCTCAGTTCAAATAACTGAGAATGCACCTAAAATTTTTTTAAAATTTTTGCTGAGGCTTGGGCAAAACTTTATGCCCTTGATAGCTTTCCAAGTGGTGTTCAATGTTGTAGTTATATAGCTTCTAGGCTCAAACATGGCACCCATTGGCAGTTGTGTTTCTTTATGCAATGGTCTCTTCCCTTTGGTGGCAGTCGTACTTTGTTGTGATAAATTTTCGATGCAAGGCTCCTTGTTTTGTAATTGTTAAACAACTCTACTTTGCGTATCCTTAATGTATTATGCTTTTTAATTTAGATTCCAGCTGTTGCAGATCGAGCAGCTTGTCTACCACTAATGAACTTGACATTTCTTTTACCAGGCATCTATTAACACAATAGCTCACAAATTTCACATTTCATATTTGCTTCAAATTTCACAAATTTCACACTTCACATTTCAATTATAAATAACTCTTACCTAAAAAAAAAATATTTCCTATATCAGCTAAAATGCATAGTCTATATCCTTTTTAAGTATGTCTTCTTTCATTTGTAATGGATGCCATTGTTGCCTTATCAAATAGAACCTCTCTTGCTAGATCCAATCTATTGAAGGACCTTCTTTTACTGGTAAGACACTATTTCTTAAAGATATACTTTGGCTTGATGCAGACTCTCCACTTGGAAAATTAACTTTTCTCTTCATCTTAACATATGAATGTCATAACATCAAAATAATGAACAAATAAAAAAAACTCAAATAACTGATAAACCAAAAAAATACTCACAGGTCTTGTGCAAGTTTCAGGTAGAGGAGGAGGGTTCTGGTCATTTTTAAATGGGCAGCCTCTTTTACTATGCCCATATGTAAAGCAATGTTTGCATTGCATTTGTACCCCATGTTTGCTTAATTTGTAGACATCCCTCTCTTCAGCTGCTTTCTTTCTTTGTGTTTTAGGTCAACCAGGCATTTTCCTAAACTAAGGAGGAGCAATTGGTGAGTCAGTTATACTTGGCCACGTAGCTTTTCCATTTAGTGGCTCAATTGCACAACTGTATGCTTGGAGATACATCTCTTTCTTATAAACCACATCAACATAGTCTGCTGCATCATGCTTCATATGATGAACCGATGAGATCCTATGTATCCAGGGTATACTTGTTAGTTGCCATCCTCTACAGCTACAAGTATGTGCTTGTAAATCAACTACAAACTGCTCATCACCAACTCTCACTTGAAACTTATCATTCAATGTAGGTTTAGTAACATAGAACCTTTAATTCCATTTCATATCCTCAACCTTTTTTCTGATTCTTATTCATAACTTGTCACTACTATTAGCCATTAAATCTGATTTTATTTTCATCCTCTTTATTAGTGCAGACCTGATCTCCTCTATCATGTCAATAATATGCAGTGTTCTTAGTTTGCAAATCCACCCATTAAAGGATTCGGCCATGTTATTGTCCACACTGTCACACTTTGTTATTGTCAAAATAAAAGCCTTACAAAATACCTTAGGATCTTTGGCAATAAAATCATTGGCAGCTGCTTCATTAACGTCCTTCAACTCATTCCACTTCATATTGAAATTAGTCTTATATGTTGCATACATTATTGGCCAATATAATGCCTTGTACTCTATTCCCTTTTACACCTTCTTGAAATTTGCCCATATATGCTTAGCACAATTCCTAATTTCTGCATATGGTGCTAGCTCTTTTAACACCTTAATAAGACCCTGTCGTATCAATTATTGATATTAAAGAAATTAATTTTATATTTTAAATACATATTAAATATATATACAAAACTTTGAAATGCATACATTTTTTTGATCACTGATGAAGGTCCATCCTAAACCATTAATTATTTGTAACTCTTCAAATAATCGTGTCAAAAACCATCTCCAAGACTATTCATTTTCTGCCAACACTACTATCCAAGAGATTGGGAACATTTAATTGTTCCTATCCCTTCTAATTGCACTCAAAATTGCTCCACCAATAATTGTTTTTAAAAAAGCACCATCCAATGATTTCACTTGCTTACACCTAAGATGAAATCCCTTCCTTAAACCACTAAAGCTAATGTACACACTACAAAACCTCCCTTCATTAACTTTAAGCTCAAACATGCCTTCTCTATCAACCCTTTTTAATTCAGCCATATACGACCTCAATTTAGCATAATGACTCTCTAATGACCCTCTCAGCATTTCCATTGTAAGTTCTCTTGCTCTATAACATGTTGATGTAACTACTTTGAGGGAATATTTCACCATCATATCACTCACCAGCAAATTCACATCATACTTAGGATTTCTCCTAAATTGCTTCAAATATTCAGTTGCAAGCCACTTAATAGTGGCCATCTTATTAGTAGTAGTCCTTGAACAACTATAGGGTACTTACATGTCTTCATAACAAAGCTTGATTCAGATGTATCTTTCGAGGCATACAATTTATATAAGCAATTCTCTTGACAATAAGCCTTCATTCTTTTTGGACACGTCCTCTTCCACCATAGATTATAGCCATTTGTAATGGCATAATTCTGCACAGCCCCCCTAAACTGATCAACATTAGTAAATTTCATCCCGGGAATAAATTTAAAAATTTGTATGATCACAATTAGCATCATAAACTATTTCTTTTTTGGACTGGCTCCTTTTCTTACTATCCCAATCATCTTCATCACTACTCATAGGTGTTTTAAGCCCCTTACTGTCAAGATTCTCATAATGGTATCCACTGTTATCACTATCAATCTTATTGCCCTAACTAGTACCAACCCTTGAACTACCTTTAAACCCCCTCTTACACTTATCAAATCTAAGCCCAACACCATGATCAACTATAACATTATTAAATTCTTTCAAATTCTTCCTTGCAATCACTAATTGATCATCAGATGAATTAGGGTCCCCTGATGATACACTACGTTCTTTATCATTATTAAGGACATAATCTTCATTAGCAGCATCCCCATTATTATTTTTACCCACTTCCATTCTAGTTTCTTGTTGGATACTATCCCTCACATCAGTGGTAGCTGGATTACACATAGCTTCAATATATATTTTTAAGAAACCATAATCTAAAGCTGCATCAATCATCTCTTTATAAGCTTCCTCAGTCTCAACTATAACTAATCTTAACTTACCACCTAATGGGACATACCTCCTAGGAGGGTTATACCTAACCCCCAATACATCTATATACCCTAATTTCATCATTAACTTCTCTATTTAAACCATTATCAAGCTCTGAATATCCAAGTTAATATGTTGGCCACCTGTGTATTTAAAAACATGTTTGCTAACAAACATTCCCCCATGTTAAAGTTCTATAGGCACACTATGGAAGAAAAAAAAATCCAAATAAAAAATCAACATACTCTATGTGAACCATTTTTTTATTTATAAAAAAAATGCAACTATAATAAACTTTACTAATTTTTTATTACACTAATACAACAAACTTTCATAAAGTCACCAATTTACGATTTTTTTATTAAACCCAAGAACCACTCCTAATGTTCAACTTAAACCTAATACATATATAATAATACATTCCAACACATAAATGCTCATATGCAAAAGTATATTAAACCCTAAAACTAATCACAATTTTAGCTTACCTTTTCTTTTTTTCTTTGCTGCTTTCCCATCTTCAAATTTGACTTGAGAAGACGACGGTCAGACCAAATCGAAGATGAGAAGAGTTTCATTCTTGCTAGGGAAGAGTTTCGTTCTTGCTGGGGAAGAGTTTCAGAGATATTCGATGTGAGAAGAGGTTTTAGCTAAGGGAAGATAAACAACGTTAAAGAAAATTAATCCCTTTTAGAACCCTAATAATGTGAAAAAAAAATTGACATATACAATAATGTTTTATTATGTCCAAAACGATGAGTTTTGAAATTTTCACTTTCCTTTTTTATCAATTTCCACGTGTGTTATTAAGTCACATGTCAACGCTTCCACATCATCACTAAAGCATCCAATTTTAACCAAGGATAGATTTGCACTAAATCGAAAAGTTGATATGTCAATTCACAATAATTTTGAAATTTGGATAGATTTGCAAAATTGGCATTAATTCATGGTAGATCCCTTATTTTTATTTACCAAAGACCAATCAAAACACTTAAAACAACCAAAACAACAATCAAAGCAACTGAAATAACCAAATAAAATAACAAACAATACTTTAAAAATATTTTCAAGTCAGTCCAATATAAGTGAAAATAACCAAAAACAACTAAACTATAATGACCCAATATTTTAAATAAAATAATATTATTTTGGAATATGCAGTGTTAATAATTTTAAATTTTATTTGTATATTATTATTGTTAATTGTTAATATTATTTATGTATTTTATTTTAAGGAATTGTTTACATAAAATAATTTATTTTACATAGAAATTGTATTACTTAAATGTATTAAGGTTATTAGTAGTATTATTATTATTATTATTATTATTATTATTATTATTATTATTATTATTATTATTATTATTATTATTATTATTATCATTGTTATTATTATTATTGTTATTGTTGTTGTAGTTGTTATTGTCATTGTCATCGTCATTATTATTAAATTAGTTGAAGGGCAATTTAGTAATTTCATAATTAAATTATAAAAAAAAGTCAAAAGAAGAAAAAGAATCGTGTCAAAGCTCCTATTTCTCTTTTTTTTTTCTTTTTCTTCTTCTTCTGATTATCACTTTCAACCCCCACCGGACCACCAGCCACAGCCACCACCGACCGCCACCAACTCCAGTCACCTTCAGCTATTGTCCGACGTCGCCAGCTGCCTAAAGTCGCCACTAAATTGCCAGAAAACATAAGTGACCAAAAGTTGAAGCTCCAACATGCCGGTGAGATTCCAACCACCTCAGGACTTTGAACCAGACTCTTTTGAATGGTTTTCCATCGGTGAGTCTATTTCCGAGCTCCGTTTAAGCTCAAATCCTCTAGATTTTTAGATATCTTTGATTTTTAGTTTGTGTGTTTTAGGATTTTTTATTTTTTTTTTAACTTGATTATGTTTGATTATTGAAAACTTGCTTAAGAAATGTTGATTGTGGTAGCTTAAGCTTCTCAAATATATTTTTTGTGAATTTTTTTGAATTAATTTGAATTTTGGGTAATTTTTTATTATTTTAATATTATATATTGAATTTTTGATAATTATGTTAATTAATTATTTTTAATGGGAATTTAGTTGAATTTGTGTTAGTAATTTGATTTAATAATTTTAGAATTATTAAAATAATTTTTGTTGAATTAATATAATTTTTGAGAATATTATTTATATTATGTAAATTTTGTATTTATTAGTTAATTGTGTGATTTTGTGGAAATTATAGTTAAAAAATATGTTTTAGATGATTTTAGAATTATATAAGGTATTAAAATGATTATTTTAAATTATTTACTATTTTTAACTAATTAATACTAATTTTTGAAAATTATATTCAAATAATATATTATTTACTATTTTGGTGATTAAATGGATTTTTAATTACTTTTAACACATATTTAAGCTATTTAAGCTATTTGAATACATAAAAGTGAATTTTTACTATTTTATATTGAATTATTGAAAAATTAAATTTTTATTAATATTATATTATTATTCAAGATTTTTATTTAATTATTGTGAAAATATTGGTATTTAGTGTTTTAATGTTTAAATATATTATATTTTGGTATTTTGAGGTTATTTATGGAATTTAATGATTTTTAATATATTTATTATTTTATTTGTATTTTTTGTGAATTGTGAACCTCGGTTGAAAATTTGTGCAGTTCGGGGTTCCAACCCGAGGTGTTGAGCCTTGTGTGTTAGAAGTGTGTTTTTCTTGTAGGATCGGCTATACTTTTTAGTAGAGAGATGTCCGTTTTACAGGGGAGTTTCTGCTTAGAATTCTCGTAAAATGTGACGTTAGATCGATTTTAAATTTCTGTGTTTGTCTAGGTTTCACATTTCTAGATTGAGTCTTTTTTAGAAGTATAAGTTAGAATTTATTCTGATTTATTATTATCATTTATTTTCTAATTGTGCCGAAACCGAGACTTATTGGACCGGGCCCATCGAGCCAGTTTCGAGGAGCGCAAACTTGTGAGTTATTATTTTATATATGCATTGCATATAAGATGCATGAATATGAGCTTTCATATTTCCATAATGAGTTTCAACATGAATTATTTCTTTAAATGTAAAATATATTTTTGGTATACTTTTAGTATATTTTTGGTATATTTATGGTTTATTTGGAATATTTTTGGTATATTTATGGTTTATTTGGAATATTTTTAGTATATCTCTAGTATACAATTGGTATATTTTTTGTATATGATGGGTGTATTTTGCTATGAATAGATGATATTACATTTAAATTATGCACTTTTATTATTTTAATAATTATTAAGTTTATTTGAAGGATATCAATAAAACATACTACCTAGTGGGCAACACTAGGACTGTGTACATACCGGTGGAATAGATTTTAGGGTTGAATTATAAAATCACTTGTGGTGACTTTTATTTGATTGATTATTTGAGATTGATATAATGAAGTAGTGTGATTAAGGGAGCTTGGTTGACCTAGTATCTCGAGGCTAGTCACACTGACAGTGAGATTGCTGGAGCTCGGTTGACTTAGTGTCTCGGGGCCAATCTACTGTCCAAAATGGAATAAGAGAATTAATTTAGAATTAAGTGAGTCTGTATAGCTAGAGAGATATTTTTTGTTGAGGTTGCGAATAATTAGGGTTCTATTTAATCCTTCATTCAAATAAACATTTTTAAGCATTTATATATATATAAGTGATTTCAGCATATGTACGAAATGTCTGTATATATATATATATATATATATATATACACTGATGTTTGATTGCATATGACATTAGGAGGTGCATGCATATATAATATAATAATTCACTTAATGAGGTCTGACTCCCCTCAGTTATATATATTTTTTTAGGAGATTCTTCATCTTCAGTCCTCAGTAATAGACCTCTACGCCGGACTTCTTCAGCCCCGACTAGTTTATGTAAATTATTTATTTGACTTTTATTGTATTCTAGAAAACTGCAGTAGTAGTAGTGCTTTATATTTATAGAATGTTGTTTTAGTATGAGATCTTTCTCTAAATATTGTATGAAAATATTTTATTTTATGATATGACATTAAGTATTTATTTTTATATCGATTCAAGTTTTAATTTCTGGTATATTTTTATTTATTTATTGCATGCTTTTTATTTCTAAGGCTTGCTATGGGTTTCAGATTTAAAAAAATTCTCATTCCCTAGCGTCAATTATAACTCTCAGTTTGGGTCATGACATAAACAACTAAAAAAAATCATAACACATATTCACCAAATCAATGAGAACCGTAAATTTGTAAAAATTATCAATACCCATAGCACCAAAAACACATATCTAAAAAATAAAATGAGTAAAAATATACAATGTAATAATCACCCAAGTGTCAATAATTAAAAAAATTGATATCACTCGTCAAATTGAAAAAATCCATAAATTAGCAAAAATTTATCAACACTCGTAGCATCGAAAACACAAATTCAAAAATGAAATTAAAAGAAGAAAAAGAAGAAACATCGATAATAATCATTTGAATTTTTTTTATGTAGATAGCAAGGTTCAGCGTGTGCCCAAGTATTTGACGACCACAGCACTGTGTGGGCTCGAGGCCCATTAAGAAATAAGAAATAGGTCATAAATCCTGATTGGAGATGAAGTCGCCACTAGGATAAAAGTTGTGACACACTGTACAACAACTGAATTCTACGGAGGTTCCCAGAAGTTGTCATTAGAGATTGAGTTCGAAAACTGGATATGGACTTTTAGAATGCCCACCCAACCTTACAGTTGACCTCCATTTGTGTTTTATGTTTTATTATTTTTAATTATTTCCTTATTTACATTCAAAATGACACTTGCCTCCATTAACTTTTCAAATTTTACAGTTAAGTTTAAGTTTGCACATTAGTCCTATTTCATGCTTATAACGCGACCTACATTACAAATAAAACAAATAATAATAATTTATAACCATACATTCCAAATGAATGGGGGAAAGAATTATGGATTACAATGCTTTGTTCAAAAAAATGTAAAATAAACCATATATAAATAAAAAATAAACTAATTAATTATATAAATAAAATCTCTCAAGAACTAATTAATAGAATAATTATTTAATGATTAAAAATCACCAAATAATTCATGTAAATAACAAAATATTAGCCTCCACAAATATATATAAAATCATACAAAAGGAAACCATAAATTTAATTCATAAATTAAATAAACATAAATAAAACAATAAACACATAAACACATAAATATTTAATTAAGCAAGATAATAAAATAATTGTATGAAAAGACTAAAAATATAGAAATATGAAAATACATAAAAGACACAAATTATAGAAGGACAAACATATAAAATTTTGATTAGTTTAGTTAACTGATTTTTTGAGTACAAAGTCCCAAAAATGCTAACCGAACCGAAAAAAACATAGAAAATAATCATGCAAAAAATATAAAAAAAATTAAATCCAAAAATTATGTAAATTTATAAAAATATGAAAAATCAAAAGGGGCCAAATCGGACCGAACCGAACTGAACCTCACAGTATCGATTCAATTTTCAGTATAGTCTCCTCAAGAGAGTTACTATTCGGTTTAGACTCAATGAATAGTGAATTTGACATGTAATTGTTAAGCAACGGGCCAAATATATTAGACCAAATAAATAACTTTCATCAGTAACTATAAAAAGTAACTTCAATCACTTAAAATTTTAATCATTAGACCAAATAAATGAAAACTAAATATATGAGCACATTCCTCTCGTTGTTTAGTTCAAAATGGTTAAAACAGAAAATAATTCGGAACAACGAAACAACTTTTGATGAATAGTAAAAACTATGCAAAATTATGAAATGAGCAAAATATAGATAGGGTTGAATAGGAAGCAATTGCCTATGTCATGAGACGATCGCCTCTTTCATGAGGTGATTGCCTCTGTCATGAGGCAATTGTCTCATCACAAAGAAGAGGCATCTCTTTGCAAAGAGGCGAATGCCTAACCAGCAGATGCATCCTACAAGTGGTAAACTTAGTTTTCAAATAAGCAATAAGCAATGTAAATGAACAAGACATACTCAAAATTTAAACAAGAAACTTTTCTCAAAATGGTTGACTCTCAAAGATAAGTATGGATTTTTATCTTCACTTGAATGCTAAGTTCTTCCCCTCTCCTTCTTAAGAGATAAACGTCTCAATTTCTCTCCTCTCTTCCTTTCCTCTTGGCTCTACTTCTTCCAGGATTCTCTCCCTCTTTCTTTTTTCTCTCTTTTTTTCTTTTGTTCTCATATCGCCTTTTTTTCTTTTTTCTCTTTTTTTTTTCTGCAGCTCGCCTCCTCCTCTTTTATTTTTTTCTTTTCTCTGTCTTTTTTTTCCTATCCCCCTTTCAAAAGGTTCACATGAACTTATAATCACGGCGTGATCCCTCTTTAGGCTGTCTCTTAGCATGTGCACTAACTATCTCTACTACAACTTTTTATTTTTCTTTTTTTTTAATAATAAAAATATATATTATTTTTAAGCTTGGGCTTTCTAATGTACTTTTGGTCTTAAGCTTTTAGATCTACTCTTAAGAAGGTTTGAACTTTTTTTTTACATTTAAGTTTTGCATTTCTCATTATCGGTTCTATAACGAGCTAATCAAACCGAATAATCATAATTCACCTCTTATTCTGGGCCAATCGAACACTTTACTTTTAAAAATCCATTATTAATATGGTTCATTTTGTAAATTTTGTTATAATTAATGATGAGTTCAAGTGAATAATGACTAAAGTAATAGATTTGAAAAAAATTACAAAAAAACGAAGAGAAGAAGAAGACCATTAAAATGAACAGAAAAAATAGAAAATAACTTAAAAATGAAAATATGCCAGGCTACTTCTGAAAAAAAAAAAAAAGGTCACCATATTTTTAAAACTTCAGCCTTGACTTATGTTGTTTGTGTATTTTTTTAAAAATAAATAAATAAATTATCAATTTTATATTATAAATTTAAAATATTAATATGATTACGACGTGGTTTACATACATAAATATATCTACAAACACACAACAACAGTTTATGTTGGAAGTAAGGAATTATAAAAATTATATAGTAATACATGGATTTATTATTCTCATTAAAATAGAAGGCTTAGTAAATTTGTATCCTCATTAACTTTATTTTTTATTAGTTTAATTTCTATTTAAACATTCATTTAAAAAAAAAAACTTATTAACATTCTTCAACACTAATATAATATTTAAATGGTCTCTTTCTAAGTTGAAATAACACTACTCAAACATCTAAACTAGTTAAAAAATATTTAGAAGTTATATTTTAAATAAGTTAATACATCAAAAAAGTCAATTTGTAAGTTGACAGAGGAAATTAACAAAATATGACAAGTTCAAAAAACCGCATTGTATCAAAAAAGTCAATTTGTAAGTTGACAGAGGAAATTAACAAAATATGACAAGTTCAAAAAACCGCATTGTATTAAGTCAAAATAGAAATAATACTGATATTTTTTTAATTAAGAATTAAATTAATTTTTATTATAATTTTTTTAAAAGAATTTTATTATAATTTTAAGAATTTGGGTAAATATATTAGTGGGTTAAGTTAAAAGGATCAAAATTTATTTTTGTTTCTGTAATATGGATTTAAGTAAATATCTTTAAGAGCATATATATATATATATATATAAGCAGCTTTTGCTTACACCAGAATTACTTCTGATGTTTTACATTTTTAGTTTTGATGTTTTACATTTGATCAATAAAAAATAAATACAAATTGAAGTGTATTTTCCAAATAAATATAAAGAACTAACCAAAGGAGCCGGGCAATGAAGTCCGCCAATGATTGTGCACGTTACCACATTAGTCCACAGCAGTATCATGCACAGAATATCTTATATCATCACGTCTCAAAATTTAGAACGAGAGAACAAATGTCAGAAGACAGAAATTGAGAAACAAACATAATAAGGATATAAGACAAGACTGCACTCCTCGCTTGTTCTAACATTTCTCACATTACATTTGTATTTAATGTAAGATTTGTTTCCTAACTTAAAAATATAAAGTGAAAATTGGAGCCATATCTATTCAGTTTGAAGGATTTTCCTCTTTTCTGACCCAATGTCTTTCTTGTTTCCTAGCATTTTGTGCTCTCTGCTTTCGTCTGTCAAAGTTTCTGTGCTTACTGGAGCTAGGTTTATTTGAAGAATTCCCGCTAGTTGTTTCCATGGAGACTTTTGAGGTTCTTTCCATTTCTTCGGCAGTTTCTCTGTTCAACATCCGGGCAGGCACAGTAACTGGTTGAGGAAGATACATGCCAGGTAATACCAATATACCTTTTTTTTGTTCGATTAAGCCACTGTTTTCTTGCTGTAGTTTCAATACGGCTTCAAACTTCTGTCTCCTAATGTTCTCTGAATCAGACTGGAGGAACTCCTCCTCATCAACTTCCTTCTTGTCAGAGCTCTGAGATCAATAAAATGAAACAAATGTTGTCAACTTGAAAACATTACACAAAGAATACACTCAGGACTTAAATTAATATCAAGCATCATAAGTTAACAAAAGCAGGGGTAATAACATAAATGAAAAATCCAGAAAAGAATACTAAGAATAAGAAAGAAAAAGGCCACAAAAAAGATAGATACAACGAGCAGATAACTGTAAAGTAACTAAAATTTTCAAAGGAAATGCCTCAATTTCATGACCTGTATCCTACTACTACAGTGTCCCGTGGATACCATAAATGCACTCTGATCCACCAATGCGTTTTCAGGATGGATACTATTGCACACATAAAAGTTTGACCTTGTCACTTACAGATTTCCAGAACAGCATTTGCCACTAACCAGTTGAATCCAACCAAAGTTTTGGGAGTTGGGAAATGCGCGTGTGCCTGTGTTTGTACTTGTTTTCTTTTCAATCATAATAAACTTTGGCTTCAACAGGGCCACAGGTTTCAGCAAGTAGTCTGCGGTAGTTGTACTTATTTGTTGTATTGCATGACTGGCCTTGCTGTTTCTTTTTCTTTCCTTTTGCTTTCTTCCTTTTTTCCCAAGACTACAAGACTGACCACATTTCTATCCATATGGAATGCTTTATCATGGAAACCGAAGTTGCCAAAGAAAACACTTTGCTACTAATAATAAACACAATAACAACAGAAAATGAAGTTCCAATAAAATATAATTAATGTCTATAATTGGCATACCAGTCCAGAGCACTGCAACCCAACCAAGCTGAGCACATGTTCAAAATCCTTAGAGTGAAAGACCTTTCGGCAAACTGGACATTTCCCCATATTATCTCCCATTACCTCATGCATGTCTAACAAAACCAGTTCATTGCAAGAAATCAATATCATGACACACAACAAAATGACAAAGGTCTTCTGCACAAAACAAATTGTTAAAGGTGCTAGATTTACTTAAGAGAATAGCTGTACTCGTAAAATCATCATTACCAAAATGCTGATGCGTAAAAAAGGCATGTGCTAAAACTGTTTTATAGCACTAATGTTGGCATAGAAAATTTGAACATGTTTGCACCCACAATAAAAATACCCTAGCAAGTAAATGCTTTTATGTTTCTAAATTGACTTGTGAAGCCAAAAGCCAAGCCTGGATACTACTTGTCCAACTAAAATTCTGACCCAAACATACCATTCTGATTTTCCTTGACTCTAATGGGATGCAGAATTGCGGTAGATGAGGGGTCAACATTGCTCTCTTTTTCTTTTTGGAGCCAGCTCCACCACCTTATAATGCATTCTCTACCATAATTTTAAGTGAGAGGAAGAAAAAGTCATCACAATAATTTGAGGGCAAAAAGAAAGGGGAAAAAAGGATGTACCAAATATGCATAATAATAGCTAAAACAAAAGAATCAATATTTCTACCTGTGGAAGCAATGGAAACAAGACATCAGCTTCATAAATGGGAGGGTTTCATCCTGTTTATCTTCTGGGACCAAAGGGTACAGACACAATGGACAATCACCATCTGGGTGATTCATAACAGAGAGCTTCTCCACTGCTTCCTGGGAATACGCTTCAATCAATATTTGCAATTACATCCATTGGTTAAAGGGAAAAAAAGCATCGGTGTCTCTACATCAACCATATCCCATATCCACACAAAACTTTAATTCTTAGTATACATGGAAAAAAAAAGGTTAAGCAATACATAATATCATAAGAGAAAACAACAACCGGTAGCAAAAAAGATTCCTTGTAGATGCTTATAGGTCATTAAGTCACATAAGAACCGTATACTTGAAATGAATAATATACGCATATCCCTCAAACCATGCGGACCTGCCATGGTTTATAATCAGTCTGGTCATTAATACAGTTCTTTTAACTGGATGGCAATCATCTAGATGCTAATACTTACAATGAATTGTCACAACAATTACCTCACCAAGCGCTACAAGCATCAAACAAGAGGAGAGTTCACACGCTTTATCTTGTATGCTAGCTATTAGCTGTTTCTGCCTTTGATCATCAAGCCCCTTGGATTCTATAAGATCAATATGAGGCGGTTCACTTGGATACTATCATTAATCAGATAGTAAAAATTTAGAACATAAAATAATATTTGAATACCTCCATATAAATATAAAGATTACTGTGCCTTGTTTTCAGTTTCCTTTTTACCTCAAGACACTATCCTAAAATAATAAAATGTATCACAAACAACTGCCTGTTTGAAGGAAATAACAATTCCTGGCAGCAACTTACCTTGGAACCTGCTCGTATCCCAATAACTGCTTCCACAAACTGCAAAAGAAGAAAAAATTGATCAAATTATGCACCATGACATAACAGATGGATGGGAGTTTTCAAAATTTTTAAGCTGTTGGTATGAAATTTTCAAAATTTTATTTGTTTGCTTTCGATCGACTGAATTAGGTGGAAAATGAAATCCAATGATAAACCCTAGAAATTAGAAATAACCTGCTCGGAGGAGATATCAGCTGTTCGGGGCTTTATGTGGACGTGAAGATGAGGAGGGAACGAATCAATAACTACACAGTCGTCTCCGTACACTGCTTGCACCGCTTCCACGTCTATCAACAATTCTTCTTCTTCTACTTCCGCCATTTTTTATTTCCGGCCTTTTAAAAACAACCGTATTACGAGCTACCACTGGATTTTTATTTCTTCACGGCGATGGCCGGCGGTGGCTCGGGTGCTCCTAGCTAGTAACGACGAACCGATACCCACGGCTTTATCTATATGTCACCGTTCCATAGCTTAAATGACGTAAGAAATCAGAATAATTTACCTTTCTAATAGTAATATATAAATATAAATAAAATTTTACATGATTGTTTTTTTTACCTCAGTGTAAATAATTAATTAATGTCTTAGTTCCGTTAATATTAAAAAGAAAAGCGACACTGCTCGGTTCTCTTTTAACCTATTCCCATCGCGCATCTATACTAATAAAGAGTAAAATAGTATTTAAATAGTAATTTTTTTTTAATTATGCATCAACTGAAATAAATATCATAGTATTGTGAAATAAAGATTAAATTACTTATTTTATTATAGAACTAAACTTGAATTTAGTAGTATTTAACTAGAAGAAAAATATTTTATAGTAGAATGATTTTGAGAGAATTTAGAAAGAGTTTGGAGAGAATTTAGAGAACTATAATATTGAAAGAATTTGGAGAGTAATCTATCTTTTCTTCTTCTTAATCTTAACCTCCTCATTAATGAATTTCAATCCCCTTATATAGAGATTTTCTTTTCATTATTTGAGTACTATTCTCTCACAAGCAATATATTGTTCATTCACAAGCAATATATTGTTCATTCACATTCATAATACTCCCCCTTAAATAACAATATTTTGCAACAGCCTCGTTAAAACCTTGCTAAATAAAATCCAGTGGGAAAAACTTTAGCTTAAGGAAAAAAAGTACAGTGCATGATATTCTCCCCCTCAAGTTGATATATATAATCTTCCTTCACATAGTATGTAGATGTCGCATTCCAATATCGTGAACGTGCTTTCTAAAGATTGTAGTTGGAAGTGCCTTTGTGAAAAGATCAGCTGAATTCTGGCTAGACTGAATATACTTAATATCTATATGATTGTCTTTTATTAGCTCTTGAGTGTATGAAAAGAATCTTGGAGGTATATGTTTGGTTCTATCACTTTTGATATATCCTTCCCTTAATTGTGCAATGCATGCTGCATTATCTTCATATAAAATTGTTGGACTTTTGTTGACTGGAAAACCACAAGATTCTTCAATATGATGTGTCATTGATCTAAGCCACACACACTCTCTACTTGCTTCATGTAGTGCAATAATTTCAGAATGATTTGAGGAAGTAGTGACAAGCGTTTGTTTCTGGGAACGCCAAGAAATTGTAGTTCCATTATTTGTGAACACATAGCCTGTTTGAGATTTCGCTTTATGAGGATCAGATAAATGCCCTGCATCTGCATAACCAATCAATTCTTGTTTTGAATTATTAGAATAAAATAAACCCAAATCAACATTTCCTCGAAGGTATCGAAGTATATGTTTGACCCCTTTCCAATGCCTTTTTGTTGGAGCTGAACTGAACCTTGCTAATAAATTGACTGCAAAAGAAATGTCAGGTCTAGTACAATTAGCAAGATACATTAGAGCTCCAATGGCACTAAGATATGGAAATTCAGGACCAAGAATTTCTTCATTTTCTTCACAGGGTCGAAATGGATCAGTCTCAATATTGAGTGATCTAACGACCATTGGAGTACTTAAAGGATTTGCTTTATCCATATTAAAGCGTTTTAAGATCTTTTCTGTGTAATTTGATTGATGCACGAATATCCCATTGTGCATTTGCTCAATCTGTAAACCAAGGCAATACTTGGTTTTTCCAAGATCTTTCATTTCAAATTCTTCCTTTAAGTATACTGTTGCTTCATAGATCTCATTTTCTGTTCCAATGATATTCAAATCATCAACATATACAGCTATAATCACAAATTCGGATATTGTTTTCTTAATAAAAACGCATGGGCAGATAATATTACTCACATATCCTTTATTAATCAAATAATCGCTTAAACGATTATACCACATGCGCCCAGACTGTTTTAACCCATATAAAGATCTCTGGAGCTTGATCGAATACATTTCTTTGGGTTTTGTACTTAATGCTTCAGGCATTTTAAATCCTTCAGGGATTTTCATATAAATGTCACTATCAAGTGATCCATACAAATAAGCAGTCACAACATCCATAAGACGCATTTCTAATTTCTTAGAAACTACTAGGCTAATCAGATACCTGAATGTAATTGCATCCATAACAGGAGAATACGTTTCATCATAATCAATTCTTGGCCTTTGTGAAAAACCTTGAGCTACAAGTCTAGCTTTGTACCTTATTATTTCATTTTTCTCATTTCTCTTTCGAACAAAGACCCACTTGTATCCTACAGGTTTTACATTTTTAGGCATAGGAATAATTGGCCCAAAAACATTTCGTTTGTTTAGTGAGTCCAATTCAGCCTGTATAGCATCTTTCCATTTTATCCAATCATGCCTATTTTGACATTCCATGACTGATTTTGGTTCAGGATCATCTTTGTCATTTATGATTTCACATGCAACAGTATATGACAATGTTTCATGACTTTCTTTATTTTCTATTTCTTCAGGGATATTTTCCTCGCTATCAATATGATTATTTACTCCCTTTCTCTTTCGAGGATTTTTATCCTTAGAACCAATTGGTCTTCCACGCTTCTGGCGTGTTTTAGACTCATGAGTGTCTTTATTCTCAGATTTTATTTCTGAAATTTCAATACGAGCAGGAGCATTGGCTGCTAGTATATATGATTTAGTCACTCTTTTTGTATCAGTAAATGCATCTGGCAATTGATTTGCAATTGCTTGTAAGTGCACAATCTTTTGCACTTATAATTCACATTGTTTTGTGTGAGGATCCAGATGTAATAATGATGGTTCATTCCATGAAATATCCCTTTTCACTTATTTCTCCCCTTTTCCTAATGTTGGGAAAATAACCTCATTAAATTGGCAATCAGCAAAACGTGCTGTAAAAACATCACCAGTTAGAGGTTCAAGATATCTAATAATCGAGGGTGTTTCAAACCCAACATAAATTTCCAATCTTCGTTGAGGACCCATTTTTATGCGCTGAGGTGGCGCAATGGGTACATATACTGCACAACCAAAAATTTTGAGATGGGAAATATTTGGCTCTTGACCAAATGCCAATTGTAGTGGGGAGTATTTATGATATGCACTAGGTCTGATGCGAATTAATGAAGCAGCATGTAGGATTGCATGACCCCAAACTGAAATGGGAAGCTTTGTTCTCATTATTAATGGTCTAGCAATAAGCTGAAGTCGTTTAATCAATGATTCAGCTAAACCATTTTAAGTATGTACATGGGCAACAGGATGCTCAATAATGATCCCAGTAGACATACAATAATCATTGAATGCTTGAGATGTAAATTCACCAGCATTATCAAGTCTTACCCTCTTGATTGTATAATCAGGGAATTGTGCTCGTAATTTAATAATTTCAGCAAGCAACCTTGCAAATGCAACATTACGAGTTGACAATAGACAAACATGTGACCATCTACTAGATGCATCAATTAATACCATAAAATATCTGAATGGTCCACATGGTGGGTGAATTGACCCACATATATCACCTTGAATTCTTTCAAGAAACATAGGTGATTCATTTTGAATTTTAGATGGTAAAGGTCTCAAGATTAATTTTCCAAGAGAACAAGCTCTACATGGCATTTCATTTGATTGAGGAATTCTTTGCCCCTTCAAGGGATGCCCATGTGAATTCTCAATTATCCTTCGCATCATTACTGATCCAGGATGACCTAATCTGTCATGCCATAAATTTATTATTGAAGGATCATAAGATTTTTCTTTTACTGCCATATTTGATTCAATTACATGTATATGCATGCAATGCAATCCAGTAGGGAGTTTTGGCAGTCTTTCCAATACTTTCATTTTTCCTGATTCATAGGAAACTATATTTAAATATTTGTTACCATTTATAGTAATAGATTGGGTATCACACCCATTTCGATATATGTCATCAAAACTCAATAAATTTCTTGTTGATTTTGGTGAAAACAAAGCTTCATCAATTATAAACTTTGTTCCATTTGGTAACATAAATTTAGCTTTGCCAATTCTTTCAATCAGATCTACAGGACCTGATATTGTTTTTACAACTGCCTTTGTGGGCTTTATTTCAGAGAAATAATCTCTATTTTTCAAGATAGTATGTGTAGTACCACTATCTGGTATGCAGAGATCTCCAATATTGTCTTTATGTTGAGTACAATCCATATTAAACTTCAAAATAGATAAACACAAAATTAATCAATTAAGGTAAAAACATAAAATAATTATAAAGTAGGACATTTTATTTAATTTAAAAATAACATACATAACAATAACATATTCTTCAGAATTAAATAAGTAATAACAATATACTTAAAATTACAGATGTCTCAATTTCCATTGTCAGTAAAATCATCAGTAAAATCAGAAACATCTAAATGAGTTGTATCATTAACATGAGTATAATGCTCATTGAAGTTTATTTCCTTTTCTTTGCCTTTCAATGATGCCTTATAAAGTTGGCAAAGATGTGGTGGTGTTCGACAAATTCGTGACCAGTGTCCTTTGCTACCACATCTGAAACACACAGTTTCAGACTTATATTGAGGCCTTTCTTGAACACCACTGATGACTGATTTTAACTTCTTTTGAGGTTGAGTCTGAGTTTGTTGTGGAGTATTATTATATTTATTTCCACGACCATGGCCAAAGAATTGACCTCTTCCACGTCCACGGCTATTGTAATTTTTATATCTGGAATAATTTGTAGCATTTGCTTCTGGAAATGCTATTGAGCCAGTGGGACGGGATTGATGATTTTTCATCAAGAGTTCATTATTTTTCTCAGCTACCAGTAGGCATGAAATTAGTTCAGAATATTTTTTAAATCTCTGCATCCTGTATTGTTGTTGCAGTGTAACATTTGATGCATGAAATGTGGAGTAAGTTTTCTCCAGCATATCCTCATCTGTGACTGTCTGTCCACAGAATTTTAATTGTGATACTATTCTAAACATTGCAGAATTATAGTCACTCACTTTTTTGAAATCTGGAAAGCATAAAGCTCTCCATTCATCAGTGACTACTGGTAGTATTACATCTCTTTGATGATCATATCTGTCTTTTAGATCCTTCCAAAGAACACTTGGATCTTTGACAGTCAAATATTCACATTTTAATCCTTCATCAAGATGACGACGGAGAAAAATTATAGACTTGGCTTTATCTTGCAATGAGGTGTTATTATTTTCTTTTATGGTATCAATTAACCCCATTGATTGAAGATGCATCTCTACATCTAGAATCCAAGACATATAATTTTTTCCCGTGATGTCAAGAGCAACGAACTCAAGCTTTGCTAGATTTGTCATTATGATAACTAATAAAAAAAATAACTCAATTAGAATTCATAAATTTGATGACTACTAAAAAAAATCAAACATGATCAGAATTTACTAATTAATTATATCATGAATGAATATTGCAATAAATAATAGTGGTACAAAAAATGATACAATAATACTTAAAATTATATCAAATAGAAAATCATCTTCCATATTAATTATTCCTAAAACTATTATAATAGTCATGATCAAAACACAAATATAAATATACCAAATCATGTTTACAATTTAGAGTAAAGAGAGAAAGAGAAAATGTATGAATTTGTGTGAATGAATAACATTTATAGCTCATCTATTTATAATGAAAAATATAGCCGTTTATTACCGTTATATTACCGTTGGTAATAAAAATATAGCCGTTAGAATTTTTTTTTTTAATATAATATATTGAGAAATAAATTATATAAAGTAAAATCAATAAATAATGTTGATATGATTATTTATAGCAAGTGAGTTAACATAACGATATGTATAAATATGGGACAAAACATTCCATTAATATAAAATGAGGTATAGTCTTCCATTAACATAAATAATAAAAAATAAATGTGCATAAATATAAATTGGTTGGAGGCATAGCAATCCATAAGGTTAGAACCATTTCTAGCAATATTTGCATCAATGGTGTAGTTAGTAAAACAAAATAAAAATAACAATTAATATAAAATTAGATTGAAGAAATAAATATAAATATATAAATTAGTAGGAGGCATAGCCATTCATGATAATATATAATCAACTAATATATTCATAAATATTAAATATTAAGAAATATGTACCTTATTGTTTTGATCGAGAACTCCTCGTGCTGATAACGTGTTGTGAAATAAAGATTAAATTAATGATTTTGAGAGAATTTAGAAAGAGTTTGGAGAGAATTTAGAAAGAGTTTGGAGAGAATTTAGAGAACTATAATATTGAAAGAATTTGAAGAGTAATCTATCTTTTCTTCTTCTTAATCTTAACCTCCTCATTAATGAATTTCAATCCCCTTATATAGAGATTTTCTTTTCACTATTTGAGTACTATTCTCTCACAAGTAATATATTGTTCATTCACAAACAATATATTGTTCATTCACATTCATAATACATAGTTTTTTTTTTGTCAGAATATTGTAACAGTTTTTTTTTTAATATATATTTTAACTTGAAGTAAAAAGAGCTTACGAGTCAGCTGTAACGCTCGGTTAAAATCCGCATGGGAAGGATGTGTTAAAAAGAGATAAAAGAGTGGGTAAGGTTGCTTGGAAACCTCAAACGCGAGAGAGGCGAGCAGCATGGCCATTCTCGCGCTCCCTTTGGTCATTTCCGTTCTAAAACCCCATTCTGGCCGTTTATCACTTTTCCGTATCTCCGGCAGGTCGTTCCCTACCCGTATAGCCATCAATCGCCGTCATTTCAGTAGAAACACTGTCTCTGCAATCAGCACATCTTCGCTTCAGCAACATTCCTCAGCTGGCCCCAACAATGAGCTTCGTAAAGCTTCCGTCCCTTCATTTCAACAAGCCATTCAGCGGCTCCAGGTCAATTCTACACTCGATTACTCCTTTCTTTCTTTCCTAATTTTTTCTAGAAAATCATTTATTCGTTTTAACTGTTTAAATTTTGTAGGAATATTGGGCTTCTGTTGGGTGTGCAGTGATGCAATGCAGCAACACTGAGGTAAGAACGTTAATTTAACGTTTGCTTTCGCTTTATAATGTTAATTGATTCATTTTTCTTATGCATATTGCAATTCATGTCTCCTGCTTTGTTTGACCAGGTTGGAGCTGGGACTATGAATCCTCTGACGTTTTTAAGAGTTCTTGGTCCTGAACCATGGAATGTAGCGTAAGTTTGCTTTTCAAATACAAGTTTGTGAAGGTTTTGGATTTTGGACTTTTTTTTTTTTTTTTTTTTTTTTTATAGTACATGGTTTATAAGCAGTTGAGTTGTGTTGATTGCATTAATTATAGTTCACTCTGTAACTGATTAGATGGAATTTCTGATGACAGCTACCCGGAGCCTAGTATCCGTCCAGATGATAGTCGTTATGGAGAAAACCCTAACAGGCTTCAGCGCCATACTCAGTTTCAGGTTAAGTTGGATTTTATTGATGCGATCCTGCAAATTTGATGGAACTTTTTTCTGGACTTGAAATAATGTGATTAACACCTTCTGTCATTTGATTATTGTTCATTTCAGGTTATACTAAAACCTGATCCTGGAAATTCTCAAGACCTCTTTATACGTAGCCTATCAGCTTTAGGTAGTAATTTTCTTCTCAGTCGATCATTGGTTGTGAAATTGACAGTAAATATAATTTCTAGCTCTTTTAATATTGACTCATTGCTGCGTAAGATACTGTCACTCAGTCAAAAATCTGCAAACCACTAGTCAGAAAAAAATTCAGATCACCCCTTTATAAACTGCTGAGTTGGAATCTGATTCTCTGACTTAATTGTTTCTAGAACTATTACAATTTACAAGTGATAAAACAATGCATTATTACCGATTCAGTTACTACCTTTCTCGCAGTCATCAACAGGCTATGCTAGTGATTATATGCACCACTATCTCATCTGCATTCATATGTTCTATTTTCTTTTACTTTTGGTGCTTGATTGTTTGGTTACTCTATTTTCATAGGTATTGATGTCAGTGAACATGATATACGATTTGTGGAGGACAATTGGGAGAGCCCAGTAATATTTCATCTTTTGACACATTTGCTTCTGATATGCATTTATGCAATTTTGTTGAATTTCAATTTGTTGCCATGGAAATTCTTTCAGGTTCTTGGTGCATGGGGTTTGGGCTGGGAAATCTGGATGGATGGGATGGAGATCACTCAGTTCACATACTTTCAGCAGGTCCTTCTCTACATTTGGGAAAAGAATATTCAAGTTATGCTTATACTTTTGGCATTTTCACTGTTTGGGGAAGGGTTAGGAAAAGAGAAGTGCTGAGAATAAGAATCTATGGTGTTTACCTTTATTTTCTGGTTTTCTTCTTTAGGCTGGAAGTCTTCCATTGTCACCGATATCTGTTGAGATCACTTATGGCCTTGAGCGGATACTTATGTTGCTTCAGGTGAACTCACCATCTTTTGCTTTTTTTTTTATTGGTTTTGTGTGATTTGTAACTTTGGCTGATATAATTATAAAATTTGCAGGGAGTTGATCATTTTAAAAAAATTCAATATGCTGATGGGATTACATATGGGGAGTTGTTCCTAGAAAATGAGTAAATGAACTACATTATTTTTTTCCCTGAATATTATTCTCATTTGAATGCACTTTATTCCTTTTTCCAACATCAGCAACACAAGATGATCATTCAAATCGTTATTTTCTTTTCCTTTTGCATTACTGTGTATGAACCTTGTGTTCAAATCTGCTTTATTTATTTTTTATTTTCTGTTACTTTTAGTATTTATTGTTTTTTTTATCTTTTAATATTGATGTTCCGCAGCTTGAATTTGCTTTTCACTGTTTTAGTTATGTAAAAAATGCGAATAATGAACATGTTACAGTTGTGTTTCAGGAAGGAAATGAGTGCATACTATTTAGAACATGCTAGTGTTCATCATGTTCAAAAGCACTTTGACTTTTTCGAGGAAGAAGCACATTCCTTGCTTGCTTCAGGCCTTGCAATTCCTGCGTATGTTTGGGAACTTTGTTTTTCACCTGTATTACATGGATTATTTTTCAATTTTTTTAAAAGTTAATGTTTGCTCAAATTGCTAGGTATGATCAGCTTCTGAAGACATCTCATGCTTTCAATATCTTGGATTCTAGAGGTTTTATTGGGGTAACCGAGCGTGCTCGTTATTTTGGTCGAATGCGTAGGTAGGTTACTATTTCTTACCACTGTCCAGGTAAAAACTGCTCTGACTTAAGAGCTGTATTTTTTTTTTTTTTTTATATGACTAAAAGTGATGAAAAATGAGAAAACTACAATTACGCGTGAATGCCCAAAGTTCAATGCAATTCATCTTAGGCTGTGTCATATTCTGTTACTTTTACAATGTCAATATGGAGAAACAACATACAATTCTTGGAAAGAATCAACTCAGCATAGCTTGCCAGTATAAAACTGTTTGTAAATGAACTTTCTTGTTTTGGTTTTCTCTTCTATGTATCAGTTTAGCTCGGCAATGTGCACAACTTTGGTTAAAGACCAGGGAGTCCCTTGGACATCCATTGGGTACTGTTTCTGAAACCATTCATCATGGATGTGCTAAGGAGGTTGTGGATGCTGCAGTCAAAAAGGTTAGTTTAGGTCCATCTACCTCTTTCTCTCTAAGATGCTCTTCTGTACTCTCCCCACCCATCCCATACTCACCTTCAAAAAAGAAAAAATAGAAAAAACTTTGAAGCTTGCAAACAATTTGTTTGTGATTTTTTTTTTTTTCATGAGATTACATGTTTTTGGACATTTCACCTTGTAATGATTGGGAATTATTTTTCTTGTGCTAGATCATAATTTTCCTGACCTTTTTGACTGGCTTAAAAAGGCTGAAGGGACATTATTACTCATTTACAGATACTATGCCGGTTGGACACAACGTTAGGCACATGATAACACACAAATTTACATGCATGCACTCTAAACCAATGCAGACAGATCTTCCTACAGATAGGAATAGCTGACTTTCTCATTTCCCCTTATAAATATTTGATACCTGAAGTCTATTCTGTTTTATTTTTTCGTGGTGTAATAACCCAAATTTTTTGTTTATTACCTGTATAACAGGTGCATGACAAACCAAGGTCATTTGTTCTAGAAATTGGGACTGAGGAGATGCCTCCTCAAGATGTAGTTCATGCAAGCCAGCAAGTATGTTATAGTTCCACATGAAGCATGTGACATTTCCTCTCCGTGTAACTCTTGATTAAGTGCATTTTCTATTATTTTCATATTTCTTTGAATTTTAATCTTATTGTTGCTTGATGCTCAGACTAATCCTGTTGTGGTAATTTGCTTTATTTTTCTATGGTTATAAATTTTTAATTTGATAGCTGTTCATTAACCCTGCTTGCTTCTTATTACAGCTTAAAGATCTGGTGCTGCAATTACTAGAAAAGCAAAGGTTGAGCCATGGTGAAGTGCAAGCATTTGGCACGCCACGACGAATAGTGGTATAACTACATTTCTGGCCTTTATTGGTTCCTGTTGATATTTTTTTTAGATCTTTTAGAAGGAGTGTTATGGTCCCTGATTGGCTGATTGGATATCTAGTAACGGGGTGATTCTTCCGAGAATTAAAAGAAAGTAAGGGCAGAGAGAATCCTTGTGATCTCAAATTAAGTGCTCATTAGAGAGAACTCTTTGATCTTATGTTATTAAGGAACTCCAGCTTCTTTTTTTAGAAAATGCATCTTTCCCCCATTCATTAACTTCTACATTTAAATACAGAAACAGCTAGTGGAAATAACAGCCACTTGATTTTTGCAACCTGCTTGATAACTTCCTACATCTACTAGTGGCACATTTATAGAAACATAAAACACATGTAAACACTGGGATAAACTTTGCATAACTAATACTGGAGGACCCTACTAACACTATAGGACTAACTGAATTAAAATCCTAGCATTAGGAACCATAACAGCTTGGTTTATTTGCTTATGGTATTTTGTTGTCTTGTATGCCATAATGATATTAAGTTGTTATTGCCCACCCAACAGTTATGCTCTCATCATCAAGCAGTTTGCTTTATTCATTACCACTCTTATTTGAATGTCAGTTGCATCTCATTTAAAATGTTATGACGGCTACTTTATATAAGAACATGTATGAATGATGTATAACCACTAACAAATTATGTGGATTGATGTCTTGCAAGTTCCCATGGACTTCTAGCTTTAGAATGCTCCATGCAAGAGAAATCCCTTATCTTTGGAGAATGAAGTGAGAGAATAGAAAATATAAAGCCAGGGTCCTTGCTACCAAACTAATTCATATCCAAACTTCGAGTCATTCTGATTGAACCCATTTCTAGTGTTTCAAGGGCCGCTAAGGAGGTTGCATTTTATGTTGAGATTTGTGTCAATAAATTGTGAAGTACGCAAAGAAGCTGAATCATAATCATGATAGTGCCTGTCACTATAATTGACACTTCGTATCCATAACCCCATATCTTGAGAAGCCTCAGTTGAGGCACATGCTATTTCACATATAGGTGATTGGCACACTGTGTCCTTTTTCTTGTACTTATTGTAATCTCCTCCTTTTTTTTCCGGCTCTGAATGTAACCTAAGCCATATTATTGCATTTCCAGGTTTATGTTGAGAGTCTTTGTGCTAAGCAGCCAGAGGTTGAGGTTGAAGTTCGAGGACCCCCTGCTTTAAAGGCCTTTGATGGGCAAGGAAACCCTACAAAGGTTTTTTTTCAATTGCTAATTTTGGTGATGATTTTTCGTTATGTCTTGATAAATTATTTTATTAGGTCAAACAGATGATGCAATGAGTGCTTTGGAAGTGTTTAGAATTTGTTCTATTTTCATATTTTCGTATGTATTTTTTTAAAAAAATTTTCCCCTTCTCCCTTGGCAAAAGAATTTTTATGTTGTATATTCTTTATTTTGCAATACTTTTTTTATATTTTTCTTATCTCTGCCAAAAGTCCAAAACAGAAAAAGTAGAAGAAAGAATATTGGTATCTTCCTCACTTCAATTGTGGATCGTAGTAGTGCATAAATTATAAATTGCTTTTGCATTTTGTATTTCTCATTTGTTGTTTATACTCACGTCAGCTAAGTAACACTTACCTTGTTCTTTCATGCTAGGCTGCTGAGGGCTTTTGCCGTAGATACAATGTGTCCCTGGAATCATTATTCAGAAAAGTTGATGGTGAGTCAGCCCAGATGCATGTTCAACTAGAATTTGAATCCAAATGCAATTCCATAGTTTTACTTGTTACTGCTTTTTTCTTTGTGTTCTTCTTCTTATTATGTTATTATTCTCTTCTTTTAGACTTTTGTGTATTTTTCATTTTATTTGAATTTTTTCTGGGTTTAGTTTGTGAATCAATTGGATGATAATCAATCATTCTTATTTTTCTTTTCTCCTGCTTTTAATTGTCTTTGACTGCATGGAAATATTTCATCTTTTACCTTCTGGCTTATGTTAGTGCAGTTAATTGGGTCACCTACCTTCAATTTTATGCTTAAGATATCCATACTATTGGTTTTTACATCTGTAACTCATGATGTTTTTTAATTTGCACATTCACATATAATATTTGTGAGGAATGGATGTCTTTTGTTGGATAATTGGGAAAGAATTTGGTGGGACAAAAAAAAAAAACAAGTGTCTACTTTTAAATGATGTTGCTCAAGCTGTCAAATTTTTTTTCGTTGCAGGGAAAGCAGAATACATTTATGCTCGTGTGACTGAGGCTGCTCGATTTGCTTTGGAGGTTTGTACTGTGACCTGTCTCTTTTGCTATTTGTACAGTGTTCTTAGCATATCGTGGATTCCTGGTAGTAAGATGTGGAGACTGAGATGCTTGGGCTTTGAAAGAATTTTATATCTTTTTTGTTTTATTGTGTTTGTCCTGTTTATATGCTTTCCCAAGCTTGTTTGCCAGAAGAGACCATATCCCTGATGTACTTATAGAGTCAGAATGACTGGAGATTTTTGAAACTAGAAACAAACTAATAGAGATAGTTTGTGGGTTGACGGGGTGGGAGGCGGTCAGGGAAGACAAAAATAGAACTCATAGACACTGGGAGGGAAAAAATTGCTGTCTTTTCTCATTACAACAGTGTGCATTATTACCTTCAATTGGCTATCTAATTTTTCATTTTTCACACTAGTTTTATCTTTGTTATTTTAGATTCTATCTGAAGATTTACCGCCTACCATTGGTAAAATATCATTCCCGAAGACAATGCGTTGGAACTCTCAAGTAATTGCATAGTTGATTTTTTGTTTAGAGATATCCTATCTGGAGTGTGTTTTGATATGTATGTCACTAATGTGTTGCTCATTTGTTGGCTTTCCATGTGATGTAGGTCATGTTCAGTAGGCCAATTCGATGGATTATGGCCTTGCACGGGGATTTAATTGTTCCATTTATGTTTGCTGGAGTGTTGAGGTATTTATGATTACCTATGTTCATCTGCATCTATCTTTTTTCTAATATGCTTTCATAGTTCCATGTCAATTGGCTTGGCTAGGATAGTGGTATCAGCCATTGACATTTTGCTATGGGCCCTACTAAAAGCTTCTGATATCTTATATACCAATGAGGATTAAGTTTGTTTCACTTGCTCATCTGGTAGCTATATTTGCAATTTTCTTAAATAAATAAGAAGGTTATAATTTGGTGCAATATTGAATATCAGCATATAAATAAGGTGTGCATGCCAAGCACAATTTTTTTATTGTCACATGCACCTTCAATTATTTATTGTCATTATTTTTTAGTTTCAGCCTCATCTAAAATAAGTAATTTTTCATCTGAAAAATTTTGGGAAAAAATTGAAAGTATAAAAGATATGGTGCATAAATATTTAGTATTTTTATGCAAATCTTCCTCTAATTATTAATTACTATAAATAATTTAAAAATTGATTAATTATGTTATGTGGAACAGCGTTGGTTTTTTAAACATCTTATTAATTAATACAATTATTAATTTATCAAACAATAATTATAAGATGGTTGACTGTATCTTATTATCTCTATCGGTCTCAGCTCTTTTTTAGATACATTGTATTATTTGCCTAAAGCATTCTGCTTCTTGATGTAGTGGCAACTTATCTTATGGCCTTCGTAATGCTCCTTCAGCTACTCTTGAGGTATGCATAAAAATGAAGGTGCTTAAATTACAAGAAGCTGAATTGTATATTTGTAAAAGTTGATGTGTTTAAATTTCTAAAGTTTTCCCTGCTCTGTTGAAATGAAGTACCAAGTGCTAGTTCAATTTGACTGCACTCGTATATGGGAGAAAGCAATACAGAAGAACTTGCAAACTGATCCCTGAACTTGTGACTCAACAAATGCATTTAACTAATTCTTGTCTGTTGTATTGTATTTACAAACAAATATCTTAGACTGGTACTAGAAAAGCAATCTGGTGACCTTGTATTTTGGAGAAGATTTTTCAATAATCCATTGGCTTTTTCTTTCCCTTTTATTTGAAATTTTTCTGCTTCCCATTTTAAATGGCATTTTACCCTTTTTCATCTTCACGATACACATAGTGTAGGTACTTTCGTAGATTTATACACATAGTGTGCATTTACTTTGGCCATCCTGTAGCATGTATACCATGTCTTGGTTGAGTGTTTCATTTCTGATTTGAAAAAAACTTCCACAGGTTGAAAGTGCAGAATCTTATAGTAGTATAATGAGGAATGCCGGAATCAGTATTGAAATTGAGGTATCATTTAAGATTTTTTCACATTTAATTGTTTCTCCCCTTTTTTAAAAGGGGATTTAGATTTAATAGACTTTAAGCTGACCAAGGTACATATTTTTACACACAGGAAAGGAAGAGAAGTATCCTGGAGCATGCCAACACATTGACAAATACTGTCAATGGCCACGTTGTTATTCAGGAAAACTTACTTGATGAGGTAACTGTGTTTTCTTCTATTGAAATATGCCAAGGGTATACATGCATAAGTAAACTGTTTCCGTGTAATGCTGCAGGTTGTAAATCTTGTTGAGGCACCTCTTCCTGTTCTTGGGAAGTTTAAAGAGTCCTTCTTAGAGCTTCCAAAAGATCTTCTAACGATGGTAAGACTTTATAGGCTTGATAACTAATGGTGCTTTGGCTCCTCATGATGTTTTCTAATGCTTTTTCTTTTGATGAGTGAGCATTTGATGCTAATTACCTGTATGAATTGGTTTGTATTAATAAAGTTAAAAATCATTAGAGATCAATTTTCTTCCTTCCACAAGTCAAGCCCTTGGGTTTGTGCATTGTCTGAGATTTTCCAAATACTTCCCTTGGTCAAGAAAGCTTGGCAAGTTTTCTCTTTTCAACAGAATGTTTGACAATTGCTTGGGTGTTGGAGAAAGCTTATGCCTGACTACCAAATGGCATTGCTGATGTTGGTTTCTGTTGTAATGTGTACTTTTGTCTAGTTTACTCATCTAAAGCATTTAAAAAGCATAGAATTTGACTAGTTTGCATAAAGTGTAATGAAAAGATGCTGCAAGGTTAAACTAATTATGCAATAATTGGTAACGGTCCACCAATATTTGCAGGTCATGCAGAAGCACCAAAAGTATTTTGCCATCACTGATGATAGTGGAAAGCTTCTTCCATATTTCATTGCTGTGAGTTTTGCTTTCCAGTTATGCTTTTTGAATTGTTGCTTACAAGTCATGAATTGATGCAGATTTCCTTTTAGGTGGCAAATGGACCAATTAATGAGACGGTAGTAAGAAAAGGGAATGAAGCTGTGCTCAGGTAGATCTGAATTTTACTCTTACATAATTGCTAATTATTTCCTACTAGGAAGGACAAATCTTTATGGATTTGTCAGTTCCTCAAATCTACTTGTTACAGCTTCCTCCAAATGACTGGCTGTTTCAGCTTTTATTTCTTTGTTTTAGCAAGTCTACCGTCTTTTCATGAATAACCTTTTCTCTTGCTATTTTATTTTTTGGTTCTTTATATTGTATTTGAAAGATAAGCTAAGTATTTTCACAGAGCTCGTTATGAAGATGCAAAATTTTTCTATGAGATTGATACCAGAAGAAAGTTTTCAGAGTTTCGGAGTCAACTAAAAGGGATTCTTTTCCATGTAAGTTACTTATGTTTTGTTAGGTGTTAAGGAATTGTGCTTATTTGCCAGATGTCAGGAAATATATCACTGAATGGCATACATGTTATTCATTCTCTAATATCTTCTATGCCTTTCATCATATTAAAAAAACAGGAGAAACTTGGAACAATGCTTGACAAGATGATGCGCATCGAAAACATAGTCACCAAATTAAGTTTACTGTTTGGGATCAGGGAAGATATGTTTCAGATTGTCCAAGATGCTGCATCTCTTGCTATGTCAGATCTTGCTACATCAGTTGTAACGGAATTCACTTCTCTCTCTGGAATAATGGCACGCCACTATGCTCTTAGAGAGGGCTACTCTGAGCAGGTCTTTGAATTAACTATTATTGTATCTATTTCTACCCTTCTCTGCCCTCCTTTCATGTTTCTAGCAATGCAACTGAAAAGCTGCATACACCTTATCCAACCCCAAAGACCACAATGTGGGAAGCTAGTATATAGAATTAATCCCTCTTCTTTATCGGAATTTATGTTGTATTACCCCAACTTCAATGTTTCATACTAAATATCAGCATCTGCTTGATACTTTTGAAAGATTAATTATGCTTTATTTTATGTTCTGTATGTTTCTGTTCTCAGGTTGCAGAGGCTTTGTTAGAAATCACACTCCCAAGATTTTCTGGAGATATACTTCCGAAAACTGATGCTGGGATAGTTTTGGCAGTTGCTGACAGGTGAAATAAGTCACAACTGACAATGTTGCTGTCCGATCTTTCTGAAGTGCAATTAAAGTACTTTGATTTTATGATAAAACTTAAAAGGCATGCATGCTACATTGTAAGAAGTTTTTCTTGTGGAAATTGAGAAATAGAAATCTTTTTTCTCCTATTGGGAAAAAGATCAGGTCTTCAATAAGACTGCTTTCCAGTAGGACTGCTTTCCAGTAGTAACAAACATATGTGTAAAACAGAAACCTTGAGCATGCAAAGCTTATGCAAGTACAACTCTCTAAATCTACAACAAAGAAACTAAATGTTTTGAAGCTTTTTTCCTAGCAATGATGACATTCAAATGATCTTTTAGAGGTTGGTGGATTCCTTGAGAATTACCAGCAATTTCTAAAGAATTGAAACACTATTTCAACTCCCTAATGGCGAGATAAGCATATGAATTTTTGTGTGCGCCTTTGAGGACAGTGTTATTGGTTTGCTTTTGCGGTCTAGAATGTCTGTTTAGCGTGCTATTAATGTGAAAATTTTTGCAGATTAGACAGCCTTGTCAGTTTATTTGCTGCTGGTTGTCAGCCTAGTTCCACTAATGATCCATTTGGCCTGCGAAGAATTTCCTATGGTCTAGTAAGTTGATTGATAATTTTTTGTGAGGCTTTAACTGAAATATGATTTTCAATCTAATCCTGCATTGGTTGTTTAGGTCCAAATATTGGTGGAAAAGGAAAAAAATTTGGATTTGGCACATGCTTTAAAACTTGCAGCAGACGTCCAGCCTATTAAAGTTGATTCCTGCCTGATAGATGATGTAAGAACAAGGCTTTTAATACCAAAAATATAAGCCACTGATTTGGTTAACAATAGGAAATATTAAAACATATTCTAATTCATTTCCCAAAATCATATTCTAATTCATCAGGTTCCTTGTCCAATAATATTACATTATTTGACTGATGCCTTGTGCTTTTTTTATTTGTTTAATGTAATCTGGCCGTTCAATGGTGATCGAAATTTCCTTCTCTTTTAGGTGTATCAATTTGTTTCTCGAAGACTAGAGCAGTATTTGGTAAGTATGCTTTGAGCCTTTGATATCAACAGGACTTGGTCAGTTTTAGTGCACTTGAAGTGTTTGTACTTTGATAATTATCATAAGATGATGAAAAATTCATTGGACAAAAATTTAATGCAAAGAAATACAATTATTCTCATTATGGTTTATCCACAAAATAATACAAGCATTTCCCAACTAGGATAGATAATGATAAACGAAAGCACAACTGCAAGGGAAAAAAATAAGCTAAAAAAAATCTAAATTGAAATGGAAGCTGTGGAACAATCATTAATAGTCATAAGATGCATGCATTTGGAAATCACCTTCTCTTGATCTCAGCCTTCTTTTTCCCAAAAAATTATTGGCAAAAAAAGTTTTGTTGGAAAAAAGTTTAAGTTGTTCAATGATCTTATTTTTCACATTTCAAAAGTGGTTTTATGATTCTCAAATGAATATTTATCTGATGTTACATGGTGATGTTGGTAAATATTCCAGCTTTTTTTTTTTTTTTCGAATTTTTTTTTTTTTCGAATTGAAGAAGATTATGTCTGATAGTGCTGTATGTGATTGACTGACTAGTTTTGGACAGTATAGTAAAAATGTTTTATTCATATTGAGATGCTTTCAGGTTGATAAGGGAATCAATCCAGAAATTGTTCGATCTGTCCTTGCTGAACGTGCAACCTTGCCTTGTCTTGCTGCAAAGACGGCATATAAAGTAAGCTTATGTCTTTTTTTTATTTCTGAAGTTCTTGCAATTGGCTGTCAAGAAAGTGGTAATGTCATTAAAGTTTCAAAAAAAAATTCTAAAGCACATAATTGTATAGTGATGCATTGTGAAGGTGAAGTTTGGGTGTTGTTTACTAATTGTTCAGATGTGACCTTGTTTAATTGGGAAATATCAGAGATATCAACTCAATTGTATGTTTCAGAAAAAATAAAGAAAAAAAATAAAGGAAAGCATTCATTCATTGCAGCAAAATGCCTGTGATGTCCCGAGCATTTTCATTCCTGGTCTTTAGTGATGCTAAGCCTACCCAGTGTGTGCATATGCTTTTTATACAAGATGTGGATGGCTTGTTTCTTTCTCTCTCACAAGTGATGAATGAATAGATGACTGTCATGTTTTCCGTGATTAATGTCTCAAACTAGGATAGTTTGATGTATATTGCTATGCTTTTGTTTGTCAAATAAATTGGGCAGTGTTAAATCTCTGCTCTGAATAGGCTCTTTGCCAGGGAATTTCTGTATTCCTCTCCGTATGTCTTTTCTTTTCAAAAACAACATTGAAAAGATAAGTATAATAATATGAAAACCTTCTCTATTAAAACATATTTTCCATTTTCTAATGTCATTTGCATTTTCTAATTTTCTTCAATGACACCAAGTCAAATTTGTGCTAAGTTAAATTGGTTTCAGATGGAAATGTTGTCCCGTGGAAATCTTTTTCCGAAGGTAGTTGAAGCATATTCTCGTCCAACCAGAATTGTCCGTGGAAAGGAGATGGACTCTGATCTTGAGGTATGCACACTTGGTGTAAAAATGATGACTTTTTTTCTTTCCAACCCTAAAATTGTCCATGATTACAGAATTTGTTGTCACTTGATATATCATATTGCTGATGTTCTTGACTGAAATTATCATATTATTCATTAGCCTCTGATTTGGTTGAGGTGTAATGCTGAAATATATGCTAACCTGTTGTAGCATATCATCTCATTTTACTGGTTTAAATTTCTTCATTCTCTAGGTGGATGAGGCTGCATTTGAGACAGCCGAAGAGGGAGCCTTGTGGGGCATCTTCTTGTCCACAAAAGGAAAAATTTATCCTGGTACAAAATTCTCTTCCCCTGTAATTTTCATGGTTCATAAGGTTTATGAATTCTGAACTTTGGGCAAATTTCTTTTTTGCATTTGTAATGTAGCTATAAAAACTATTGGTTTAGTTTGACCAACTGGAAATTCTTATAACCTTCTTACAGACATTGAGATAGATGAGTTCGTTGAAGTCTCTTCAGAGCTACTGCAACCACTTGAGGATTTCTTTAATAATGTTTTCGTCATGGTGGTATGTATGCTATGGAACTCACTAATTCATTTCATCAAAGTTGCATATCCATTATTCCATTATTAGCAATAACAACAAGGAACACAGTAAGGTTTTTGTGTTTCCATTATCTGGCCTGATGTTAACGGTGCAGGCATGACATGTATCTAAACACATTTGTTTAATGAACTATCAGCTGCTCAACAATTTCAATGATTTAAATATTTTAAACTCGTCATCTACCTAACCATAGTTGGAGTAATTATGTGATTCAACGATAGTTTCATATGACTGAAAAGGGCCTACCACAAAAAAAAATAAAAGAAAAAGAAAAAAAGGCTGCCTGTCGTTGGGGTTGGGTAATGGAGGAGCAGACAAAGTTCTTGCCCAGCAAACTTTGCATGCAATTCTACTAGATCTTCATACCGATGATAGGACAACTATCAATAGTGATAATTATATGTTTTTGGGCTTTATCCTGGAATTGAGATATGCAGGCCTTACCTAGAACCAGTATGCTGTACGAGTGCAAGATACTGAATATGACTGCTATCTTTAATGGTTTTTTTAATACTTAGGTCAAATGCTTTGGTTCAAATGAATTATGTTGATTTTGTTCTTGATTTATTCCATCTGAACATTGTGTGATGTATGTGAGAGAAGTACAGTGTAACATTTTGCTTTTAACCTACAAGCAGGAAGATGAAAGAATCAGGAAGAACAGGCTTGCTTTGCTGAAGAAAATTGCAGATCTGCCTCGAGGGATCGCAGACCTCTCAGTTTTGCCGGGATTTTAGAGTTTTTTTAAAGTCAACCATCCATCTAGCAAAGCGAACTACATGGGAGAAAAGGACTGGGGAGATAAAAACGAAAGTGAGGTATTTATAGATAATGGTAGATTTGTGGTATTCTTATTATTATTTGAGGGAAGATATCAATTCGTAAATAAACACTACAGCTATTATGAGGGTTGTAAAAATTTTGTAACATTAATTATAAGAAAAGTTGGTACACAGTTTAGAACTCAAATGTCAGGTTTATTTACCCTGATGAGGGTTCAACAGATATTTTTTTTTTGACCAGAGATGTTAATATGTTAGGGGGAATTGATGGGATTTGAACTGAATCCAGGACACTACTCTGGTGAGTGCCCAACCACACCATGTTAGAGGGTTCAGCGGATTGGACTGAGCAAATTTGGTCGGAAGAAAGATAAACAAAGTTTTTAACAGTAGGAAAAATCTTCAAAATTCTTTTTACTAGTTTCTTTCTGAAGAGGGAGTACCGCTTTGCGTTTCGATTTATATACAACCTTACCATTTCATTTCAATTTATATACAACCTTACTATCTATTCGAAAAAAAAAACGATACTAAAGAAGATACAATTCAACTCAGGTGCGTTCATTTTCGGAAAAAAAAAAAATTGTTGGATTGAATAATTGTTCAACCTGCAATTATAATCACCGCCACATTGTACATGATTAACAATTTTGAGAGTGTTTAATTATGTCAAACAACTATTTCGTAGGCAATAATAATAGCATTTAAATGTCGACCGAGAAAAAAATAATAGCATTTAAACTGCTACATGTATATATGGTGGCATAAATAACATCTTTTTGGTAATAATTTTATTATTATTATTATTTTTATTTTTAACATCTTGCCCCAAATGATAAGATTTCATGGCTAAAATGGAACAGTATAAAGATTGAGGGATTGAGCCTACTCTCAACTCAATTAAATTTCTTAGTTTTCGAAAGCAGAATATTTTAGCATCTGTCTTAATTAGGTTAGATACAATTTTGTTATAATCTTTATTAGTGTACATTTACTGTAAGACCAAAATATCCATAAATTTTGCGGCATTCAGCACCAAATGAAAAAAAAAGTAACTCTTGACATAATAGTTGATACTGTTACTTTGATTTTTAAAAAGTAAATTTTATATAAAATAAATAAATAAAATAAAATAAAAGTGATAAAATATAAATTTATTGTAAAAATAAACAAATAAATAGTAAAAATCGCACAGGACGCCGCACGAGGCTTGTATCGTATTAGGCTATTAGCTGAGGGGAAACGGCAATTACTTAGAGGGAGAGAGAGAGAGTGGAGTAGAAGAATGGAATAAATTATGAGATTAGGTTAGGTCTCATTTCACTTACTCTGCTCTCTTATATCATATTGCGGCTAGGGTTTTTCTCTTTCCTTTTCTTTTGGCTCTAACCTAATTAATCCGTTTCTTTTTCTTGTTAACAGATCTGCAACTTTCTATTTTTCACATAAAACCATGGAAGTGTTGTTATGTTAGGCTTTCCTGGTCGCCTTTCTCAGTTCAATCGGTGAGACTTTGGGGAGGTTTTTAGTGGTGTTGATTGGTGATTATCTCAAATGGCGACCATGAACCCCTTTGACTTGCTGGGTGATGATGACGCTGAGGACCCCTCCCAGCTCATCGCTGCTCAGCAGCACAAGCTCGGCGCCTCCTTTGCTCCCGCCGCTGTCCCTAAGAAAGGTCAGTCTCAGCCTCCCGCTAAGCAGCAGCAGCCACCGCTAGCTAAGCTCCCTTCCAAGCCTCTGCCTCCGTCTCAGGCTGGTGAGTTGCTTTGAAATGCTTAGTCTTTTATTGTTTCCTAAGTTATGGCAAGATTTTCTGTTTGTTTTGATGCAAGTGACTTCATGCACATCCATACTCACATGATTGTTGTTTGGTTTCTATAGTCTGTGTCTGTGTGTGTCTTTTCTGTTGTCTTTTGTTGCATGGCATGTCTTCTTTAGTAAACTACCTTAAAAGGGAAAAAAAACACAAAACAAAAAAGAAGAAAAAGCTCAAGTTAGATTGCAATTTTAATCAATTAGTGTGTTTCTTGACACTAATGAATGAAATAAAGAAATGCTCTTATGGCATCCAGCTTTGTAATTTGCCAACTTGGTAATATCTATGCTTTTGTGCTTATACGTGCATTTCACTGTTAATTTTTTTTGGTAGAAAAAGCTCAAGTTAGATTGCAATTTTAATCAATTAGGTGTTTCCTGACACTACTCAATGAAATAAAGAAATGCTTGTCGTTATGGCCTTCAATTTTGTAATTTTCCAACCTGGTAATATCTATGCTTTTGTGCTTATAGGAGCATTTCACTGTTAATTTTTATTTGGAAGATCAAGATGCAGAAATGGATGTGATTGCTTTAATGTAATACAATTATATGTTGTAAAATATTACATCATGGCTCATGTGCCTTTCTTTGTCTCTATCATGCATTCCTATGCCCGTATACCTCTCTCTTATGCGCACTAATTTGCATTTACTTTCTTTTCCATAGTGAGGGAGACAAAAAATGAAGCTGGCCGTGGAGGTCGTGGTGGTCGTGGTTATGGGCGTGGTCGTGGTCGTGGTGGATTCAATAAGGAGTCCTCCAACAATGATAATGCATTTAGCAATGCTGGAGCACCTGTGGGTCAAGGTGCCCCTGAAGATGGAGATGCTGGAAGGTCTTCTGAAAGGCGTGGTGGCTATGGTGGTCCTCGTAGTGGTTACCGCGGTAGCCGCCGAGGTGGTTTCTCCAATGGAGAAGATGGTGATGGAGAACGTCCTCATCGAGCATATGAACGCCGTAGTGGGACTGGACGCGGGTGGATATTTTATTTGTACTTTTTATCTTTGTATATTATGTTTTTACACATCTAACTGGACATTTTTAAGTGCAGAAACGAGTTTAAAAGAGATGGGGCTGGTCGTGGGAACTGGGGAACTCAAACTGATGAACTTGATCAGTAAGTTTACTATATCCCCAACTCAGCTCAGCTCAGTCCAGCTTTAATTCCAAACTAGTTGGGGTTGATAAAATGCATTTGTTTCCTCTGTTTTCTTTTTTGTTTTTTGTGGTTTAGCGTTTAGGGTTTTTTTTTTTTTAGCTAAATCATTTTAACTTTAGTCCATGTTTTCTTAGATTTGCCCCTTGCATTCTTTGTATCTTCAACTAATTCAATCTTCTCAACCTTTTACATTTGTTCTGTACTGGCTTTGATACACATTTCCAGATCATTTAAATTTTCATTCATTAAAGTATTAACGGAAATTGCCATTCTAGCTTCTTATTTATGTATTAATGCCTTACTCAGCCCATCTTTGTAGCTGTGCACATTTGTATTTTAGCATTGTCATGTTTACCATACTGATCTTATGTGTATGATGTTTCTTCACCAACAAATATCCTGTGGCATGTCATTGCCAGTCTATTTGCAATTCTTATTTCCAAAGCAACTTGACTATCATTTTGCAATTGGCACATTTTAAAGTATAGTGACACATGTTAATTTGATAGTTGATGTTTTTTGTTTGTTTATATATTAGTCTCCAAATATTTGAAGGTTATGCATTGCATTACCCTGTATGTAATCTGGAGAATCCTTTGTTCTCTTTGCACAGTGACAATTGAGATGTGTATTAGCTTTTTTTCCCCTCCATTGAACATTAATTTTTACGGCTACTAATTTAGGGTGACTGAGGAAGCTGTGAACAAGGGTGAGAAAAATTTGGTTGATGAGAAGCCAGTGGGAGAGGAGGAAGCTGTGGATGCCAGCAAGGAGAGCCCCACTGATGAAACTGAAGAAAAGGAACCAGAGGATAAGGTAACTTTTTTCATGTAGTGTGATCAGATGCATCTATTTGCATTACATTTTCTTTTCATGTGCTGTTTGATAGAAGTTGCATGTTACCTATGGGGTTGATCATTGTACTCTCTGATTTTCATTCTTCAATCTGATTGTTTCATTCTTCAATTTGATTATTAAGGGATGGAATAAATGCCATTTTGAATTATATTTTAGGCATTTCTTCTACTGAACAGCAAAATTCCTGCTAGTAGAGTCAGGGAAGTTTGACAGATTTTTTCTGCTAGGTCTATTTGTAGCACATTGGTAAGCTTGTGCTCCCAAATTTCCTGTGAATGGAGCAGTTATCATTTTCTCTTTTCAGGATGTTCAAATAAAGTGAATTGTTTTTTAGTTTTTTCTTATGTTTTTCCAGTCAGCAGTGCAGCTTTCTAGAAAGAATTATAGGTTGTAGTGGCTCACAATTTATAGTAAGGGGACTTAGATTTATATTGATGAATGTTCAATTGTATACTCTTTGACGTGCATGGAAGTATTAGCTGCCTATGGTTCAGAGTTCATGGCTTACGGTACTTGCTTGTTGCTTGTTATTCAGGAAATGACACTTGAAGAATATGAGAAGGTGCTGGAAGAGAAAAGGAAGGCCCTGCAGGCACTCAAAACTGAGGAAAGAAAAGTGGACTACAAAGAGTTTGCATCTATGCAGCAGCTTTCGAGCAAGAAGGGCACTGATGATGTCTTTATTAAATTGGTAAAGCCTATTGTGATCTTTGCAGTTTCTAACTATCCATTATTTTTATGAATCTATCATCAAATGAAGTTTTTTATTTTTCATTTTCAAGGCTTCTGAAAAGGATAAGCGAAAAGAGGCTTCTGAAAAGGATGAGAAAGCCAAAAAGGTACTGCACTGCTACTCTCTTCCTTGATATTTTTCAGCGAGCCTCCATTCGACTTTTTTTTTTTTTTTTGGCTCATTTCTTAACTTTTTGTTCACATCTGTTTTCTGATGAAACCATGGAATTCTTCATTGCTAGGTTTGTTTCTTCATGGTATCTTTTCCATCTTGCAAGATTTTATTTTATTTAATGTCTATTTTGTGTCTAGGCAACACTTCAGCAATAGTATGATGTTATTCAGAAGAGATTGAGACATCAATTCATTGATGCATAACATGCCTTTATTCACAATATTGGTTGTGTTTCACCTGTGAGGAATATGAATCATTCACTAATTTTCATGGCATTTTTTGCAAGATGCCTCTGATATTGTTGCTGTGGATATTTTAGCCACTTATTTTCCCACAACTAATTCCCTTGGTATTGGCTGTCAAAAAAATTCAAAGTACTTTAACCCTTTCAAATTGTTTCCTTTTTGTTCTCACTATGTTCATGAATAAATACTAAACCGTATGTTAATTGTTGTGGTTATTCAAGTCTGTAAGCATTAATGAGTTCTTGAAGCCTGCGGAGGGGGAAAAATACTATGGCCAAGGTGGGCGTGGTCGAGGACGAGGCCGTGGCCGTGGTTCGAGAGGATTCAGCAGCAGAGATGCAATGAGCAATGTGGCAGCCCCTTCTATAGAAGATCCTGGGCAGTTCCCAACCTTGGGTGGAAAGTGAGTCTTCGGAACCCCACTTCAGATCTCGTTGGTTTACCATTTTTGGGTTCTGCAATAATGTGGTTTCCGGTATTTAAAGGTGCTATCTAATTTTATGCTTTAAAATGTATATTTCTGGCATATCATTTGCTTGTAGTCTTTCTTTCTAAATTTATGATATTACTTTGCTGTTTTGAGGATTCGGGGCAGATGAATGGGTTTGTTAATGACCAGAGAATTCGACTTTGATGAGTTCTTTTCCCAATAGATAGAAGCCATGATGTATTTTTCCCCACAAAAATACTACCATTTAATACCTGGTTTTTCACATGTTTTTTTCAACATCAGTTAGAAAGGAAAATAGAAGGGTTTAGAGGTTTATGAATGGGAAATGCAGCAAGCCACATTCCAAAACACCTTTGTTAGTTATTTCTATGTATGCTTTAACATAATTGTCATCCTGTGCCAGTTGCTATTGTGGTAGGAATGGATTTCATTTTACTGAATATTCATCACTATTTTTTTTTTTTTTTACCAAAATATTCATCACTATTGATAGAGAATGTCTTCCACTCTTGGACGAATTATGTTCTTGGGCTGTTTTATTTCTTAAGTCAAAATTTTTTATTCTAAAAATGGATGCGGCAGCTGGCATATACTGTGCCCTCGTTTAAAAGGAGTACCATCTATAAGTAGTGCAAGTCGCTGGATAGGTAATTATTCTAGTGACAGACATAAGCTGACATTTTGCTCTTCAGAGAGCAAGCTGCAACGGCTCTGATTCTTTATCCCAGAGCTTAGTTGAATTCACTGGACTTGTTGCCATGACTGCGATATGCTTTAAGCAGGAATATCTAGTGGGAAAACTCTTCATCAACTGGTTCTACCTTTCAATGTACAAAACAATAATAATAAGAGACTGATCCTGGTAAGCTTGCAATAGATAGATTAACATTGTCAAAAAAAAAAAAAAAAAGATTAAGATGGTACATGAAGCATAAAGGGAAGTTAGAAGCAGTTTCTTTTGGCTTTAGGAAGAGCAGCAGCCCCTCTTCTGCACGACAGGCTAACCTCGGATCTGCACAGTTGGAGATCTTGCATTATTCATGTTTTGCTGGCTCGCCAATGTGCATAAGAGAGGGGTGAAGGGGGAAAAAAAAAGATGAATCTTAAAGCGTGATGATGGTTTTTAACTATTTGATAAGCTAAGAAGCACAGGATATACTACATAGGATGATAGGAACACAAAGTTGTTAATAGTCAAATTTAACTTCATATATGCACAATTAATTTCCCAGAGTGACCACACAGCGGAAATCCTATATGCACCAATCAGAAATAAACTCATCAAAGTTTGATTCATAGATTATCATATTTAGAAATCTTATTTAGGTCCAAGCACTTGGGAATGGGATATGGGGTTCATTTCCACAATCTCCAATGGGAAGAAGTTTAAACGTGTTATCACTGACTGCAAAAGATTTGAGGCCTGTAAAAAAATAAAAATGTAATAAAACCAAAAGTGTGTATTGAAGGGCTTCAAAGAAAAGGTGGATAACAAAATAATGTTATTACAAATGTCAAATAAGCATTTCTCAAAGCATAAACACAAACAAATATAGTGGTTCAAAAAAAAAAAACACAAATAGATATATGCGTAGTGGTTGCCTATAATTGCCACTTCAGGTAGTGCACATGGGAACAAGAACAACCATTTTTACGTTATAAGGACACAAAGTCATATGGCTCCATTAAAATAAGCTTTTTCCATCTTCTATTAAAAAGATATATAAAAAGAATAATTAACCTCGAAACAACTAATAGAATTTAATACTGCTTTCTAATATACAAAGAGGAGATAAATTTTGAATTTGTAACTAAAGTTTATAAAAATTTGTGAAATTCATTCATGATAAATATTGTGTTAATAATAACAATAAAGAACAGTTTGAAGGAGTAATTTGTTAAGAAATGAGGCCACAATGATTTTCTCTATGCTATACATAACTTAATCTCCTTAGTTAACTGAATCATAAACATAAAGCGCTGAGCATAGAATCAATTTAATCATTAATCTGTAATTAGAGCATAAAGTTATCAGATAACAACACTGAATAAAAATCACTGATGTTTTGTATTTAAGTAATTTAGCCGACAAAATAATTATAGGATTGCTCGATTGTATTGGAAATTTCTGCTCAGAAGTCATGTTTGAGACATTGTGAATTTTGATTAAAGCTCATGTGTTACTGAGCAGATTGTTTTTCCATCGAAACTAACTCTAGTAAGGGTCTTGGCCAAAAAAAAAAAAAAAAAACTCTAGAAAAGGTGAACAACCACTAAAATTAGAAATGAAATGAAATGAAAAACGACACCAACAATAAAAAAATAAAAAAAAAATTAAAATTATAGAGTACCATCATACACGAATTCTGTAATATTCTTTTGAAAATGTTTTTATCTATTCTTAGTAATACTTTTTTTATTTACAACGGAAAATATTCTTAGTAATACTTGACAATTAGATTTATACTACATAAATATGTGCTTTATTTTTTATGAGTTGACAGCAAAACACTATTTTATAAATCTATGGGTTGGATGTCATACATTTACATAGGAATTTCTTTTTCATATATATAATTTATTAATTTTTCTTCTAAACTTTTAACAGTTTTTCAATTTTGCTTTAGAGAAAAGGCTTTGAAAGTTAAAAAATAAATAAATTTTAAGAAAATTGAGTTCTGAAGAATTGGTCGTATTTTATTTAAGCAGTGATTCTTTACACACTAACAGAAACGAAAATGGAAGAAATTTTGGTACTTGTAAAAATTGTTTATAGTATTTTTTTCGTTTGACATGACATTATCCTAAATGATTATGCCAGGCTCTAATAGGGACAGCAAAATGGTTGACAAACGCACGCCGTATATGCTTTTGAGCTCCAATTAATTTCTTGCACTGCTGAAACTATATGAGGAAGGTGGTTATGTATAATTTAAAATAACAAAGATTGTCATATTGTCTCAGTTATTAATATAAAAATCAATCGTTCTATGATTATAAATTTTTACATATAAGGAAGAATAGTTAAATTTGATCCTAAAAGATCATTAAATGTTCAGAACTGACTAATTTAATCAAAACTATAAAAAAAATTTAATAATTATTTAATATAAATATATGTACTGTCACTCAAATTTAAAATGTCACTCTAATGAGTGTATACGCTGCCATTCAAATCTAGCTTAAACTCAACAATCCTCTGCCTATTCTTAATAATTTAAGCAGCCATATATAAGCTTTAACAACCCAAACCAACTACAAGGAGAATTGAAAGTCAATTACAAATACGTGATGACAATCATTTTCTCAAAGATAACTAATACAATTTTCAATACATTAAAAAAAAAGATGAGAAAATGAAAGAGTGGGAACATGATGCCAACCTAATCTCTGCATGATGATGATTCTAATAATCTCTGTATTAGGTGGCTTAATATAGAAATGTTTTAAAGTGAAAGATATGGTGAAAGCATAATTATTCATCTCATCTCATCTAATATATTCTTTTTAATCAATCCCTCCAGCTCAACTTATAAATTGGCTTAGAAGCCAAGCCTAGTAGTAGAAAAACGTCTTACACATGGACATATATGCAAAATTAAGCAACTTTACCATTACTCTTAACAATGTATATGCAAAATCAATGGCGGCTTAGGCTTAGCCATTGAACCATATGTAAATATGAGTGTGACCCATGTAATTAAGTGGGCAAGTCAGCCATCAAAGAAGCCAAATGAAGTTCTCAATGTATTAGGTAGACAGGAAATGGCAAGACAATAATATTATATTTAAAGTTAACCACTTTCATTGATTAATACAGACTAGCTAGTAGCTAGTTGAATGAAAATAAACAAATAAATGCTGTTCAATGGAGACTTTTCCTTGTCATTTTTCCAACTAAAAAATCTCTTTATCTAACTTGCTATTATCTCTATATAACATGTACCTATACGAGCCTCTTTGCCACCTTCATATACATACTCCCCTCCACCAACCGCAATTACTCCCATCTAAGAATTGCTAATTAGGCTCTCTTCTTTAGACATGGCCGCTCCAGCCGCTCTTCTATTTCTTTTGCTAGCAATTCCTGCAGTCTATGGTGCCCAGCACGTTGTTGGTGGCAGCTCAGGATGGACCAATTTCGGCGTAAATTACGACACTTGGTCTGCTGGCGAAACTTTCACTGTTGGTGACACTCTGCGTAAGTTTTTCTCCACTATTTTTTTTCTTTTTTCTTTCTTTTTTTATTGAAAAACATATAGGAAGGTTCTTATTAGAAAATTAAGCTTGTTACTGACAATTATATATTTTGCCTTTTGAAAAAAAAATAATGAAAAACAGTGTTCACCTACGGTACAAACCACCAATTAGCTGAAGTAACTGAGGCCAACTACAATAGTTGCAGTGCCAGTAATGCCATAGAAACCCACAGTGATGGAAGCACAACAATTGACTTATCCAAGACAGGAAAAATGTTTTTCATTTGTCCTACTGGTGGTCACTGCAGCAGTGGCATGAAGTTAGCAATCAATGTTGTGGCCGCCAGCACCTCTCCTCCTACCACCTCCCCTGCCCCTCCTAGCACCACTACCCCACCGGCTGCTGGCACCCCCCCAACCACCACCCCTTCCACCAATACCGCCTCACCTCCGCCCCCATCATCCCCTAGTGGTAATGGAGCAGCTGGCATTTTGTGTAACATGAACAGTTTGGTGCTGGGTTCCTTCATTCTGTTGGGATCAGCTGTTGCATTGATAGGCTAGGGGAGAGGCAGTGCTGCTATATATTGATTGTTAAATGTTACAACCTTACAGCTGCTTTGTCGATCGAATTGTGTGACTTTCTTGGACAAGAGACGTGTAAATTTAATCATGTTTTTATTATCATGTTGAATAATAATTGATTTTAATGGATAGCTTCTTCAATTTTTTTTTATCTTGATATAATATTAGCAAGCCAGGAAAATCACCTATAGTATATATATATGCTCAAAGCAGAATTTTTACCCACACTAATTGATCTTACCCAACCATTATATGTGAATAATAATAAATATGGCCAAATAGTCTTTTTCACCCCTGAATTTTACCCTTTTGGTCTATTGCACTCCTCAATTTTCAAATTTACCCATTGCATATCTCAACTTCTATTTTATACCTATATCACCCATCATTTAGAGTATTAAAGCGAGTGTACAGAACATGCATTGACGATCAAATATCATGCTAACATGAACATATTTCAATAGGTTCAAAGCTCCTTTTCACCTCTAAACTTTAACATTTTGATCTATTGCACCTCTCAACTTTCAAAAAATTACTTATTGCACATCTTAACTTTTATTTTGTGCCTGTATCATCCATGGTGCTATAGTGACAGACGCACCTTAATTTGTTTGATTTCAATCGCTTATCCACACTGACAATACATGTGTCTAATAGAAAATTGAAATGTTAAATCATGAGTAATATAAGCACAAAATAAAAGTTGAGATATGCAATAGGTAAATTTAAAAGTTGAGGAGTGCAATCAACCAAAAGGGTAAAGTTCAGGGGTAAAAATGAGCATTTGACCTAATATATATTACACTTAATTTATGTGTTCTACATCCAATTATAGAGTAAATTATACCTAATGTAGATCAGAATTAATAAAAAGAAAATATACAATTTTAACGATGAACAAAAAGAAAATTAGGGTTAATTATTATTAAATTTCTAAGGTTTAAGATTCCTGTGTTCTTAATAATTATTATAATATTTCTAAAGTTCTGCTCTATTAAACTGTTATATCTCTACTATTTAATTTACTGTTAAATGCACCAATATGAAAAAACTTTTAATATAGTTTTAAATTCATTCAATTTTGTTTATTAAATTAAAATAAATTTTTTTCAACTTACTGTGTTTTTATTGCAATAATAATTACAATAACTAAATAAATTTTTATTTTTAACATCAAAATAAATTTAAAACATGTTGATTTAGAATTGACACTACTCTAATAGTAAGATATAATCAACACCATATATAATTAGGATTAATTATACTGAAATAAATTCAATTTTACTATTTGTTACTATACAAATAATGGACACCTTTAGTTTGATCAGCCTGTAACGAAAACTCGATGATGAGAAAATACAAATTTTAAATGCAAAGGAAGCCCGAAACTTCTCTAAAATAAACTCAAAGACCCAAACACCAAGCAACCAAACTCAAACACCAAGCTCAAACACCAAATTCAAGCCTAAGCCCATTGCCTTTTGGCCCAAAGGCCCAGACCTAGCTTGGTTGGGCATTGATGAGGCAACGCCTCTTCATAGCCACCCTTTGCAGCATTAAATGTCATTAATGGTAGCAGTTGATGTCTACATGCCTTTAATTTGAGATGTTTTTAAACGCCAAAGAAAAGAAAAAGAGAAAGAGGCATAGGGAATAATGAAAATGATGGGGAGAGGGTGAGAGTGAGTGGGTTTTGGGAATTGAAAAAGGGAAATAAGTGGAAGAGGCTTAAAAGGAAAGAGTGTGGGTAAAGGAAATGGACCTTTTTTGGATTGCAAAAAAAAAATTTTGGTTTGGAAAAAAGAGAACAAACATAAAGAAAAGAATAAGGAAGAAAAGAACAGAAAAATAAGAAGAAGAAGAAGAAGAGGGAGATTTTGGAGTTAAAAGACTTGATTTTCTTGAGAAGGAAGAGGACACCCTTGCATTTAAAGAATTCAAACCAACAAACCAAGCTCTAAGGGCTTAGTTAGGAGCATCAACTCGTCCAAATAAGTGAGAATCCTCATTTTCAAGCTTAAAGTTCTTCATTTCATTAAAAAAATTTAATTTATTATTCTTTTACTTGTTTTCTTGTGTTTTATTGCTTATTTGAGGTTATATGGAAGCATGAATATGTGAAATATTGAGTATTGATTGCTGATTTTTGTATATTTGCATCAGTATTTGCATATTTGTCTTAATTTCTAAGTTTCTTAGAAGTTAAAAAATGTAGTATGCTTGTCACGACCCAAAACAGGGCCATGACCGGCGCTAGGGAACGGGAATTCTTTCGAATCCGGAACCCGTAGCAAGCCTAAAAATAAAATAAATCATGCAATAATAACAATAACCATAATATATATATGCAGCGAAAATAAAAATCATAAATATAATAATAACATTTTCATCACTGGATTTAAATCAAATCTCATCTCATATATATATAATATTTCAGTACAAATCCAGTTTCAATATAATACATCTCTTTAAATAAAATACATGAAATCCAATACTTTAATTCACAACTACTGTAGTGTCTAGATAAAATAAATAAGACTCAAGTAAATAATTTACACAAAGAAGCCGGGGCGGAAGAAATCCGGCGTATCGACCTGCTACTGAGGTCTGAAGAAGTTGACTCTCCTGAAAAATAGTCAACGGAGGGGAGTCAGACCTCACTGAGTGAATTACTATAATATATATACATACACACTAAGTGATAATGCATACAGTCAACAATATATATGTAATATGTAAATATATACATGCAAATTCACACAGATGCAAAAAAATCATTTTTATATATTTGTATTGAAAATCATCTTTTATGAAGGATCACATAGAACCCTAGAATATCGCAACCTCAGAAATAGTGTTAGACAACACTCTAGCCATACAGGCTCACTTAGTTCAAATATATCCACTTAATCCATTTAGACAGTAGACTGGTCCCGAGACACTAAGTCAACCGAGCTCCAGCAGTCTGACTGCCAATGTGAGTGGGCCCCGAGACACTTGGTCAACCGAGCTCCAGCAATCACACCTCCAAACCATATCTCACACATATCAATAATCACATCAAATCAATATCCATAAATAAGTTAGTAATATAGCCTAAATACTATAGGCGTACCGGTACGTACTCGGTCCTAGTGCTACCCACTAGGTAGCACGTTCTATCGATATCCTTCATCATTAATAATATAAAACATTCATTCATAAAAATAAATGATGCATGAATGTAAATGAAATAACAATATAACCCATATATATACCAGAAATATACCAAAAGTAAACCAGGTATATTTCAAGTATATATACGTCAAATAAATCCAGTCAAATCATAAATTAAACTAAAAATATATTTAAAAATATTTAAATATATTTTATTAACAAAACATGTATATAATTTATTATATACCAAAAATAAACTAAAAATATACTTCATATAAACTTAAGAAATAATCAAATTATTTATGCATATTTAATCAACATAAAACATGCATTTCTAAATCATGCATCCTAAGCATATATATATATAGTATAGTAACTCACCTAGTGCGCTCAACGAGATGGATCCGACGGGCCTGGTCCACTAGCCCTCGGTCTCGACGCAACTAAACAAGCAATAAATAATAGACATAAGAATAAACCTAACAGAAATCCTAGAATTCGATCTAGAGTATTAAACATAGAATTAGAAATTAGGGTTCGACCGGATATCACGTTTTACGAGAATTCTATCAAAAATTCGGCAGAACCTCCCCTGTAAAACGGACATCTCTCTACTCAAAAGAGTAGAGCCGACCCTACAAAGAAATACACTTCGAAAAACTTCACAAGGCACAATCAAAATCCCACGGTCGGACTCCAAACTACAGTCCACCGACCGGGGTTCACAAACACAAAATAATTCCAACTATACCAAAAATACCCTTATAACATAGAAATACATTTTATAAGTAGAAATTACATAATTAACCTTAAAACACTGTAAAAACCGATAAAACTCATTTTATTTGAAAAACCGTATATTATATATATAATTGAAAATAATTCACGAAAAATAGTTTTAATTAGTTAAAAATACTAAATAATTCGTAGAAATCATTTTTATACTTTAAATAACTATTAAAACCAATTAAATTACATTTTTAGCCAATTTAGGGTAAAATTACCAAAATGCCCTTATATATATATATATATACTTAAATTACTTCAAAAATTCACCAAAAATTATACAATTATCCAAAATTAATTTTCTCAACATATTTATCAATAATATTAATAATTAAACTCAATTAACCAATTAAATTCAATTAAAAACACATTTAACCTAATTTTTCAAATTTACATAAACTTCAATAATTCAAAATAAATACTTAGAAATTCATAAAAATTCCAAATAAATTCCTATAATTCATTTCAACACCTAATTTAACCATAAACTCCAATTTCATAATTTAAATAATTAATTTCAAAAATTAGAAAATAACATTAAAATATTCAAAAATACCCAAAAATCCAAACAATCTCCAAAAATTCCATAAAAATTCATACATGTAGATAATACAAAATAATTAAAATAGGTTTTAAATACATAACAACTCATAAAAATATCATATAATATACAGAAATTATTAATACTGCATATCCCGGTACAGTGTAAAAATATTTTAAAAACACGGGATATTACAATGCTACAGGGTCTGTTGAAGAGGCGACGTCTCTTCATAAAGGCATTTCCCCTTCTCATTGTGGAAATCTAAGATTGCCTCTTGGTCAGGAGGCAACACCTCTTCCGCTTTATCAGAATCCTACAATTCTGCTTTAGTTTTTAATGTTTGTTTTGTATATTTTGCAAATTTCCATGCGTGTTTAGTTATATATATTGATTTTCTACATGATTACTATGTTGCTTAATATTATTATTGTATAATATTATTATGTTATTTATGGACTATTTTGTGATCTTATTTTTATTCCTATAAATTGTACTCATTAATTAGGAGTTTCCATGAATCAATCAATTTGAAGCTCAAAAAAATCGAAAACCCTAATGTGATCGAATTGAAAAAATCGAAACCTAAGCAAATCTAAACCATTTTAGCTCAAACCAAAGCTAGAATCACACTCATCAGAGCTCAAGGAGAAGAAAGAGACCGGCGGTGTCGAAAACGGTGGCCGAAATTGGGAGAAACGGCAAAGGGAAGATTTCGGCCAAAAATGGAAAACAGGGGCTGCCGGTGCCGGGGAAGGGAGCTGCTGGCGACGGGGGACGGCTGGGAACGACGGTGGCAAGCCGGGAGGCACACCGACGGTAGGTGACCGGAGTTGCAGACGGTGAGGGGTGGTGGTCGGGCGCACAGGAGAAGAAGAAGAAGAAGAAGAAAAAAAAAGAAAAAAGAACGGAAAGAAAAAGAAAAGAGAAAGAAAAGAGAAAGAAAAGAAAAAGAAAAAAAAAGAAAAAAAGAAAAAGAAAAAAAGAAAAAAATTAAATAATAATAAAATAATTTTAATAATTTAATAATTCATAAAGTAATTAAATAACAATAAATAAATAAATAAATAATAAAATATTAGGATAATATATATTAAACCCTAATTAAATAAATATACACACACATAGGCTTTATTTAGTATTTTAAAAATACGTATGAGTTCATGCAAGTCCGAAAATACATTTAAAATAATTAATAATACATTGTTTACGTGAAAATTTCCCCGAAAATGCAAGTCCCGGGAAAATTTTACGTAAAACACTATAAATAAGACACAGTAATTAAAATAGATTTTAAATACATATCAACTCATGAAAATATCGTAATATATACACAAATTATTAATACTGTATATCCCGGTACAGTGTAAAAATATTTTAAAAACATGGGATATTATAGTTATCATCTCCGATTAACCAGCATTTCTCATGGTGATCAATCAGTAGAGGAGTACACCCGAGAGTTTCTCCGGCTGGGTAGATATGCAGAGGATGTAATGCGCTATTAGTATTTTGCAGTCAGTATCTACGTCACTGGTTTAGGTTCAGCATTTATTGGTATGCCTATAGTGGGCCTTACTCTAGAGTCTGTGATTGAGTTGGCCAAAGAGATTGAGCTAAGGCTAGTTAGGCAGGGAGCGATGCCTGATTATTACCAGCTGGGAGTTCAGTCGAGTGGATTGCAGACTACTCCGTACTCTAGTTTTCATGTTAGTTCGAGTAGTCAGTAGAGAGGTCCGACTCAGCAGAGTCAGAGGCAGCAGCAGCGAGTGCATCAGAGCAGTAGACATGGCCGTGGAGGTCAGTGTAGACCATTCAGATTCGGGTCAGGTGCTTCAAGCAGCAGCAGTGGTCGTAGTTCTGGATCAGCTGCCAGTGTATGCCAGACCTACGATAGAGTCCATCAAGGACCATGTTACCTGAAACCATTGACATGTTTCAGATGCAGGCATATAGGACATTATGCCAGATCGTGTCCTTACTCCGGGTATCAGCAGTCGCAGATTCCATGATTTCCATAGCAGTTGATTGCTAGTGCTGCACCCGTACCATTTCAGTTGCCTCCAGCCCAGTATCAGAGTTCCACTCAGCTTGTTCCACTTAGCTTGTTGTGGTAGAGGTACTAGAGGAGGTGTCAGAGGTGTTGGCCAAGCTTCTACCAGTCAGCAGGGAGGTCGAGGTCAGGCCAGCGTCTTTCATCTTACTTAGCAGGATGCTCAGGCATCTAATGCAGTCGTGGCAGATATTATTTTTGTCTGTTACTTGGATGCATGGGTTCTGTTTGATCCGGGTGCCATGCATTCGTTTGTTTCTCCCGTTTTTACTTCTAAGTCTTGTTGGCAAGCTTTGAGGATGGCTTTTCCTTTGTCCGTTGCCACTCTTCTGAGCGATTCCTTGGACACTGATATTGTTCTTTCTGGTTGTCCAGTTCTCGTGGGAGGTAGAGAATTACCCACTGATTTGATTCTGTTGGATGTGATGGAATTTGATGTTATTATGGGTATGGATTGGTTATCTCAGCACTATGCTGTGGTAGATTGTCAGAATAAAGAGGTGACTTTCAGAATTCCTAATGAAGAAGAATTTAAGTTTGTGGGTGATAGGAGTTCAGCACCTCAGAATCTTATTTCTGCTATTACGGCTAGGAAGTTGCTGAGGAAAGGTTGTCAAGGGTATTTGGCATTAGTCAGGGATACTTCAGTGGAGAAGTTGTCACTCACAGATGTTCCTGTTGCCTGTGAGTTTCCTGATGTTTTTCTTGAGGAGTTGCCAGGTTTACCACCTCACAGAGAGATTGAGTTCTATATAGATGTGGTTCCAGGTACTACTCCTATATCTATGCCACCCTATAGAATGGCTCCTGCAGAGTTGAAAAAGTTGAAAGAGCAGTTGTAAGAGTTATTGGATAAGGGTTTTATCAGACCTAGTGTTTCTCTTTGGGGTGCACCAGTCCTGTTTGTGAAGAAGAAGGATGGTATCCTGAGACTGTGCATTAACTACAGAGAGCTGAATAAGGTGACAATGAAGAACAAGTATCCTCTCCTGAGGATAGATGACTTGTTTGATCAGCTACAGGGTGCACAGTTCTTTTCCAAAATTGATATGAGGTCGGGTTATCATCAGCTGCGGATTAGTGAAGCCGATGTTCCTAAAATGGCATTCCGCACTCGATATGGCCATTATGAGTTTATGGTGATGTCTTTTGGTTTGACTAATGTACCAACAACTTTTATGGACCTGATGAATAGGGTATTTAGACCGTATGTAGATCAGTTTGGGGTAGTCTTCATTGATGATATACTAGTTTATTCAAGGAGTATGGAGGAGCATGTACATCACTTGAGGATTGTACTGCAGACACTGAGAGATCACCAACTTTATGCTAAATTCTCAAAGTGTGATTTCTGGATGGAGAATTTTTCTTTTCTTGGACATGTGGTGTCTAAAGAAGGTATCCAGGTTGATCCATAGAAGATTGAGACAGTGTCTGAGTGGCCTAGATCGACTTCTGTTACTGAGATTCAAAATTTTCTGGGTTTAGCCTGGTATTATAGGCGGTTTGTGCAAGATTTTTCTAGAATTGCAGCCCCTATAACTCGCTTAACTCAAAAGAATGTAAGATTCGAGTGGTCAGAAGCTTGTGAGAATAGCTTCCAATTGTTAAAGGAGAAATTGACCATAGCCCCAGTGTTAGCTTTGCCTAATAATATGGACAAGTTCACAGTGTATTATGATGCCTCTAGAGTTGGCCTTGGTTGTGTGTTGATGCAGAATGATAGAGTGATAGCCTATGCTTCGAGGCAGTTGAAGAAGCATGAGCAGAACTATCCTACACATGACCTTGAAATGGTTGCAGTGATCTTTGCTCTCAAGATTTGGAGACATTATCTATACGGGGTGACTTGTGAGATATTTACTGATCACAAGAGCCTTAAGTACATTTTCCAGCAAAGAGATCTAAATCTGAGGCAGAGGAGGTGGATGGAATTATTAAAGGATTATAACTGTGAGATTTTATATCATCCGGGCAAAGCTAATGTGGTAGTAGATGCCTTGAGTAGAAAGTCCTCAGGTAGTCTTGCTCATATCAGTGTTGAGAGGAGATCGTTGATCCAGGAGTTACATCTATTGGTGGATCAAGGTCTGATGATGAAGATCAGTAGGTCAGGTGGACTGCTAGCTCAATTTAGGGTGCGATCTGTACTGAGGGATAAGATTAAAACATCTCAGAGCCAAATTCTAGAAGAGCTTGCAGAGAATGTTCGAGCAGGGAAGTTCACTGATTTCACACTCGATGATGACAGTGTGTTATGGATCAATGGTAGATTGTGTGTTCCTGATGTGGATGATTTGAGAGAAGAGATCCTAGAGGAAGCACATTCTACAGCCTATAGCGCACATCCAAGTGTCACTAAGATGTACCATAGTATCAGAGACTTATACTGGTGGGACGGACTGAAGAAGGATGTCACTGATTATGTTGCTAAATGCCAGATGTGTCAGCAAGTGAAAGCTGAACATCAGAAGCCTTCTGGGAAGTTCAGCCTCTTCCTATTCTCGAGTGGAAGTGGGAAAGGATAACTATGGATTTTGTGGTTGGTTTACCTCGTTCTAAGGATGGATACAATTCCATCTAGGTGATTGTAGACAGGTTGATGAAGTCTGCACATTTCTTACCTGTGAAAGCCACCTATTCGGTAGCTAGATTGGCGAAGCTATATGTGAAGCATATTGTGTGCCTTCATGGAGTACCTGTGTCCATTGTATTTGACAGAGGTTCAGTGTTTACCTCTCATTTTTATAGAAGTTGCAGGAAGCGATGGGCACTAGGTTGGATTTCAGTACTGCTTTTCATCCTCAGACAGATGGTCAGTCTGAGAGGATGATCCAGACACTAGAAGATATGTTGAGGATGTGTGTCCTAGATTTGGGAGGTAGCTAGGATGATCATTTGCCTCTTGTTGAGTTTGCATATAATAACAGCTACCATAGCAGTATTGGCATGGCACCGTATGAGGCATTTTATAGAAGGAAGTGTAGATCCCCTCTGAGTTGGGATGAGATTGGGGAAAGAGTTTTGACTGGACCTAAGATGGTTCAGGATGCTGCAGAGAAAGTCACCATGATTAAGCACAGATTAGAGACCGCAGTTAGTAGGCAGAAGAGTTATGTGGATCCTAGGCGCAAAGATGTGGAATTTCAGGTTGGAGACTATGTTTTTCTAAAGGTGTCTCCGATGAAGGGTGTGATGAGATTTGGTAGGAAGGGTAAGTTGGCACCGAGATATATCAGACCGTTCGAGATTCTGGAGAGAGCTGGCACTGTTGCATATCGGTTGGCTTTGCCTCTGTGTATGTCACAGGTGCATCCGGTGTTTCATATCTCAATGCTGAGGAAGTATATCTTAGACCCTTCACATGTATTGCAGCCTGAGAGTGTAGAAGTGAGTGAAGATTTGACGTTTATGGAAGAACCTGTGGCAATCGTTGATTATCAAGTTCGATAGTTACGGTCGAAGCAGATCCCGATGGTCAAGGTTCTGTGGCGTAGCAACAGAGTTGAGGAGTATACGTGGGAGACTGAAGCTGAGATGCGAGCTTCTTACCCGTATCTCTTCCCTTCTTCATCTTGTAATCATTTTCTTTATGGAATTCGAGGACGAATTCTTATAAGGAGGGAAGACTGTAATATCCCGAGTTTTTAAAATATTTTAAACTGCATCGAGATATGTAGTGTTAATAATTTTGTATATAATTATGATATTTTTTATGAGTTTGATATTTATTTAAAGCTGATTTTAATTATTTTATGTTATTTTAAGTAATACGTAAAATTTTTCCGAGAATTTTATTTTCGGGGAAATTAACACGTAAATAATTTAGTATTAATTATTTTAAATAATTCCACAAATTTGCATGAACTCATATATATTTTTAAAGTGCTAAAATAAAGTGTGTATATGTGTATTTATTTAAATTAAACTAGGGTTTAATTAATTACCCTAATTTTTATTGTTTATTATTTAGTTTTAATATTATTTAATTATTTTTAAGTGTATAAAATTATTAATATATTAAATTATATGTCTGAGGAGTATAATTAATGTGTGTGGGAGTTTATATTATTATAATATATAGTGTGATTATATATATATACATATATACATAATATATAGTTGAAAAATCAAAGTTGCCAAAATTACCAAACTGCCCCTCCCTCCTCCTTCTTCTTCCCCGACGCCCTTCTCCTCTCCCCTCACTGTGCGACTCCGTTCACTGCCATTTAGACTGCTTGTCGGATGTCCACCGGCTTCCTCTAGCTGCTCAGCCTCTCCTTCCACCCTCTTCGGCACCGATGAACGCTTTGCAACAACCCGAGAAGCCAAAAATTGAAGCTAACGTCGATCGACGTGATTCCGGCCACCATTTTTGACACCACCAGTCTCTATCTTCTCCTTGAGCTCCAGTGAGTGTGATTCCAAGCTTTATTTCACTTAAAATGGTCTAGATTTTCTTAGGTTTCAATTTTTGCAATTTCGGCCTATTAGTGTTCTTGATTTTTTTGAACTTCAATTTGATAGATTCATGAAAAATTCCTTCACAAAATTTGATCCTAGTAGCTTAATCTTCATGTAGGAATTTTTTTAGAATTTTTGGAATTTATTTTGATTTTTTGGTATTTTTGATTATTTTATTATTATTTTCTAATTTTCAAAAATTAATTAATTAAATTATGAAATTATGTTTTATGGTAAATATATGTGTTGAAATGAATTATAGAAATTTATTTGGAATTTTTTTCAATTTTTATGTATTTATTTTGAATTTATTTAGTTTATGTAATTTTGAGAAAATAGGGTTAATTATGTGTTTAATTGAAATTAATTGGTTAATTAAGTATATTTATTGGTATTATTGAGATTTATGTTGTGAAAATTAATTTTTGTACAATTAAATTATTTTTGGTGAATTTTTGGATTAATTTTAGTATATTTATATATATAAGGGTATTTTGATAATTTTACCCTAAATTGGCTAAAAATGTAATTAAATCGGTTTTAATAGTTATTTAGGGTATAAAAATGATTTCTATAAATTATTTAGTATTTTTAACTAATTAAAACTATTTTTTGTAAATTATTTTCAATTATATATGTAATATATGATTTTTCTAATAAAATGAGTTTTTATCGGTTTTTACTATGTTTTAGGGTTAATTACGTAATTTCTACTTAAATAATGTATTTTTATTATATAAGGGTATTTTTGGTATTTTTGTCAATACTCTGTGAATTGTGGATCTCGGTCGGTGATTTGTAGTTTGGGGTCCGACCGAGGGATTATGGTTGTGTTTTGTGTTTATTTTCGAAGTTTGTTTCTTTGTAGGGCCGACTATACTCTTTGAGTAGAGAGATATCCATTTTACAGGGGAGGGTCTGCCGGATTTTTGGTAGAATTCTCGTAAAATGTGATGTCCGATCAAATTCCTATCCTAATTTCGTGTCTAAGATTCTAGATCGAGTCTTTGGAATTCTGATAGATTTATTCTAATGTCGTGCTATCATTTGTTTATTTAGTTGCGTCGAGACCGAAGCCTAGAGGACTAGGCCCATCGGACCCATCTCGTGGAGCGCAATAAATAGTGAGTTACTATTCTATATATATATGCTCTAGGGTGCATGATTTTAGAAAACTATGTTTTATTTTGACTAAGAATGCATAATGGTATTAAGTAGTACTTAAGTTATTTTAGTTTACTTTCGGTTTATTTTTGGTTTATTTTTGGTATATTTTAAACTATATGCATGTTTTATTAATGAATTATGTTTAAAATATTTTTAAATATATTTTTAGTTTATTTTGTAATTTAATTGGATTTATTTAATGTATATATACTCGAAATATACCTGATTTACTTTTGGTATATTTCTAGTATATATATGGTTTATGTTGTTGTTCATTTCAATTACATGCATCATTTATTTATGAATGTATGTTTTATATTTAATAATGAAGGATATCAATAGAACGTGCTACCTAGTGGGCAACACTATGACCGAGTACGTACTAGTACGCTTATAGCATTTAGGCTATATTACTAACCATTTGTGGATATTATTTGGATTTGATTATTTGATGTGTGAGATGTGATTTGGGAGTGTGATTGCTGGAGCTCGGTTGACCAAGTGTCTCGGGGCCAATCACACTGACAGTCAGACTGCTGGAGCTCGGTTGACTTAGTGTCTCGAGGCCAGTCTACTGTCCAAATGGAACAAGTGAATTTATTTAGAATAAGTGAGCCTGTATGGCTAGAGTGTTGTCTAACACTATTTTGAGGTTGTGATTTTCTAGGGTTCTATTTGATCCTTCATAGGCAGTGATGAAAAGAGACCTAGAGGGGGGTGAATAAGATTATCAAATAAAAATGAGAAATTAAAAGAATTCTTTGCAAAAATTAAATAGAAGTTAAGAAGGAAGAATGAAGAACATAAATATTTAAGGAGTTCGGATTTAAGAACAATCCTACGTCTCCACCTAACTTATCCCCAAGTTAGGATTTTCAATCACCCACAATCTTATTCATAGGATTAAGATTATACAAGAGTTTTATGGCTCACTTTTATAACCTTACAACCTGAGTTTTCAAGGCTCACTCAAAAAACCAAAACCCAAATGTTTCAATGGACAACACTTAAACCAATTCCTTTAGAAATGAATCTCACTTCCCTTCTAATCTAACCCAAGATTTAAGATGAAGAGAAATTCTATTTCTAACACACACCCAACTCTCGCAAGAGTTATACAAACAAAGAATTATTTAAGAGAATTTGAGAGCTCAATGAAAGTTTAAGAGATAATAAATGATAAAAAAAGTTGCTTAACTTCCATTCAGCTCTAGAGATATTTATACTAAAAAATATAGCTGTTGGAGGTGCAAATGATGTGTCCAACAGCTATATTTTGAATTATTGAGATTGATGCTATCAGACAGCTATTCATGGATTGAAACCGTAATTGGCTCCTCAGGACGTTTGAATTTGCCCAGACTTTCTTCATAAAAGCTGTAGATATTTGAATTATCTTTCTATATCAACTTTAATTACCTTAATTGGACTTCTGTATCTTAAGATATGTCCAAAATAATAAGGGTTGTGCAATTTATAATGCAGACTATGGTCAGACAGCTATACCCAAATTGAAGCCGTGATTTACTCCTGAAGAAATTTGAATTTGCTTATACTTTCTTCATGAAAGCTATAGATATTTGAATTATATTTCCATGAAATTTTTAATCATCTAAATTTTACTTCTGTAGCTCGGGATATGTCCAAGTTACTGAGGATTATGTAATCTGAAATGCAGAATACTATCAGACAACTATACACAAGTTGAAGCCGTGATCTGATCCTGAAGAAATTCTAATTTGCCCATATTTTCTTCATAAAAGTTGTATATTTTTTACTTATATTTTCATATAATTTTGAATCACCTTAATTGGACTTCTTTAACTCAAGATATGTCCAAAATACAAAGAGATATGCAATCTGAGATGGCAAACGTATACGTGAATTTCAACTCAAAATTTTCATAACCAAATGAACTTGGATTTTCACAAAAAAACCCAATTCAAAAAGCTCAAGATTTCTACTTCAAATTTTAAGAAGCTCATTTTCTCATTTAAGAGCTCTAAATATGTCAAAAGCCTTCTTCAATCTTAGAGGTTCAATCAGCCCTAAAGTCACTATACATCCAAAAGTGTATATGCTTGGTATATAATTCCCTACACACTTAATTGAAATTATTAGTATAAAAATTGTTTGTCAAAATCCAAAATTAGGAGTTTGATCATGCAAATGGTCAACAATCTCCCCCTTTTTGGCTTTGACAACCAATTTGAAAAGATGATAAATAATATGTGTGTATGTGTAAAAAATAAATAATATGTATAAGCATATTAAATAAAAATAGTTCCCCCTTTCAAAATAAACAGATCAAAATAAGAAATAATTTTGCTCCCCTTTAACATGTGCATAAATTCAATATTTATCATGTATTAGAGCATATAAATAAATGAATTATCATAGCATGTATAAGGGTTTAACAAATATATTCCTTTAATAAAATATATTTCTTTGTTTCTCCTTCTTATTGGACATGATAAGAAATATAAAAAATTTCATTATCCTTCTTGTTAAAAATAAAGACAATATAACAAGTTATCAAACAACATAAAGGAAATAATTTTAAGCATATATGCATATAGTACTAATATAATGCATCACAAAATAGTATGTATGCTATATTCAAACATCACATGATCATGTAGAGTTTAGTTATTCAATCATACATAATCATGTGGGTACTTAGCATATCTTTTATTTATCCCCTAAGCACATAGCTTCCTTAGCTTCTTCTCCCCCTTTGTCAAAGACAAAAAGAAAAGAGAGAGATATAAGGGGAAATTATGACCTACGGGAGCTAAAAATACTAAAGGGAATAAAAGATCAAGAACTAAAATAATGCAAACAAAGATATGCAAGATCTTTATGAAATACATTTCATTCAATGTTGCATAAATGTTTCATGGATAAGCACAATTAATGGTCATGCATAAAAAATTCATGTCATATAAAAACAAAGTAAGCAAAACAAGGCTGTTTATCACAAGGACAAAACTAGCCACACTTACATTGTTACTATGCATGCAAAAAAAATTATGTGAAATAAATTTAAATAATTTTCTCCCTCTATTTCAATGGATCAAAAATGATATTAAGGGCACACTATCACATAGTTATGTCACTTGCATAAACACATCTTTGAAAAAAATTTCAAATTAACTAAGTACACCTGCAAACTCAATTATTTTTCCTCCTTTGTTAAAATGCAAAGATAGACCAAATCTTAAAAATATCCATACATTATCAAAGATAAAAACAATTTTTAAGAAAACATAAAAATTAAACAAGCTTAAAAATTTTCCCTTTTGTCAAAATACAAATAAAATTGCATTAAAAAGAGTTACACTGATGTTAAAATACCAATTATAAACAAGATATAAAACTAACAGCCCATGTCCTATATCCAGAAAATATCTAGAAAATAAACTGAGCATAAACTGTCATAAAATAATTATAAAATAAACAAACAGCTCGTGGTTTATATCCAAAAAATATTCAGAAAATAAACTGAACATAAACTAATGAAAAATAGTTATAAAACACACTTAAAAGCTCAAAACTTAGATACATAAAGTATACTGAAAATAAACCAAACATAAACCATCATGAAAATACACAAAATAAATTTTGCTGAGGAGGAGGAATATTTATGCAAAATTAAAATAATTAATTAATTGAATTTAGCTCAATAATTAATCATTAACTTGCAAAATAGGAGGGCTTTTGAAAGAGAAAAAAAATAATGAATCCATATAGATCCAAATCAAATAAAATTAGTACGAAGATCATGCAAATGGGAAATACAATATATCATGTATATGAAGTAAATTTGTTAAAGCAAATACTTTTAAAATAAAATATATACATGATGCTGAAAATAATTTTTCTAAAGAACATGATCACATAAGACTCTAATCATCAATTCATCAATGTAGCAAGTGATCAAGACAAGCTTGACCCATTAATCATACCAAGTTCATGCTTAATAAAATTTAATCTTTCCTCACAAAGAGGCTTGGTAAAGATGTCTGCTAATTGATGATTAGTATCAACAAAATCAAGAAAAATATCACCATTTTGCACATGATCACGCAAGAAATGATGTCTAATATCAATATGCTTGGTTCTATAATGCTGAATGGGATTCTTACTAAGGTTTATAGCACTTGTATTATCACACTTAATTGGAATGTGATTAATATCAATGCCATAGTCCAAAAGTTGTTATTTTTGCCATAGAACTTGGGTGCAACAACAACTAGCCGTCACATATTCTACTTCAGCAGTGGACAAGGCAACAGAAACTTATTTCTTACTAAACCAAGAAACTAAGCAATTTCCTAAAATTTGACAAGTTCCAGAAGTGCTTTTTAAGTGCTTTTTCTATCTAGTAGACTACCAACAAAATCAGCATCAGAATAACTAATCAAGTCAAAAGAAGAACTCCTAGAATACTAAAGTCCTAAATGCAATGTACCACAAAGATATTTAAAAATTCTTTTAATAGCATTCAAATGAGACTCTCTAGGACTTGATTGAAATCTAGCACACAAGCAAGTAGCAAACATAATATCGGGTCTACTAGCAGTTAAATAAAGAAGGGATCTGATCATACCTCTAAATCGCTTTTCATCAACTGGTTTACCATTCTCATCCTTATTTAGTTTGGTTATTGTGCTCATTGGAGTTTTGCTTGATTTAGCTCCATCCATTCCAAACTTCTTGAGAACTGTCCCTTGTATATTTGGTTTGATTAATGAAAATCCCATCTTCACATTGCTTGATTTGAAGTCCAAGAAAGAACTTGAGTTCTCCTATCATGCTCATCTCAAATTCTCCTTGCATTAGCTTAGAAAATTCCTCACACAAGCAATGGTCAGTAGCACCGAAAATAATATCATCAATATAAATTTGAACAATTAATAAATCATGCTTGGATTTCTTTATGAAAAGAGTTGTGTCAAATTTTCCTTTAGAGAAACCTTTCTCTAGTAAAAAGTTACTCAATCTTTCATACCAAGCTCTTGGAGCTTGTTTCAATCGGATACAATGCTTTTAACAATTTAAAAACATGATTTGGAGAGATACAATTTTCAAAACCCGAAGGTTGTTCAACAAATACCTCATCTTCAATAAAACCATTTAAAAATGCACTTTTAACATCCATTTGATAAAGGTTTAAAATTCATGTATGATGTAAATGCAAGTAGCATCCTAATAGTTTCTAACCTTGCAATGGGGGCAAAGGTTTCATCATAATCAATGTCTTCCTCTTGATTATAACCTTTAGCTACTAGTCTAACTTTGTTCCTAGTTATAACACCTTGTTCATTCATCTTATTTCTAAACACCCATTTAGTGCCTATAATAGGATGATGTTTAGGTCTAGGAACCAAGGTCCAAACCTTGTTTCTCTCAAATTGATTTAACTCTTCTTGCATAGCAAGGACCCAAAATTCATCACACAAAGCATCATCAATATTTTTGGGTTCAATTTGAGAAATGAAGGCTAAATTAACAGTAGATTTTAATTGAGATCTAATAGTTACCCCTTTTGTAGTGTCACCTATAATAAGGTCTTGACGGTGAGCTTTCTTGAATTACCAATCTTTTGGAAGTTCATCCTTCAAGGTAGGGTTGAGATGTCTCCATATTTTCCTTCTTGTTTGGCACTTCAAGTTCTAAAGGCTTATTAGCATTTTCTTCTTCTGTTTCCATAATCTCATTGTCACCTGCAAGAATCATGAACACTACAAACATCCTTTCTAGGATCAAGTGAGTTTGATTCATCAAATACCACATGCATTGGCTCTTCAACTACTAGAGTTCTCTTATTAAAGGCCCTATATGCCTTGCTAGACATGGAATAGCCTAGGAAAATTCCTTCATCGGCTTTGGAATCAAATTTTCCAAGATTATCCTTGGTGTTCAATATAAAGCACTTGCATCCAAATACTCTTAGATATGAGATTTTGGGTTTTCTATTGTTCCATAGCTTATAAGACGTTTTATTTAAAATTGGTCTTTTGAAAACTCGGTTTGAACTATAACAAGATGTGTTAACGGCTTCCGCCCAAAAATATAAAGGCAAATTATACTCATGAAGCATTGTTCTAGCCATTTCCACAAGAGTTCTATTTTTCCTTTCAACTACCCCATTTTGTTGAGGGGTTCTAAGAGATGAAAATGTATGAGAAATACCATTTTCATTACAATAGTTTTTGAAAAATTCATTTTCAAATTCGGTTCCATGATCACTTCTAATGGATGAAATACAAAATCCTTTTTCTTTTTGAACTCTTTTTGAAAAATTTTTAAAAAGCTTTAAATGCATCATTCTTATGAGCAAGAAAACATACCCAAGTGTATCTAGAGTAGTCATCAACCAATACATAAGCATAGTGCATTCCACCGAGATTAGCAACTCTAGTTGGTCCAAATAAATCCATATGTATAAGTTCAAGTGGCCTAGAGGTGGACACTACATTTTTTAGCTTAAATGAGTACTTGGATTATTTTCCCTTTTGACAAGAATCACAAGGTTTATCTTTAGTGAATTCAAGCTTAGGTAAACCAAGTACAAGTTCATGTTTACAAAGATCATTTAAAAGCTCAAAATTTGCATGTCCTAATCTTCTATGCCATGTCCACATGTCATGGGAGATAGACACTAAGCATTTTATGTCTTTGTTATCAATTTTATTCAAATCAATGACATAAACATTGTCTACTCTTTCACCACTAAAAATAATTTTATTTTCATTAAGACTACTAACAAAGCAATTTTTAGGATAAAAAGTTACTTTATTTCCCATGTCACATAATTGACTTATACTAAGAAGATTGTGTTTAAGACCATCAACAAAAAACACATGATGTATAGATAAGGATTGAGGATTACCTATTTCTCCAATGCCAATAATTTTTCCTTTTGCATTATCTCCGAAAGTAACGTGTCCTCCATCCTTAGCATCAAGTTTGTTGAATTGCTCTTTGTCTCCTGTCATGTGCCTTGAACATCCACTATCGAGATACCACTTGCTTTTTGTTCTTGTGGATTTCAAGCACATCTACACAATACAATTTAAGTGTTCTTTTGGACCCAAACCTTTCTTGGTCTAGGTTGGTTAGTTTTAAGATAATCCGTAGGAAGTACATTCATATGCAGTTTTCTATTAAAACACACATTATGGGTATATCCTTTAATAATGCAATATGAATATACAATATTTTTAAATTTATTTCTCCTAGAATGAATTGCTTTCCTAGTGTGTGCAGCATGCCTTTGGTGTTGTGTGTATCTTTTATTATTTTGTGACATTGAGTGAGATATACATTGGCAATGGTGATGAGCATTTTGATAAGTTTGTGCAATATGTTTATGTGCATTGTGTTATGCAACATTCCTATTATAATTATGTCTAGTGTACATATAAGCATGTTTAGGTTGAGGTGCTCTAGTTTGAGACTTACCTCTTTGTGTTAATGAAGGGTTAATCTTATGAGATTTTGCTTTGCTATTTAACACATGAGATTTTTTTAGCTTAATCTCATTTGAGGTTGAAGGAGTAGAATCATGTGAAGCTTTAACAAAAGTAATGTGTGATGAGGATGATGAAGACATTCCATTTTTATATCCAATTCCATGGGTATCTCCATGAAATTTTTGAGAGTCAAGAAGACTATCTAAAGTTTCTTTTCCTCTCTTAAATTAGCAATGGAATTTTTTAATTCTAAGACTTCCTTAGAAAGCTTATGATTTTCATCTTTTGCTTTCTTAAGTTGGTCTTCCAAAGAATTAAAAGATTTAACATCACTTACAAGTTTTTCATTTGATGCAACAAGTTTAGCAAAATCAAATTTTAAACACTCAAAATCCTTATTTAAGCTAGCTAGGTCATGTTTATATTTTTTCTTCTTAGATAATAAACTTTTGCATTTAGCAAGCAATTTGCTCATAATAGAGCTCTCATCATCATCATCATCATTATCATAATATTCATCATAATCATCAAAGGAAGAGTAAGAAGTGAATGGTACCTTATTTTCATTCTCAATGGCCATGAAGCAAAGATTGGCAACTTCTTGTTGTTCCTCTTCCTCTTCGAATTCGAAGGAATCATCCCAAGTAGCTTTGAATGCCTTTTTCTTATCTTTTGCTCCCTTGCTCTTAAATTTAAGTTTGGGACATTCACTTCTAATGTGTCCCAGTTTCTTGCATTTATAGCAAGTAACCTCTTTTGTTTTCTTCCTCCCATCTCCTTCGAACTTCTTGTTGAAGTCCCTTGTTCTTGAGAAATTTTTCTTTCTTAAGAACTTCTTGAAGTTCCTAGTGAGCATGGCAATGTCACCATCTTCATCACTAGAATCTTTGATGCTTTCCTCTTCACTATCTTCTTAAAGAGCTTTTAGAGCAATGCTCTTTTTCTTTTCTTCTTTCTCTTCTTGTTCTTCACCTCTTTGCTTGATGGTGAGCTCATGTGTCAAGAGCTTATCAATGAGCACATCGGTTGATAGAGTGGAAAGGTCTTGAGCTTCCTCAATTAAAGTAACACGAGATTCCCAATCCTTCTTAGGTAGGATTCTTAGAATCTTGTTATTTACTTCTTCCTTGGAGAAATGTTTTCCAAGTTTCTTGAGGGTTGTGAGAAGAGCATTAAGATGATTTGTCATCTCCGTGATTGATTCATAAGGCTTCATTTTGAAGAGTTCATATTCATACATATGAAGTTGAACCTTCTTACTTCTTACTTGAATGTTGCCTTCATAGTGGTTTTCTAAGGTCTCCCACATTTCTTTAGCCGACATACAATATTGAAGCTTGCCTCCTTCTTCTCTTGTCATTGAAGATACTAGAGTAATCATAGCTTTTTTATTTTTATGATTTTCTTCCTTTTGATTAATACTCCATTGGCTTCTTGCAATAGTAGTTACCACACCATCAATGACAGTTGTAGGCAGTTCCCAACCTCTTAAGACAATGTCCCAAAGTTTGATGGAATCATACTCAAGATATAACTACATTTTGAATTTCTAATGTGGATAGTCACTACCATCAAAGAATGGTCTAAGAGAAGAGATGTTTTGTGATTCACTTCCCATGATCTTGTATTCTAGCAATAAAGTACCTAGAATTCAAGCTCTGATACCAAATGAAAAGAGTCCTAAAGGGGGGGTGAATAGGACTATCAAATAAAAATGAGAAATTAAAAGAATTCTTTGCAAGAATTAAATAGAAGTTGAGAAGGAAGAATGAAGAACACAAAGATTTAAGGAGTTCGAATTCAAGAACAATCCTACGTCTCCACCTAACTTATCCCTAAGTTAGGATTTTCAATCACCCATAATCTTATTCGCAGGATTAAGATTATACAAGAGTTTTATGGCTCACTCTTATAACCTTACAACATGAGTTTTCAAGGTTCACTCAAAAAACCAAAACCCAAGTGTTTCAATGGACAACACTTAAACCAATTCCTTTAGAAATGAATCTCACTTCCCTTCTAATCTAACCCAAGATTTAAGATGAAGAGAAATTTTATTTCTAACACACACCCAACTCTCACAAGAGTTATACAAACAAAGAATTATTTAAGAGAATTTGAGAGCTCAATGAAAGTTTAAGAGATAATAAATGATAAAACAAGTTGCTTAACTTCCATTCAGCTCTAGAGGTATTTATACTAAAAAATATAGCTGTTGGAGGTGCAAATGATGTGTCCAACATCTATATTTTGAATTATTGAGACTGATGCTGTCAGATAGCTATTCATGGAGTGAAACCGTAATTGGCTCCTCAAGACGTTTGAATTTGCCCATACTTTCTTCATAAAAGCTGTAGATATTTGAATTATCTTTCCATATCAACTTGAATTCATTAATTGGACTTCTGTATCTTAAGATATGTCCAAAATACTAAGGGTTGTGCAATCTACAATGCAGACTACGATCAGACATCTATACCCAAATTGAAGCCGTGATTTGCTCCTGAAGAAATTTGAATTTGCTTATACTTTCTTCATGAAAGCTATAGATATTTGAATTATCTTTCTATGAAATTTTTAATCACCTAAATTTGAGTTCTATATCTCTGGATATGTCCAAATTACTGAGGATTATGCAATCTAAAATGCAAAATACTATCAGACAGCTATACACAAGTTGAAGCCATGATCTGATCCTGAAGAAATTCTAATTTGCCCATATTTTCTTCATAAAAGTTTTATATTTTTTACTTATATTTTTATATCATTTTGAATCACCTTAATTGGATTTTTGTAACTCAAGATATGTCCAAAATACTAAGAGATGTGCAGTCTGAGATGGCAGACATATATGTGAATTTCAACTCAAAATTTTCATAACCAAATGAACTTGGATTTTCACAAAAAAAACCCAATTCAGAAATCTCAAGATGTATAATTCAAATGTTAAGAAGCTCATTTTCTCATTTAAGAGCTCTAAATATGTCAAAATCCTTCTTCAATCTCAAAGGTTCAATCAGCCCGAAAAGTCACTATACATCCAAAAGTGTATATGCTTGGTATATGTTTGGTATATAATTCCCTACACACTTAATTGAAATTATTAGTATAAAAATTATTTTTTAAAGTCCAAAATTAGGAGTTTGATCATGCAAATGGTCAACAAGTGATTTTCAGTAAAAATACATATAAAATGATTTTTATTGCATCTGTGTGTATTTGCTTGTATATATGCTTATTATATATATACTATTGACTGTGTGCATTGACATTTAGTATACGTGTATATATATATTATAGTAATTCACTCAGTGAGGTCTGACTCCCCTCCGTTGACTATTTTTCAGGAGAGTCATCTTCATCAGACCTCAGTAGCAGACCTGTACGCTGGATTTCTTCCGCTTCGACTTCTTTATGTAAACTGCTTATCTGAGTTTTATTTTATAATCTAGACACTACAGTAGTTATGGTCGATTGTGAGATTATTGTATTATATTTGTATGAGATATGTACTTTAAATATTTGAACTGGATTTGTATTAAAAGTTTATTTATATATGAGATGAGGATATTGATTTAATTTCATTTAGTGGAAATATTATTTTGATATTTATGTTTTTATTCCACTGCATAATATTTTATTTAATTATGTTGTTATTATTAGTATTGCATGTTTTATTTTATTTTAAGGCTTGCTACGGGTTCCGGATTCGAAAGAATTCCCGTTCCCTAGCGCCGGTCATGGCCCCTGTTTTGGGTCGTGACAAGCTTACTGTCGCTGCTCCTATCTTTGCTGTTGCCAGCGACCGGAGGGGAAGAAGAAGGCGATGAAAATGGTAGAGGAAGGAAGGGTCAACATCAGGAAGCAAGGGAGGCACAGTGACGATGAAGAAATTGGATGACAACAGGAGGAGGTGAGTTTTCTGTGTTTCTCCTTCTTTGTTTTTGTTTGTATATATATATATATATATATATATATATATATATTCACACATCACACACAACATACACATAATATAACATTTATACATAATATAAATTAACAATAAATGATAATAATAATAATAATAATAATAATAATAATAATAATAATAATAATAATAATAATAATAATAATAATGTAATTTAATAAAAAATAATAGAAATAATAATACACTAAATTAATATTATTAAAATAATACTATTTGAAATAATAAACATAAATAATGCAAATTAAATGTTTAAAATAATAAATTTCTAAAATAAAATATTTACATAGAAAATATAATTTAACATAAAATAATAATTATTAATCATAAAATAGTAAAATAAATAAATATAACTTTTAAATTTATTAACACTGCATATCTCGATTTATAATAAAATAATTTAAAAATATGGGTTATTACAAGTATATAGTTGTGGGAGCCGAAGCTTATTACCCGAGACTCCTGAGACTCAGCTCATGTAATGACTTAGCAATTTCCATTAAAAAATTTTCCGAAATGCATATGTCTAATACCATATGGTAATTCTTTGAATAAGGCCCAAGCCCATTATAAACAAACCTTGATAAAATGGGCCTCTCATGCCTATTTAGCCTATTACAAATGGATCTTGACAAGGTGAGCCTTTGATGTTATTCTTGGCCCATTAAAATGGACTTTGGAATTGTTTAAAGAAATTACTATTTGTTTCTACCATCTTGAGAGTTATCTTGCATCCATCAATTTTATTATCCCCTTCTGATAATTAAAACCTAGAACAATAATCCTAGGATAAGGAACTCACCAGTGAACACATGTGTGGAAGAAATAAGGGTAGAGATATTGTTTGAGAGCTTTGTATCTTGTTTCTTGATATTATGTGTAAATAGAGTATGTGTTTATTTCTTATTTAATTAAATTTACATCTCATGCATACACGTCATGCATATTTTTAATTCATGGTAATTGTAGATATAGACTCACAATAGTCTCCCATCTAGAAACAATCTGACACTGGTCATTGGATTAGGATCTCTTGGAGAAGCAATAATGGCAGGATTTGATTCTGAGGCCTTCAAAGAACAGCTGAAAACTAAAATGGCTGAATAGACCCAGGCAATTATGTGAGCGATGATGGCCAAAATGAGGGGACCAGTCAAACAGGAACCGCCAGCACCTCAGCCACAACCATTTGACTTGGATTCCAATGGCTCTAGAAAACAAGAAAGAGAGGATGATCAAGAAACTTTATGGCAGAGCCTGTAGTCAGACAGAATGTGAATACAGACACTGTAAAAAATATGGAAAAATCTAACTAGGCTATAAATGTGACTAAGACTATGGCTCAAATGCAGTTAATGATAAAAGAAAAGGGGATAGATACTCTGATGAACTACTATGATCTAAGTTTGGATGAAGATGATGACCCTCTACCCCAGAAGTTTAAATTCCCTAATATAAAGAAATTTACTAACATTGAGGATCCTTATCTACATCTAAAGCAATATTTAACTCATATGAAGACAATCGGTTTGACAAAGGTATAGATTATGAAACAATTTCCTCTATCTCTAGAAGGAGCACCCATTAAATGGTATTATGCTTTGGAATCCCATATCCAAGCTGACTGGGAGGGATTATGTGCTACATTTGTAAAGAAATATAGTCTCAATATGCAAATGGAAGCATCTTTAAGAGACTTACATAATACAAAGCAAAAATTCAATGAGTCTTTTGTTGATTACTTATCAAGTGGAGAGCAAAATTGATATAGATAAAGCATCGAACTGTAGAATCTGATCAACTAGTGATAGTAATATAAGGGTATATGCTCCTGCTCTCTAAAAAATTGAAAGATTTAGGGCTTTGAAACTTTGAGGAGCTGTACAGATTTAGGGTGCAAAAAGAATATGACTTGGCATAAGAGAAGAAATTCTTTAGCGAAAGACCTGCAAGTAGAGAAGAAAATGGATCCAGCAGTGGAATCGATTCAAGTAGTAATATACAAAATAATGCTATCAAATAATCTTGAAGGTTTTCCAACTTGGGAAGACCTCTCTCCAAAGTCTTGGAAAATCTTATTAAAAATAACCTATTGTAACCCTTACCTCAAAGACCTCCTTTTTCCAAATGCTGACCTAAAATTATACTACAAATGCCACTAAAACATCAGACATGATACTAACAATTGCACTTGCTTGAAATATGAGGTTTAAGATTTAATTAATTTAGGCAAGATAACTAACCTTGAAATAAGAAAATCAAACACCCAAAATAACCCTTTTCCCAACTATCACAGTGTGCCACCACCAAATCCACACATCATAATGATCAATACTGGCTTAATAGAGGAACAAGTCCTTAATTCTTTTGTTGATGCCATACCCACACTACCAAAACCACAATTAAAAAACATAAACCTGAACCAGCAGTTTATGAAGGTTTATATGAATGTTCTAGACATTTGGAGTTACGATGATGAAGAAGAGGAGGCAATTGATCTATCTAAAAATAATGAAGGGAAGACAGCGCAATCAGTTAAAAAGCTTGAGAAGAGGGAGGAAGTAAAAGATGTTAAACCATAATAAGAAAGAGTTAACTCAAAGGAAGAACTGGAGAAAGAAAAGCAAAATGAGGAAACTATTGAGACCAGAAGATGAGAAAACTCTCACCAGTGTTTAGGAGTTGCTTATGAACTTTCGAGCCCGTCAGGAAGTACTAGTTATGGCCTTGATCATAAGAAGATCCCCTCGATGCACACCCCAAAAAAAATAGTAGATTCATTAATAGAAAGCCCTTTGAGGGCAATTGTGTTTATAGACGATGACCTGCCCTTATAGGGAAGAGACCACAACAAAGCCTTGTTCATAAAAGCTTAAGTAAAAGGGAAGCTAACCTGCTATGTTATGGTGGATAATGGGTTTGCCATTAATGTGTGTCCTCTGAAGATCTTGCCAAAGTTAGGGCTAACAGTAGTTGATTTAAAGCCATCTAATGTGGCCATCAAGGCCTATGATGATAAGAAAAGGCCGGTTGAGGAAACCTTCAAGGCCTTAGTCAAGACTAGACCAATTGAAGTTTGGGTTAACCTTTATGTGATAAACATTCCACTTACCTTTATCATTATTTTAAGAAGGCTATGGCTTTATCCTCTAGGGGGAGTGTCATCTATTATTCATTAAAAGATTAAATTTTTGTATAAAGGAAGAGTAGTCACTATAATGGCAGAAACTGAAGTTGTTGTCTCTACTTTGAAGTCAACTCCTAGTGAAATTTGGGTCAGTCTGAGTTTTGAGGTTTGCATAATCTATGAAGATGAGCTGAATCTGAGAATTATGAGTATGATGAAGAACATGCAATTTATGCCTATAATGGGATTGGGGAAGAATCAATAAGGCCTGCCTGAGTTTATCGAACCTAAAGTGCCAATCTTGAAGCATGGGGTGGGATATACTAAGGCGATGAGTCTAAAGAAGAGAATAAAGTTGAAGAAAAGTTTAGGAAGAATAAAGCTAGAGCTAAACTGAAGAAGAAGACACTATAGAAAATATTTATGGAGGAAAGTGCTAAATACCCCTTTAGAGGAGCTCTTGAGCCTTTGATGATTGTTGAGAAATTAGTCCCCAAGTTTGAAATTTTTACTAAATATATAATAGGGACCAATGAAGTTGCCATTGAGGAATCGATAGTGGAGGAGTTGGTATTGACTCTAAAATCAAAAAAGGACATTCCTATAATGGAGCTCAAGGACGATGCTGACTAGGAAAAGGAATTCAACTTTGAATCCTATGTTCTTGAGTCCATTATGGATGTTTTCTATGATGACCTTGAAATTTCTTTTTCTAACTTGTTCGAAACTAATGACATTTTCTTTTCTAAAGTTAATGTGATAAGGTTCAACTTTGCTTATGTCACGACCCAAAACTAGGAGGCATGACCGGTGTTAGGGAACGGAAATTCTTTTGAATCCAAAACCCATAACAAGCCTTAGAAAAATAAAACATGCAATAAATAAATAAAAAGTACAACTGAATTAAAAATTTTCAAATCGATATATAAAAATAGATACTCAATATCCTTTCATAAATAAATTAATGTTCATACAATACTCAAATACAACTCTCTGAGTACAAAGTATCAAAACCAAATAATACTCTTCTGATACAATAACACTACTACTGTAGTTTCTAGAATACAAATTAGAGTTCAAAATATACATTTACATAAAATAACTGGGATGGAAGAACACCGACAAAGAGCTCTATTACTAAGGTCTAATGATATTAAATCTCTTGAAAAAAAGTAATTGAGGGGGGTCAGACCTCACTAAGTGAATTATTATACTATATATACATGCAATCTAAACCATAACAATCAGACACCCGTATATATATATATATATATACACTCATTACACACAAATGTCAAATTCTACTTATATATATATAATAAATGCAAAAAACATTTATTTTAATACATGAAGGATCAAATAGAACCCTATTAATTGTAGCCTCAATCAACCATATCATCACTCTAGCCATACAGACTCAATTCCAAATAGATCACTTATTCCATTTTAGACAGTAGACTGGCCCCGAGACACTAAGTTAACCGAGCTTAATCAGTCTGACTGTCAGTTTGATTGGCCCCGAGACACTTGGTTAACCGAGCTTCAACAATCACACCATCAATCACATCACATCTCAATCAAATCAATTAAATCATCACAATCATATCATAGTTACCATAAGTAATTCCTTACTCAAACCTAAATCTATCACACCATACGTACTCAGTCCCAGTACTGCCCACTAGGTAGCACATTCTATTGATATCTTTCATTTAAAATAAATCATACATTCGGAAAATAAATAATGTAGAATGACATTCATAATAGTAAAATAAACCATATATATACCAGAAATATACCTAAAATAAACCAAGTACATTTTGGGTATATATATGTCAAATAAAACATGAAATATACCAAAGATAAACCAATGATATACTTAAAAACAATTTAAGTATAAATTAGTAATATAACATGCATTTACTTAGAAATATACCTAAAATATACTAAAAATATACTCTAAGTACATAAATCATTTAATAAAACAATTATGAATAATTATACATTTAAAACATATATATATACTAAAACATGCATTAAGTTTGACATATATCCAAAAATATACTAAAAATAAACCTAATTATCTAACATGCATATATCAAAAATAAACCCTAAATATACCAAGATATAGTAAATGTATATTGAAAATATGCAAACATATATATCAAGATATACTAAAAATAAATCGAAAATATACCAAATCATATTATAAATTAAATTACTTTTAAAAACATATAATGAAAATGAAAAATCCTAAGTCATACATCTTATATGCAATACATATATATACAATATAATAACTCACTGGTTCACATTCCACGAGATAGACTCGGTGGGCCTGGTCCGTTAGGCCTCAGTCTCGGCGCAGCTAGAAAAATAAAATAATTATAACCATCAGAATAAACTTCTAATTCTACGCTTTTAGGATTACTATAGAAAGACTCAATCAAAAATTTCAAAACTAAACTCAGATCGGTTGTCACATTTTACGAGAAATCTATCAAAATTTCGACAGAGTCTCCTTTGTAAAACGGACATCTCCCTACAAAAGTAGGGCTGATTCTACAAAGAAAACATACTTCTAAAATCGCAAAGCACAACACCTCGAGTTAGGACCCCAAACTTCATAAATCCCGAACCGAGGTTCACAATTCACAACCCAACAATATTAAACAGTAAAATAATAAAAATCATCAAAACTCGTAAAAATATTTAAAAACCTTTATTTTCCAACTAAAACATAAAAGTCTAATTTAAATAATATTTGATAATAAAATTCATAAATGGAATAAAATCCCCATTTTACAATTGAATTAACATAAATTACAACTAATATTTAAAATCACAATTTAACATCACAAAAATAATAAAATACACAATTAGCCTAAAATAATAAATACACTTATTATTTACATAATATTCTAAAATTATCACAATTAACTAATAAAACCTCAAATATTATATAATATTAATAAAAAATCAATTTTTACAATTATTCAACATAACATAATAAAATTCACATTTAATTGCTTAAATTGTTTAATTATATAATAAAATTAGTTTAAAAACCCATTTTTTATTACCCAAATAATAAATAATATATATTTGAAAATAATTTTTGAAAATTAGTATTAATCAGTTAAAAATAGTAAATAATTTGTAAAAATCATTTTAATACCTTAAATAATTATAAAACCAACTAAAACATAATGTTTAACTATAATCTTAACAAAATTACATATTTAACCCTATAATACAAAATATCCAATACACTAAATAATTTCCTAAAAAATTATATAAAATCATTAAAATTATTTAATCAACATATAATATACTAATATCGACTAAAACACATATGTAACCAATAATTTCAACAAAAATACTTATTTAACCTAATAATTCAAAATACAAATAAATTATATAAAATTCCATAAAAATTATATAAATTCATAAAAATTATTTTATCATCAAATAATATTCTAATATCAACTAAAACATACAATTAAATTCTAATTTCAACCAAAATACACATTTAACTCAATTATCCAATATTTACATAACTAAAAATATTCTTAAAAATTATATAAAAATCCCAAAAATTAATTTATCAACATTATAATTACTATCATACTATAATAACACTAAATTAATTAAATCCATAATTAAAATAATTAATTAACAAAAATTAATTAAATAATAATAAAATTACCAAAATTACCAATAAATTAAACTAATTCAAAAAAATTAAGTAAAATTATTTCTAGCAAGATTGAGCTACCAAGAAAAATATTTCAAAAACAAAAATCAATAAATCAAACAATTTCTAACTAAAAAAATAAAAACTCAAATTACCATAATCTAAAAACTAAGGAAAATCTTATAAAAGAATGAGTTTGAGCCTGATTCGAGCCTAGGATCGACTTCTTCACAACTCCAGGAGTCGAAAGGCACCGAAAAGATGAGCTATGGCGGTTGGAGCACGGAGCAACGGTGAGGAATGACTTGCTGGATGCTGCTACTGCTTGCTGTCGACGTTGTCGAAGAAGGAGGAGGAGGAGGTGGCGTCTGCAGGAGGTGGTGGTGACTGGAAGACCAAACGATGCTCTGACGACAAAAGAAATGGACTGCGATGGGCGAAGGGATGGCTGGGTCACGGTGGTTTTCGGGTTTGCAGGGGATATATACATATATGTGTTTTTTGGTTTGTATGTGTGTATATATATATATATATATATATATATATATATATATATATATATATATATATATATATATATATATATATATTAATACACTCACAATATAATCACACACACATAAAATATCCTTTAAAAGTAACAATAATAAAAACCATAATTATTAAATAATTAATAATACAAATAATGTATATTTAATAAAATAAAAATAATAGAAATAATAATGCATATAAACTAGTGTTATTAAAATAATTCTAATGATAAAAATAAAAATAATAACCATACACTAAATTAACGTTATTAAAATAATAGTATTCGAAATTAATAAATATATACACAATGGAATTTAAATGTCTAAAATAATAAGTTCCAAAATAATATATTTACGTATAAAATTCAATTAAACATAAAATAATAATAATTAATCACAAAATAGTAAAATAATTAAATTTAACTTTTAAGCTTTATTAACACTGCATATCTCATTATATAATAAAATAATTTAAAAACTAGGGTTATTACAGCTTATTTGTGCGATATTTTTCCTAATGGTTATTTTGTTTATAATGATCATTTCATTTATATGTTTGACATTAATTCAGTGCAAACTGAATCTTTTAAGCTAGGCATATATGATGATCCTAAAAATAAATTGATTGCTTCTGACTTAACTATTGATAAGAGAGAAAAAATGAAAGAAATATTAAGAAGAAGATAGAAAGTATTTACTGGGGGCTATGAAGATATGCCTAGAATTGACAAAGAGATTGCAGAATATAGGATCCCCATGTATTCTCATATTGCACCGATAAAACAAAAGAAGAGGATATTAAGTGTCACGACCCAAAACAGGGGCCATGACCGGCTCTAGGGAACGGGAATTCTTTCGAATCCGGAACCCGTAGCAAGCCTAAAAATAAAATAAATCATGCAATAATAACAATAATCCTATAATATGCAGCGGAAATAAAAATCATAAATATAATAATAACAGTTTCATCACTGGATTTGAATCAAACCTCATCACATATATATATAATCTTTTAATACAAATCCAGTTTCAATATAATACATCTCTTTAAAATAAAATACATGAAATCCAATACTTTAATTTACAACTACTGCAGTGTCTAGATAAAATAAATAAGTCAAGTAGATAATTTACACAAAGAAGCCGGGGCGGAAGAAATCCGGCGTATCGACCTGCTACTGAGGTCTGAAGATGTTGACTCTCCTGAAAAATAGTCAACGGAGGGGAGTCAGACCTCACTAAGTGAATTACTATAATATATATACATACACACTAAATGATAATGCATACAGTCAACAGTATATATATATCTAATATATATATACAGGCAATTACACACAGATGCAATAAAAATCATTTATATATTTTATCTGAAAATCATCTTTTATGAAGGATCACATAGAACCCTAGAATATCGCAACCTCAAAAAAAATAGTGTTAAATAACACTCTAGCCATACAGGCTCACTTATTCCAAATATATCCACTTAATCCATTTAGACAGTAGACTGGCCCCGAGACACTAAGTCAACTGAGCTCCAGCAGTCTGACTGCCAGTGTGATTGGCCCCGAGACACTTGGTCAATCACACCTCCAAACCAAATCTCACACATATCAATAATCATATCAAATCAATATCCACAAATAGTTAGTAATATAGCCTAAAGCTATAGGCGTACCGGTACATACTCGGTCCTAGTGCTGCCCACTAGGTAGCACGTTCTATCGATATCCTTCATTAATAATATAAATCATTCATTCACAATAAATGATGCATGAATTTAAATGAAATAACAATATAAACCATATATATACCGGAAATATACCAAACGTAAACCAGGTATATTTCGAGTATATATATGTCAAACAAATCCAATCAAATCATAAATTAAACTAAAAATATATTTAAAAACATTTTAAATATATTTTATTAATAAAACATGTATATAATTTATTATATACCAAAAATAAACCAAAAATATACTTAATATAAACTTAAGAAATAATCAAATTATTTATGCATATTTAATCAATATAAAACATGCATTTCTAAATCATGCATCCTAAGCATATATATATAGTATAGTAACTCACCTAATGCGCTCCACGAGACAGGTCCGACGGCCCTGGTCCACTAGCCCTCGGTCTCGGCGCAACTAAATAAGCAATAAATAATAGACATCAGAATAAACCTAATAGAAATCCTAGAATTCAATCTAGAGTATTTAAATACGGAAACAGAATTAGGGTTTGACTAGACATCACGTTTTACGAGAATTCTACCAAAAATCCGGCAGAACCTCCCCTGTAAAACGAACATCTCTCTACTCAAAAGAGTAGAGCCGACGCTGCAAGAAATACACTTCGAAAAATAGGCTCAACACAAATCCATAACCCCTCGATCGGACTCCAGACTACAATCTACCGACCGGGGTCCACAAACACAGAATAATTCCAAAAATACCAAAAATATCCCTACAATATAGAAATTCATTTTATAAGTAGAAATTACATAATTAACCTTTAAACACAGTAAAAACCGATAAAAACTCATTTTATTAGAAAAACCGTATATTATATATATAATTGAAAATAATTCACGAAAAAAATAGTTTTAATTAGTTAAAAATACCAAATAATTTATAGAAATCATTTTTATACCTTAAATAACTATTAAAACCAATTAAATTACATTTTTAGACAATTTAGGGTAAAATTACCAAAATACCCCTATATATATAAATATATTTAAATTACTTCAAAAATTCACCAAAAATTATACAATTATCCAAAATTAATTTTCTCAACATATTTATCAATAATATTAATAATTAAACTCAATTAACCAATTAAATTCAATTAAAAACACATTTAACCTAATTTTTCAAATTTACATAAACTTCAATAATTCAAAATAAATACTTAGAAATTCATAAAAATTCCAAATAAATTCCTATAATTCATTTCAACACTTAATTTAACCATAAACTCCAATTTCATAATTTAAATAATTAATTTCCGAAAATTAGAAAATAATATTAAAATATTCAAAAATACCCAAAAATCCAAAAAATCTCCAAAAATTCCACAAAAATTCATACATGTAGATTAAGCTACTAGGAACAACATTTGTGAAGGGAGTTTCCATGAATCAATCAATTCGAAGCTCAAAAAAATCAAACCCTAATGTGACCGAATTAGAAAAATCGAAACCTAAGCAAATCTAAACCATTTTAGCTCAAACCAAAGCTAGAATCACACTCACCGGAGCTCAAGGAGAAGAAAGAGACCGGCGGTGTCGAAAATGATGGCCGAAAATGGGAGAAACGGTAAAGGGTCGATTTTCGGCCAAAAGAGGAAAATGGGGCTGCCGGCGCCGGGGAAGGGAGCTGCTGGCGGTGGGGGACGGCTGGGAACGGCGGTGGCAAGCCGGGAGGCACACCGACGGTAGGTGACCGGAGTTGCAGACGGTGAGGGGAAGGGTGGGTGGTGGTCGGGCGCGGGAGGGAAAGAAAGAAGAAGAAGAAGAAGAAGAAAAAGAAAAAAGAAAGAAAAGAAAAAGAAAAGAAAAAGAAAAGAAAAGAAAAAAATAAAAAAATAAAATAATAAAAAAATAATTTTAATAATTTAATAATAAATAAAATAATTAAATAACAATAAATTAATAAATAAATAATAAAATATTAGGGTAATACATTAAACCCTAATTAAATAAATATACACACACATAGGCTTTATTTAGTATTTTAAGAATACGTATGAGTTCATGCAAGTCTGAAAATACATTTAAAATAATTAATAATACATTGTTTACGTGAAAATTTCCCCGAAAATGCAAGTCCCGGGAAAATTTTACGTAAAACACTGAAATAATACACAGTAATTAAAATAGGTTTTAAATACATATTAACTCGTAAAAATATCGCATATATATTCAAAATTTGTTAACACTGCATATCCCGGTACAGTGTAAAAATATTTTAAAAACACAGGATATTACAGTCTTCCCCCTTTACAAGAATTCGTCCCCGAATTCCAGAAAACAAGATTACAGAATCAGGAAGGAAAGAGATACGGGTAAGAAGCTCGCATCTCAGCTTCAGTCTCCCACGTATGCTCTTCAACTTTGTCGCTATGCCATAGAACCTTGACCATCGAAATCTGCTTCGATCGCAACTGTCGAACTTGATAATCAACGATCGCCACAGGTTCTTCCACAAACGTCAAATCTTCACTCACTTCTACACTATCGGGCTGCAACACGTGAGAAGGGTCTGAGATATACTTCCTCAACATCGAGATATGAAATACTGGATGCACCTGTGACATACTCGGAGGCAAATCCAACCGATATGCAACAGTGCCAACTCTCTCCAGAATTTCAAATGGTCCAATGTATCTCGGTGCTAACTTACCCTTCCTGCCAAATCTCATCACCCCCTTCATCGGAGATACTTTCAGAAAAATGAAAATCTCCAACCTGAAACTCCACATCTCTGCGCCTAGGATCCGCGTAACTCTTTTGTCTACTAACTGCGGTCTCTAATCTTCGTTTAATCACGGTGACTTTCTCTGCAGCATCCTGAACCATCTCAGGTCCAGTCAAAGCTCTCTCACTAATCTCATCCCAACTCAACAGGGATCTACCCTTCCTTCCATACAACGCTTCATACGGTTGCCATGCCAATACTGCTATGGTAGCTGTTATTATATGCAAACTCAACAAGCGATAAATGATCATCCCAGCTACCTCCCAAATCCAGGACACACATCCTCAACATATCTTCCAGTGTCTGGATCGTCCTCTCAGACTGACCATCTGTCTGAGGATGAAAAGCAGTACTAAAATCCAACCTAGTGCCCATCGCTTCCTGTAACTTCTGCCAAAAACGAGAAGTAAACACCGAACCTCTATCTGACACAATGGACATAGGTACTCCATGAAGGCACACAATATGCTTCACATACAACTTTACCAATCTAGCAACTGAATATGTGGCTTTCACAGGCAAGAAATGTGCAAACTTCGTCAACCTGTCTACAATCACCGAGATGGAATCGTATCCATCCTTCGAACGAGGTAAACCTACCACAAATCCATAGCTATCCTTTCCCACTTCCACTCGGGATAGGAAGAGGCTGAAGCTTCCCAGAAGGCTTCTGATGTTCGGCTTTCACTTGCTGACACGTCAAGCACTTAGCAACATAATCAGCGACATCCTTCTTCAATCCATCCCACCAGTGTAGATCTCTGATGCTGTGGTACATCTTAGTAACACCTGGATGTACGCTGTAGGCTGTAAGAATGTGCTTCCTCTAAAATCTCCTCTCTCAAATCATCCACATCGGGAACGCATAATCTACCACTGATCCACAACACACCATCATCATCAAGTGTGAAATCAGTGAACTTCCTTGCTCTGACGTTCTCTGCAAGCTCTTCCAGAATAGGATCTCGGCTCTGAGCTACTTTAATCCTATCCCTTAGTATAGATCATACTTTAAATTGAGCTAGCAGTCCACCTGATATACTAATCTTCATCATCAGACCTTGATCCACCATCAGATGCAATTCCTGGATCAATGGTCTTCTCTCAATACTGATGTGAGCAAGACTACCTGAGGTCTTCCTACTCAAGGCATCTGCTACCACATTAGCTTTACCCGAATGATATAAGATCTCGCAATCATAATCCTTCAACAATTCCAACCATCTTCTCTGCCTCAAATTCAAATCTCGCTGCTGGAAAATGTACTTAAGGCTCTTGTGATCAGTAAATATCTCACAAGTCACCCCGTACAGATAATGTCTCCAAATCTTCAAAGCAAAGATCATTGCAGCCATCTCAAGATCATGTGTAGGATAGTTCTGCTCATGCTTCTTCAACTGCCTCGAAGCATAGGCTATCACCCTTCCATTCTGCATCAACACACAACCAAGACCAATTCTAGAGTCATCACAGTAAACTGTGAACTTATCCACACTATTAGGCAAAGCTAACACTGGTGCTGTGGTCAACTTCTCCTTCAATAACTGAAAACTATTCTCACAAGCTTCTGACCACTCAAATCTAACATTCTTATAAGTCAAGCAAGTCATAGGGGGTGCAATTCTGGAAAAATCCTGCACAAATCGCCTATAATACCCGGCTAAACCCAGAAAACTTCGAATCTCTGTAACAGAAGTAGGTCTAGGCCACTCAGATACTGCCTCAATCTTCTGTGGATCAACCTGAATACCTTCTTTAGACACTACGTGTCCAAGAAAAGAAACACCTCTCCATCCAGAAATCACACTTCGAGAATTTAGCATAAAGCTGATGATCTCTCAGTGTCTGTAGTACAATCCTCAAGTGATATACATGCTCTTCATACTCCTCGAATATACTAGTATATCATCAATGAAGACTACCACAAACTGATCCACATACGGTCTGAATACTCTGTTCATCAAGTCCATAAAAGCTGCTGGTGCATTAGTCAAACCAAAAGACATCACCAGAAACTCATATGGCCATATCGAGTGCGGAATGTTGTCTTAGGAATATCAGCTTCACTAATCCACAACTGATGATAACCCGACCTCAAGTCAACCTTAGAAAGAACTGTGCACCCTGTAGCTGATCAAACAAATCATCTATCCTCGGGAGAGGATACTTGTTCTTCACTGTTACCTTATTCAACTCTCTATAGTCAATGCACAGTCTCAGGGGTACCATCCTCTTCTTCACAAACAAGACTGGTGCACCCCAAGGAGAAACACTAGGTCTGATGAAACCTTTATCCAACAACTCTTGCAACTGCTCCTTCAGCTCTCTCAACTCTGCAGTAGCCATACGATAGGGTGGCATAGATATAGGAGTAGTACCTAGACCACATCTATACAGAACTCAATCTCTCTATGAGGTGGTAAACCTGGCAACTCCTCAGGAAAAACATCAGGAAACTCATAAGCAACAGGAACATTTGTGAGTGACAACTTCTCCATTGACGTATCCCTAACCAATGCCAAATATCCCTGACATCCCTTCTTCAACAACTTCCTAGTTGTAATAGCAGAAATAAGATTATGAGGTGTTGAACTCCTATCACCAACAAACTTAAACTCTACTTCACCAGGAATTCTAAATGTCACCTCCTTATTCCTGCAATCTACCACGGTGAAGTGCTAAGATAACCAATCCATTCCCAGAATAACATCAAACTCCATCACATTCAACAAAATCAAATCAGTGGGTAATTCTCTATCTCCCACGAGAATTGGACAACCATAAAGAGCAATATCGGTGTCCAAGGAATCACTCAAAGGAGTGGCAACAGACAAAGGAAAAGCCATCCTCGAAGTTTGCCAATAAGATTTAGAAGTAAAAATAGGAGAAACAAACGAATGTGTGGCACCCGGATCAAACAAAACCCAAGCATCCAGGGTACCAAACAGAAACAATACCTGCCATGACTACATTAGATGCCTGAGCATCCTGCTGAGTAAGATGAAAGACTCTGGCCTGACCTCGACCTCCCTGCTGACTGGTAGAAGCCTGGCCAACACCTCTGGCACCTCCTCTAGTACCTCTACCATGACTCCTTGCAGTGGAACAAACTGAGTGGAACTCTGATGCTGGGCTGGTGGTAACTGAAATGGCACGGGTGCAGTACTAGCAATCGACTGCTGTGGGAATCGTGAAATCTGCTGCTGCTGATATCCGGAGTAAGGACACGATCAGGCAAAATGTCTTGTCTGCCCGCATCTGAAGCATGTCAGCGGTGTCAGATAACACGATCCCTGATGGACTCTACCACAAGTCTGGCATACACTGGCCGCTGATCCTAAACTACGACCACTGCTGCTGCTCGAAGCACCTGACCCAAATCTGAATGATCTACGCTGACCTCCACAGCCATGTCTACTGCTCTGATGTACTCGCTGCTGCTGTCTCTGACTCTACTGAGTTGGACCTCGCTGCTGACTACTCGAACCAACATGAAAACTAGAGTACGGAGTAGCCTGCAATCCACTCGACTGAACTCCTAGCTGGTAATAATCAGGCATCGCTCCCTGCCTAACTAGTCTCAGCTCAATCTCCTTAGCCAACTCAATCACAGACTCCAGAGTAAGACCTATTGTAGGCATACCATCAAAAGTTGAACCCAAACCAGTAACATATGTAGTAACCGCGAAATATTGATCTCGCATCAGATCCTCAGCATATCTACCCAGACGAAGAAACTCTCGGGTATAATCCTCTACAGATCGATCTCCACGAGAAATACTGGTCAAACGAAGATGATAGCTCAAACGAAGAGGCTCTGGACAAAATCTCCTCATAAACCGCTCTCGAAACTGAGCCCATGTCATCGTCATCATATAAGGCTGGATCATCTGAATGAACCAATCTAGAGCTGGTCCCTCAACAGACAACTCAACGATCATGATCCGCTGGTACTCGGTATGAGCAGTCCAAGTCCTAGTCTCAATCGCATGCAGAAAATCTAACGGATCGGAAGTACCATCGAAAGTAATCCTGCCAACTCGGGCATAGAACAAAGCTGCCTCAGGGTCAGACATACCCTGCTGATAGGCAGGCTGAACAGGCTGAACAACTGGAGGAACAGGAACATCAAATTCAGGCTCAACAGGCTCCTCGTCCTGTAACTCTCTCTGCCAACGGCGACCTGCCGCTCCTCGAGGTCTACCTCTGCCATGACCTCTACGTCTAACTGGTTGCTCAGGAGGTAAAACCTCATCCTGAAAGGACTCATCATCCTTGACCTCAACGACCGGTGGAGCGACACGCGCTCGCCTCCTCATACTGAAAAGACAAACAGAAAGATTCAGACAAAATAGACAACGGAGGAATAACGTTGAAAACTAAAGCAAGTAATACTTATCAAGACATACTCGAACCTAATACACTGTAGTAGTCCAACAGAAAACACAACTTTAAAACTAGGGCCACAACTCACATAACTAAGCCCTGACACAGAACTCCGCTCTGATACCAACTTTGTCACGACCCAAAACAGGGGCCATGACCGGCGCTAGGGAACGGGAATTCTTTCGAATCCGGAACCCGTAGCAAGCCTAAAAATAAAATAAATAATGCAATAATAACAATAATCCTATAATATGCAGTGGAAATAAAAATTATAAATATAATAATAACAGTTTCATCACTGGATTTGAATCAAACCTCATCACATATATATATAATCTTTTAATACAAATCCAGTTTCAATATAATACATCTCTTCAAAATAAAATACATGAAATCCAATAATTTAATTTACAACTACTGCAGTGTCTAGATAAAATAAATAAGACTCAAGTAGATAATTTACACAAAGAAGCCGGGGCGGAAGAAATCCGGCGTATCGACCTGCTACTGAGGTCTGAAGATGTTGACTCTCCTGAAAAATAGTCAACGGAGGGGAGTCAGACCTCACTGAGTGAATTACTATAATATATATACATACACACTAAATGATAATGCATACAGTCAACAGTATATATATATCTAATATATATATACAGGCAATTACACACAGATGCAATAAAAATCATTTATATATTTTATCTGAAAATCATCTTTTATGAAGGATCACATAGAACCCTAGAATATCGCAACCTCAAAAAAATAGTGTTAAACAACACTCTAGCCATACAGGCTCACTTATTCCAAATATATCCACTTAATCCATTTAGACAGTAGACTGGCCTCGAGACACTAAGTCAACCGAGCTCCAGCAGTCTGACTGCCAGTGTGATTGGCCCCGAGACACTTGGTCAACCGAGCTCCAGTAATCACACCTCCAAACCAAATCTCACACATATCAATAATCATATCAAATCAATATCCACAAATAGTTAGTAATATAGCCTAAAGCTATAGGCGTACCGGTACGTACTCGGTCCTAGTGCTGCCCACTAGGTAGCACGTTCTATCGATATCCTTCATTAATAATATAAATCATTCATTCACAATAAATGATGCATGAATTTAAATGAAATAACAATATAAACCATATATATACCGGAAATATACCAAACGTAAACCAGGTATATTTCGAGTATATATATGTCAAATAAATCCAATCAAATCATAAATTAAACTAAAAATATATTTAAAAATATTTTATTAATAAAACATGTATATAATTTATTATATACCAAAAATAAACCAAAAATATACTTAATATAAACTTAAGAAATAATCAAATTATTTATGCATATTTAATCAATATAAAACATGCATTTCTAAATCATGCATCCTAAGCATATATATATAGTATAGTAACTCACCTAATGCGCTCCACGAGACAGGTCCGACGGCCCTGGTCCACTAGCCCTCGGTCTCGGCGCAACTAAATAAGCAATAAATAATAGACATCAGAATAAACCTAACAGAAATCCTAGAATTCAATCTAGAATATTTAAATACGGAAACAGAATTAGGGTTCGACTGGACATCACGTTTTACGAGAATTCTACCAAAAATTCGGCAGAACCTCCCCTGTAAAACGGACATCTCTCTACTCAAAAGAGTAGAGCCGACGCTGCAAGAAATACACTTCGAAAAATAGGCTCAACACAAATCCATAACCCCTCGATCGGACTCCAGACTATAATCTACCGACCGGGGTCCACAAACACAGAATAATTCCAAAAATACCAAAAATATCCCTACAACATAGAAATTCATTTTATAAGTAGAAATTACATAATTAACCTTTAAACACAGTAAAAATTGATAAAAACTCATTTTATTAGAAAAACCGTATATTATATATATAATTGAAAATAATTCACGAAAAAAATAGTTTTAATTAGTTAAAAATACCAAATAATTTATAGAAATCATTTTTATACCTTAAATAACTATTAAAACCAATTAAATTACATTTTTAGACAATTTAGGGTAAAATTACCAAAATACCCCTATATATATAAATATATTTAAATTACTTCAAAAATTCACCAAAAATTATACAATTATCCAAAATTAATTTTCTCAACATATTTATCAATAATATTAATAATTAAACTCAATTAACCAATTAAATTCAATTAAAAACACATTTAACCTAATTTTTCAAATTTACATAAACTTCAATAATTCAAAATAAATACTTAGAAATTCATAAAAATTCCAAATAAATTCCTATAATTCATTTCAACACTTAATTTAACCATAAACTCCAATTTCATAATTTAAATAATTAATTTCCGAAAATTAGAAAATAATATTAAAATATTCAAAAATACCCAAAAATCCAAAAAATCTCCAAAAATTCCAAAAAAATTCATACATGTAGATTAAGCTACTAGGAACAAAATTTGTGAAGGGAGTTTCCATGAATCAATCAATTCGAAGCTCAAAAAAATCAAAAACCCTAATGTGACCGAATTAGAAAAATCGAAACCTAAGCAAATCTAAACCATTTTAGCTCAAACCAAAGCTAGAATCACACTCACCGGAGCTCAAGGAGAAGATAGAGACCGGCGGTGTCGAAAACGATGGCCGAAAATGGGAGAAATGGCAAAGGGACGATTTTCGGCCAAAAGAGGAAAATGGGGCTGCCGGCGCCGGGGAAGGGAGCTGCTGGCAGCGGGGGACGGCTGGGAACGGCGGGTGGCAAGCCGGGAGGTACACCGACGGTAGGTGACCGGAGTTGCAGACGGTGAGGGGAAGGGTGGGTGGTGGTCGGGCGCGGGAGGGAAAGAAAGAAGAAGAAGAAGAAGAAGAAGAAAAAGAAAAAAGAAAGAAAAGAAAAAGAAAAGAAAAAGAAAAGAAAAGAAAAAAATAAAAAAATAAAATAATAATAAAATAATTTTAATAATTTAATAATAAATAAAATAATTAAATAACAATAAATTAATAAATAAATAATAAAATATTAGGGTAATACATTAAACCCTAATTAAATAAATATACACACACATAGGCTTTATTTAGTATTTTAAAAATACGTATGAGTTCATGCAAGTCCGAAAATACATTTAAAATAATTAATAATACATTGTTTACGTGAAAATTTCCCCGAAAATGCAAGTCCCGGGAAAATTTTACGTAAAACACTGGAAATAATACACAGTAATTAAAATAGGTTTTAAATACATATTAACTCGTAAAAATATCGCATATATATTCAAAATTTATTAACACTGCATATCCCGGTACAGTGTAAAAATATTTTAAAAACACGGGATATTACATTAAGGCTAGAATAGGTTTCTTAATTAAAGAAGAAGTGGAGAAACAACTGAAAAAAAAATTCTTAGAAGTGGTAGAAGACACCCAGTGGCTGGCCAATATAGTTCTGGTTCCTAAGAAGGATAGGAGAGTTAGGATATGTGTGGACTATATGGATCTAAATAAGGCTTATCTAAAAGATGATTTTCCTTTACCACATATTAACACTTTAGTCAATAATATAGCTTCAAGTGCTATGAACTCCTTTATGGATGGCTTTTTAGGATACAATCAGATTATGATTGTAGTGATTAACAAGTTAAAGACTTCTTTCACCATTATTATACAGTAATGTTGTTCGAGTTGAAAAATGCAGGAGCTACTTATCAGAAGATGGCTACCATATTGCTGCATGACATGGTTCATAAGGAGATAGAGGTATAGATGGATGACATGATGGAAAAATCTTTGACTCGAGAAGGGCATTTTGAGGCTCTAAACAAGTTCTTAGCAAGAGCTTAAAAGAATAACCTCATGCTGAATCCAAAGAAATGTGTTTTTGGGGTACCCTCCAGAAAGCTACTGGGGTATATTATTAGCCAGAGAAGCATAGAGGTGGATTCAGATAAAATGAGAGCGATTAAAGAAATGCCTACACAAAAAAAATGAGAAAGAGGTCAGAGGGTTCATCAAGATGATTGCAATACATTAGTAGGTTCATAGCCAAGCTGACCACCATCTGTGAGCCTATCTTCAAGCTTTTAAAGAAGAATCAACCAGTCATCTAGGATGAAAAATGTCAGTAAGATTTTGAAACTATTAAGAATTATTTTATGAATCCTCTATTCTTACAGCAGCCAAGGCTAGGTAAGCCTTTAACTCTTTACCTGGCAATAGAGAAGGATGTGATTAGCACAATGCTAACTTAGGAAGGAGAAGGAAGAGTTGAGCATATTGGGTGTTGTTTGAGTAAGAAGCTTTTACCCTATGAAGCCAATTATAGTCTAGTAAAGAGAATCTGTTTAGCTATAATTTAGGTAACAAAGAAGCTCCAACATTACTTTTAGTTTTATAGAATTCAAGTGGTCTCTATGATCCTCTTAAGTATCTTTAACAGACTCCCTCTCTTATAGGGAAATTAGCTAAGTGGTTGGTCCTGATTACTGAATTCGACATAGACTATGTGGCAAAGAAGGTGATAAAAGGGAGAGTTATAGCAGACTTCTTGGCTCAAAATCTAGTAGATGATAGACAAGAATGGGAGTTACAATTCTCAGATGAGCACCTGGGGGCAATAGAAATCTAGATATGGAAAATGTATTTTGATGGAACAATCAATAACAAAGGAGCAAGCATTAGTGTGGTTCTGGTCTCGCCAGAAGGAGAAATGATTTCAATGGTAAAGCAATTAGAATTTAAAAGTCACCAATAATTAAGTTGATGTAATATCCCGTGTTTTTAAAATATTTTTACACTGTATCGGGATATGCAGTGTCAATAATTTTGTATATATATTATGATATTTTATTGAGTTGATATGTATTTAAAACCTATTTTAATTACTGTATATTATTTTCAGTGTTTTACGTAAAATTTTCCCGGGACTTGCATTTTCGGGGAAATTTTCACGTAAACAATGTATTATTAATTATTTTAAATGTATTTACGGACTTGCATGAACTCATGCGTATTTTTAAATTTATTAAATAAAGTCTATGTGTGTATATTTATTTAATTAGGGTTTATTATTACCCTAATATTTTATTAAGTATTTATTTGTTTTAATGTTATTTAATTAATTTTATTTAGTATAAATTATTAAAATATTAAATTTTATGTGTGTGGTGTATATTTGATGTGTGTAATTTAATATTATTTTATTATATAGTGTAAAGTATATATATATACATATATTTGTCAAATTGCAAAAAGAATTGGAAAATTACACATTTGCCCCCTCCCTCTCCTTCTTCTCTCCCGATCGCTCACCCTCACTGCGCCTCCCATTCCAGCACGCCGGACCGCCCCTCGCCGCCACTAGCTGCCGCCAACCTCCTTCCCCTTCCTTCCTCTTCCTCTCCGACGTGACCAGGCCGCCGGAAGCCCGCTGGAACGCCCGGAATCCGCCATGGCAGCAAGTTGAGCTTTTTACCGTCGACGACGATTCCGGCCACCATTTCGTGCACCGCCGGTCTTCATCGACTCCTTGAGCTCCGGTGATTCCAATTCTAAGCTCCTTTCGGCCTGAAATCAAGTGGATTTTGAGGTTTGAGCTAAAACTCAATTCGGTCACATTAGGGTTTTCAATTTTTTTGAGCTTCGAATTGATTGATTAATGGAAACTTCCTTCACAAATGTTGTTCCTAGTAGCTTAATCTACATGTATGAATTTTTATAGAATTTTTGGAGATTTTTTGGATTTTTGGGTATTTTTGAATATTTTAATATTATTTTCTAATTTTCGGAAATTAATTATTTAAATTATGAAATTGGAGTTTATGGTTAAATTAGGTGTTGAAATGAATTATAGGAATTTATTTGGAATTTTTATGAATTTCTAAGTATTTATTTTGAATTATTGAAGTTTATGTGATTTTGAGAAAATAGGGTTAAATGTGTTTTTATTTGAATTTAATTGGTTAATTGAGTTTAAATATTAATATTATTGATAAATATGTTGAGAAAATTAATTTTGGGTAATTTTATAATTTTTGGTGAATTTTTGAAGTAATTTAAGTATATTTATATATATAGGGGTATTTTGGTAATTTTACCCTAAATTGTCTAAAAATGTAATTTAATTGGTTTTATTAGTTATTTAAGGTATAAAAATGATTTCTACAAAATATTTGGTATTTTTAACTAATTAAAACTATTTTTCGTGAATTATTTTCAATTATATATATAATATACGGTTTTTCTAATAAAATGAGTTTTTATAGTGTTTTAAGGTTAATTATGTAATTTCTACCTATGAGATGTATTACTTTGTTGTGAGGATATTTTTGGTATACTTGGAATATGTTCTGTGTTTGTGGACCCCGGTCGGTGGACTGTAGTTTGGAGTCCGACCGTGGGATTTTGATTGTGCCTTGTGTAGTTTTTCGAAGTGTATTTCCTTGCAGGGTCGGCTCTACTCTTTTGAGTAGAGAGATGTCTGTTTTACAAGGGAGGTTCTGTCGAATTTTTGGTAGAATTCTCGTAAAACGCGATATCCAGTCGAACCCTAATTCTGTTTTCGTATTTAAATACTCTAGATTGAATTCTAGGATTTCTGTTAGGTTTATTCTGATGTCAGTTAATTATTTCTTATTTAGTTACGCCGAGACCGAGGGCTAATGGACCAGGCCCGTCGGACCTGTCTCGTGGAGCGCATTAGGTGAGTTACTATACTATATATATATACTTAGGATGCATGATTTAGAAATGCATGTTTTATGTTGATTAAATATGCATGAATAATTTGATTATTTCTTAAGTTTACATTAAGTATACTTTTGGTATGTACTAAATTATATGCATATTTTGTGAATAAAATATATTTAAAATGTTTTTAAATATATTTCCAGCTTAATTTATAATTTGATTGAATGTATTTGATATATATATACTTGAAATATACCTGGTTTACTTTTGGTATATTTCTGGTATATATATGGATTATATTGTTATTTCATTTACATTCATGCATCATTTATTTTTGTGAATGAATGTTTTATATTATTTATTAATGAAGGATATCAATAGAACGTGCTACCTAGTGGGCAGCACTAGGACCGAGTACGTACCGGTATGCCTATAGCTTTAGGCTATATTACTAACTTATTTATGGATATTGATTTGATTATGATTATTGATATGTGAGATGTGGTTTGTGGGTGTGATTGCTGGAGCTCGGTTGACCAAGTGTCTCGGGGCCAATCACACTGGCAGTCAGACTGCTGGAGCTCGGTTGACTTAGTGTCTCGGGGCCAATCTACTCTCCATATGGATTAAGTGGATATATTTGGAATAAGTGAGCCTATATGGCTAGAGTGTTGTTTAACACTATTTCTGAGGTTGCGATATTCTAGGGTTCTATATGATCCTTCATAAACTGGGATTTTTCAATAAAATATATAAAAAATGATTTTTCTGCATCTGTATGAATTTGCCTGTATATATACATATTACATATATACTGTTGACTGTACGCATTATCATTTAGTGTGTATATATATATATTATAGTAATTCACTCAGTGAGGTCTGACTCCCCTCCGTTGACTATTTTTCAGGAGAGTCAACTTCTTCAGACCTCAGTAGCAGGTCGATACGTCGGATTTCTTCCGCCCCGGCTTCTTTATGTAAATTTTCTACTTGAGACTTATTTATTTTATCTAGACACTGCAGTAGTTATGAATTAAAGTATTGGATTTCATGTATTTTATTTTAAAGAGATGTATTATATTAAAACTGGATTTGTATTAAAGAGATTATGTATCTATGAGATGAGATTTTGATTTAAATCCAGTTGATGTGAATAATATTATGATATTATGATTTTTATTTCCGCTGCATATTATATTGTTATTGTTATTATTGCATGATTTATTTTATTTTTAGGCTTGCTACGGGTTCCGGATTCGAAAGAATTCCCATTCCCTAGCGCCGGTCATGGCCCCTGTTTTGGGTCGTGACAGTTGAATAGGAAGCCTACATCTTTGGTCTGGAAGCACTCAGGAATGTGGGGGCAAAAAAGGCTATAGTATACAAAGACTCAATGCTAGTAGTGAAACATATCTCTAATAAATGGAAAGTGAGAGAAAATAGGTTGAGACTATACTGGGACTACTCAACCACGATTATGTTGTCTTTCACCCAATGAAGATTCGTGTATTTATCACGGGAAGAGAATCAGATGGCAGATGCTTGGCAAAAGATAAGCCCTTTATTCTAATAAAGTCTCAGACTCCTTACTATAAAGAAATCATAATAATGCCGATCGACTCTATAGAAAATCCTTAGTTCATGATTTATGATAATATTTAGAAACAGGACAATTTCTTGACAATGCCTATAGAAAAGAAAGAATGTCACTAAGGATGCTATCTTGACAATTCATCAGTCATGACGGGATGTTATACAAAAGGATACCAACTGAATAGCATTTAAGATGCATTGATAAGGACGAGGCCCGAAAAATTATAAAAGTAGTTCATAAGGGTGTATGTGGACTGCATATGAATGAAATTGTCCTTGCTAAGAAAATAACTCATTAAGGGTACTTCTAGTTGACTATGGAGGCAGATTATGCGAAATATGTGAAGAAATACCATAACTACCAAGTGTATGGTGATGTGAGCCATTTTCCTTTTATGGAACATTAAAAGTTGACCTCTCCTTGGCCTTTCGCAGTCTAAGGAATTGATATCATCAGAGAGATAAGGCTGAGGGCATTTAATGGTCATTGTTATATTATAGTAGTAATCGACTATTTCTCTAAGTGGGTTGAAGCATAATCGTTCATGACTGTTGGGGTAAAATAAATGGCAAGGTTCATAGAAAAGCATATAATCTACAGGTATGGATTGCCTCATCATGTCATCACCGATAATGGTGTCCAATTCAAGGCAGAAATGACCACTTTATTAGAGGAATATAAAATTGAACATCATAGATCCTCTCCTTACAGACCACAGGCAAATGAAGTAGTAGAAGCGACAAACAAGAATGTGAAGAGAATCCTATTCAATATATTAGAGAACTACAAAAACTAGGCAAGCTACCTACAGTTCACATTATGGAGATATAGGACCATGGCCAAAACATTAATAGGAGCTACTCTATATTCTCTAGTGTATGAGTGTGAAGCTGTGTTGCCAATTGAGGTTGAGATTTAGTCGTTAAAGGTTCTCTTAGAATTCAAAATTCATGAGTATCAATGGGTCAAAAGTCGATTGGCACAATTGATGCTGCTAGATGAAAAGAGAATGAAAGTCATGTATCACTCTCAATTGTACCAGAAAACGATACCTTGAGCTTATAACAAAAAGATTAAGTCAGGAAAAATCAAAATGGGTGACTTGGTGTTAAAGTTCACTAGGCCCATCATGACTAATTCGCGGGGAAAGTTCATTCCGAACTAGGAAGGTCCGTATCAAGTGAAGAAGCTATTTTCCAAAGGTGTTGTTGTTCTGTTTGATTTAGAAGGAAACAAGTTTAGAGAGCCCATTAATATGGATAAGTTCAAGAAATACTTTTTGTAAAGTCTCGCTAAGGAGAAAATCTCAAAAGAGGCTGCTTAGGTAAAAGTTAGAGACAGAAAAATGAAAAAATAAAAATTCCTTGTCACGACCCGAACCGAACGGGAACGAGAATACATAAAGTACCTGAAACCCATAGTAAGCCTTAAAAAATTTTCACAAAATAAAAACAATACACTTAATAATAAACCAAAAATAAACCAATAATAAACTAATAATAAATGCACAAGATCAAATATATATATAATAATATTCTTCAAATACAACAACATTTCAATATAGGATACAAAAAACACAAGTTCATAGATAACTACTGCAATGTTTAGAATTTAATGATACAATACATATATCAGTCTAAAATACATAATGTAGCCGATGAAGAACAAACCCGACGCAAACAGGGAATACTAAGAAGCTAACTATGAGGTGCTGAAAAAAAAGGTTGAGGGGAATCAGACCTTATTGAGTGAATTAATTCTATAAAATGCATGATGGTTTATAAAAACATTTGTTAAAACCTCTTTTCAAAATAAATGTAAATAAAGCAATCATAATCTTTAAAATCATTTATTTTTCACAATAATATTTAAATAAAATCTATTTATAATTCTTAAATAATTTAATATAAAATCTCTATAAGAAAATATATAAAATAATTATTTTTATGGAAAGTCTAGTAGAACATCTAAACCTTAAATCTAATAGTCTTTCGGCTCTCTTTAATCAAGTGACTGCCGTGTAATGACCTTTTATTTTAAATTATTAAAATATATTTTGAGATTTGCAATGTTAATAATATTTTAAATATTATTTATGTATTATCATTATTTGTGAATAGTATTTATCTATTTTATTTTAAATATTTTATATCTATTTTATTTTAAATATCTTATGTCATAAATTATTTATTTATAAGTTTTATTATTTAAAAATATTAATTTATTATTATTATTATTATTATTATTATTATTATTATTATTATTATTATTATTATTATTATTATTATTATTATTATTGTGTGTGTATTGTGCATGTGTAGTGTATGTGTATATATACGTGTGTGTGTGTATGTATATATATATATATATAAAATAAATAAAAAGAGGTCAGGATATAAAAAAAATGGGTTGCTTTTTCTTCTTCCTCCTTTTTTCTATTTTCTTTTCCTTTTCTCGTTTCTTCTCGAGACAAACAGACCGCCACCCACATCATTGGAGCAACCACCACTCATCACCATCATCTTCCCTCTTTCTCCTCTACCTCTCTGTCACCTGAAGATTGCCAAACCACCGCCAGAATGCACGAAAACAGCAACAGTAGTTAGGGAAGTCAGTCACCGACGATCTCATTTGCGACCACCTCATCTCATGATTCTGATCTCTTTGGAATCCTTAAGCTATGAGGAACTCATTTCTAAGTGGTTCAAGGTTAAACACTTGCATTTGTGAGTTTTATCCAGATTTTAGTTTATATCAATTTTGGTTTTCTAATTTTTTAAGCTTGATTTCTTGAGTTTTAAGTTAATTGTCTTTAGAAATGTTGTTTAGGGTAGCTTAAGCTTCATAAATATAATTTTTGTTGAATTTTTTGAATTAATTGAATTTATGGGTTTTGAGTTTTCCAATGAGTCACTGTTCCAGTGACCCTCACTGAAAAAATCTTGTATTTTTAATAAATTTTTTGAATTATTTGAAATATAGTTTGTGAAGGAAGTTTCAGTAGAGAGATGTCCATTTTACAGAGAAGACTCTACCAATTTTTCAGTAGAATTCTCATAAAACGTGACGCCAGACCGATCCTGTGTTTTTGTATTTTAACTAAGTTTTAATTCTTAGATTGAGTCTTCCTTTAGAATTCTTAGAAGTATAGTTAGGAATTTATTCTGATTTTATTATTATTTATTTTTATAGTTGAGCCGAGACTGAGGCCTGTCGAGTCAGTCTCGAGGAGCGCAAACTTGTGAGTTATTATTTTATATATGCATTGCATATAGAATGCATGAAAGTGAGCTTCATATTTTCATTATATGTATTTAAACATTAATTAATCATTAAATGATTTAGTATATTTTTGGTATACTTTTAGTATATTTGCTATTTATGTGACATATATGCTTAGTATGCTTTTAGTATATCTTTTGTATGTACATGAAATATATATGTTAGTATCGATGGAGCGACACGTGCTCGCCTCCTCATTCTGAAAAGACAAACAAAATGATTCAAACAAAACAAACAACAGAGGAATAACACAGAAAACTAAAGTAAGGATTACTTACCAAGACATACTCGAACCTAATTCACTGCAGTAGTTCCCAAAAGAAAACACAACACTGAAACTAGGGCCATAACTCACAAAACTAAAGCCCTGACACAGAACTCCGTTGTGATACCAACTTTATCACAACCCAAAACAGGGGTCATGACCAGTGCTAGGGAACAGGAATTCTTTCGAATCCGAAACTCATAGCAAGCCTTAAAATAAAATAAAACATGCAATAATAGTAATAATAACATAAAGAAAGTATTCCGCAGCGGAAATAAAATCATAAATATTGAAATAATAATCCACCAAATGAAATTAAATCGAACAACTCATCTCATATATACATAAACTTTTAATATAAATTCCAGTTCAAATATTTGAAATACATAACTCACACAAATATAATACATAATCTTCTTAACAACTAACAATTACTGCAGTGTCTAGATTATAAAATAAAACTCAGATAAGCAGTTTACATAGTGAAGTCAGGGCAAAAGAAATTCGGCGTATGGGTCTGCTACTGAGGTCTAAAGACGATGACTCTCTTGAAAAATAGTCAACGGAGGGGAGTCAAACCACACTGAGTGAATTGTTATAATATATATACATGTATAACTAAATGACAATGCACACAGTCAATAGTATATATAATAAATATATATACAAGCAAATACACACAAATGCAACAAAATCATTTTATATATTTTTATTGAAAATCACTGTTTATGAAGGATCAAATAGAATCCTAGAAAATCGCAAACTCAAACAGTGTTAGACAACACTCTAGCCATACAGGCTCATTTATTCCAAATATATTCATTTGTTCCATTTGGACAATAGACTGGCCCCGAGACACTAAGTCGATCGAGCTCCAGCAGTCTAACTATCAGTGTGATTGGCCCCGAGACACTTGGTCAACCGAGCTCCAGCAATCACACTCCCAAATCATATCTCACATCAAATAAATAAATCAATCCAATCAATATCCACAAATAAGTTGGTAATATAGCCTAAATGCTATCGGCATACCGGTACATACTCGGTCCTTGTACAGCCCACTAGGTAGCACGTTCTATTGATATCCTTCATTAATGTATAAAACATACATTCATAAATAAATGATGCATGAATTTCAATAAAATAGCAACATAAACCATATATATACTAGAAATATACCAAAAATAAACCAGGTATATTTCGAGTATATATACGTCAAATAAATCCAATTAAATTACAAAATAAACTAAAAATATACCATGAATATTCATAAAAACATTTTAGGAATAATTTATTAATAAAGCATGCATATAGTTGAAAATATACCAAAAGTAAACCTAAGTAATAAATAAATCGTTTATGCATACTTTACTAAAATAAATCATACATTTCTAAAACATGCACCCTAAAACATATATATATATATATATATATAAAATAACAACTCACTGTTATTGCGCTCCACGAGATGGGTCCGACGGGCCTGGTCCACTAGGCCTCGGTCTCAACGCAACTAAATAAACAAATGATAATAGGAAATCAGAATAAATCTATTGAAAATTCTAAAGACTCGATCTAGAATCTTAGACACAGAATTAGAATCAGAATTCCACCGGATATTACGTTTTACAAGAATTCTACCAAAATCCGCCAGAACCTCCCTTGTAAAATGGACCTCTCCCTACTCAAAGAGTAGAGCCGGTCCTGCAAAGAAACACACTTTGAAATAACACAATTCACAACCCCTCGGTTGGACTTTAAACTACAATTTCACCGACCGAGGTCCACAATTCACATAACAATTACAAAAATATCAAAAATGCCCTTTAATAATAAAAATACATTTTATCAATCCAAATTACATAATTAACCCTAAAACACATTAAAAACCGATAAAAACTCATTTATTTAGAAAAATCGTATATTATATATATAATTTGAAAATAATTCACAAAAAATAGTTTTAATTAGTTAAAAATACTAAATAATTTGTAAAAACCATTTTCATACCTTAAATAACTATTAAAACCAATTTAATTACATTTTTAACCAATTTACTGTCAAATTACCAAAATACCTCTATATATATAAATTCACTAAAATTAATCAAAAATTCACCAAAAATAGTATAATTACTCAAAATTAATTTTCTCAACATATAATTCAATAATATCAATAAATATACTCAATTAACCAATTAATTTCAATCAAACACATAATTAACCTAATTTTTTCAAAATTACATAAACCTAATAAATTCCAAATAAATATATAAAATTCACAAAAATTACCAATAAATTTCTAAAATGCATTTCAACACCTATAATTATCATAAAACACAATTTCATAATTTACTTAATTAATTTTCAAAAATTAGAAAATAATAATAAAATAATCAAAAATTCACAAAAATCAAAATAAATTCCAAAAATTCCACAAAAATTCTAGAGTATACATTAAGCTACTAGGATCAATTTGTTTCCGAAGGGAGTTTGCTTGAATCAATCAAATTGAAGCTCAAAAAAATTTGAAACTCTAATAGGCCGAAAATGGAAAATCAAAACCTAGGGAAATCTAGACCATTTTAAGTGAAATAAAGCTTGGAATCACACTCACCAGAGCTCAAGGAGAAGATAAAGACCGGTGGCGTCGAGTTTAGTGGCCGGAATCGGCTTGAACGGCGGTGAGATGAATTTCGGTCTCTCTTGGATTTTTCGGCCAAAACACGCCGGAAATGGTGACTTTAGACGTCAAGAAAGGCTGGAAGTGGTAGTGGCAAGCCAAGAGGCACACCGACGGTAAGAAAATCAGGTTACAGTTGTCAAAAATGGGTGAGGGACGATCAGGAAGAGGAGGATGATGTCAATGGCAATTCTGTAAATATTGCTAACTTTTGTTTTTTGATAATAAATTATGTATATATATATATATATATATATCTATATCTATACTATATATTATAATAATATATAATCTCACACACACAAATAATACTCACCACACACATATTTTAATAATATATACACATATATAATTAATTAATTAATATTAAAACCATATATAATAAAAATTAATTTAATTAATTAAACTCTAATTTATTTTAAATAAATGTACATACATACATTTTATTTAGCACCTTAAAATTATGTATGGGTTCATGCAAATTCATAAAACTATTTAAAATAATTAATATTAAATTATTTACGTTTTAATTTCCCCGAAAATAAGAGTCTCGAAAAAATTTTACGTAAATTTCTTAAAATAATATAAAATAATTAAAATTAGCCTTAATAAATAACAACTCATAAAAATATCATAAATATGTATAAAAATTATTAACACTGCATATCCCGATGCAGTTTAAAATTATTTTAAAACTCGGGATATTACAGTGCACGAATGCCAGAAATCAATCTTCTACAACATATTGATTTGCGCACAAGTACCAGGATATAGGCATAAATATTCATTGATTCACACAAATGAACACCGAAAATTGGGAAAATAATAATTCTAAATAATCAACTCAAGAAAAACTGTCTCACATAGCCCTAAGGCTTACATATTTATAGGGTGGCACAAACCTACCAACTCTAACCCTAATTTTAATTAGAAAATAAAATAAAGGCAATTCTAACTAAGGTAGGAAATCAAATCCTTAACAATATAGGAAAATCAAATTCTAATCAATGCTAAATTAAAATAAAAAACCAAATCCTAATAATAATAATCATAAATTATATTTGCTGTTAATTGTTCTGCAAACTCATTCTAAAGCTTATTGCTATACATCATTCCCTCCAAGGTAAAGAAAATTCGCCCTTGAATTTTGCCCAAATATTGAGAAACAAATTTGCTATAGAACATCATAAATTTATTTTCAACTTGTAATTTCTTCAAAATATAAATTAAAGGAATATAAGAATAAAGAAATTTATCAATGCCAATGAAGTTAATATATTCAACATCGCCTACATCCTCTTCATCAAATTTTGGCGCATCTTTAATAAATACATCTTCATCCTTGCTGTCATCAGTATCATAGAATAAACTCTCTTCATAATACTCTCTCGACATGATTAATAAGGATCAATTCATCTCTAATACCAACTAATGTACCGAAAGCTTAAAGAAATAAAATAACAAAAAGGGATAAATATTCTAGTCCGTTGATTTGCGCATAAATACCGAAAAATAACAAAGGATAAATATTGAAGTCTATTGATTCGTGCATAAATACCAGAAATCAATCTTCTAAAACCTATTAATTTTCACATAAATACCAGGATATAGACATCAATATTTGTTGATCACACAATGGAATACCAAAAATTGAGAAAACAATAATTCTGATTAATAAACTCAACAAAAACTATCTCACATAACCCTAAGGCTCACATAATTTATAGGGTGGCACAAACCTACCAACCCTAACCCTAATTTTAATTAGGAAATAAAATAAAGACAATTCTAACTAAGGTAGGAAATCAAATCCCTAACAATATAGGAAAATCAAATTCTAATCAATGCTAAATTAAAATAAAAAACCAAATCTTAATAATAATAATAATAATAAATTATATTTACTATTAATTATTCTACAAACTCATTCTAAGGCTTATTGCTCTGCATCACTGAACACCTCCCAACTGATAGTAATCAGGCATAGCTCCTTGCCTGACCAATCTTAGCTCTATCTCCTTGGTTAACTCTATCACCAACTCTAGAGTAAGGCCTATAATAGGCATCCCAATAAAATCAAAACCCAAACTAGTGATGTAAGTCATAACAGTAAAATACTGATCTCGCATTAGATCCTCTGCATATCTACCAAGTCGAAGAAACTCTCTAGCGTAGTCCTCGATAGATCTATCACTTATGGTGATGCTAGTCAATCTGAGTCTGTTGCTCATCCTCAGTGGCTCTGGACAGAATTTCCTCATAAACCTCTCTCTGAACTGAGACAAGTCATCAGTGTTATGTGAGGGTGAATAACCTGAACAAACCAATCCAGAGCTTGTCCCTCTATAAATAGCTCGACTATCATGATCCACTGGTACTCGGTGTGAGTAGTTCGAGTCCTCATCTCAATAGTGTACAGAAAGTCTAATAGATCTAACGTCCCATCAAATGCTATCCTACCGACTCTAGTATAGAATAGCGCTACCTCAGGGTCAGACATACTCTGCTGATAGGCAAGCTGTAATGGTGGTGCAAGTGAAGGTATAGTAACTTCCTCATACTCTAGCTACAGCTTCCTCATCCTATAGCTCTCTTTATCTATGATGACCTACCGTTCCTCAAGGTCTACCTCTACCTCGACCTTTGTGCCTCACTGGCAGCTCAGGAGGTAAAACCTCATCCTAAAAGGACTCATCATCCTTAGCCTTAACGACTGGTGGAGCAATGCGTGCTCATCTCCTCATTCTAAAAAGATAAAAACCAATAAGATTCAGACAAAATAGATAACAAACAGATAATAAACAGACGATCTAACGGTTACGCAAAATACTAAAACATGAAAAACTTATCAAAGACATTATTGAATCTAATTCACTGCAGTAGTTTCAAAGAAAACAAGACTCTAAAAATCTAGGTCCATATCACTAATAACCTAGGGCTTTGATACCAATTTTGTCATGACCCAAACCAGGAGTCATCACCAACACTAGGGAACGAGAATTCTTTTAAATCTGAAACCCATAGCAAGCCTTAAAAATGAAATCACACACAATAAATAAATAAAAATATGCCAGAATTAAAATTTAATCAATATATAATAAATATTCAAATGTTATATTCTAAAATAAAAATATATTCATACTATATTCAAAGACAAATCTCAAAATTCTTCTACTAATACAATACACTACTACTGCAGTTTTTTAAAGTACAAATAAGGTTCAGATAAATAAATTACATAATCTAGTGAGGGTTGAAGAAGTCTAGCGTAGAGGTCTACTACTGAGGTCTAACGACAAGGAATCTCTTAAAAAAAATATTGAGGGGAGTCAGACCCCACTGAGTGAATTATTATAATATATATATATATGCAATCTAACTCATATATAGTCAAGCATCAATATATATATAAATATATACGAGCATTTCACACAAATGCAAAAATTCATTTTTTATATATAATAAAAGCATAAAATCATTTTAGTTAAAGGACCGGAGTAGAACCTTAACAGTTCGCAACCTCAATCATAATAATCAATAGCCAATAGGCTTAATCAAAACTCCAAGTATTATTTTTTCCAACTTAAGGTAGTAGACTGGCCCTAAGTATATACTAGGTTAATCAAGGTTCCGCAATCTCACTATCGGTATCACTAGCCCCAAGTACACTAGTCAAGCAAGGATCCACAGTCAGCCTTTCCCAAAACTGATATCTCAATAACAATTACCAGATTCTCAACCTAATTCTACCATACTGTCGCACAACAATCCTAGCGTAGCCCATTAGGTAGCACGTTCTACTACTATCCTTCAAATAATTCTTATAATTATTAAAAAAAATAAATGCATGATACAAATATAATAGAATTCATTTAAAGAGGAATATAACAAATAAATACTGAAAGAATACCAAAAGTATACTAAAAATATACTAAATGTATACTAAACATATACTAGATATATATGCCACAATATACTCAAATAAACCAAAAATATACTAAGTACATTTTGAAAATTACAACGTGCATATATATAAATCTCAAAATATACCAAAAATATACTAAAAATATACTAAATCATTTAATGAAATAAATCATGTATAAACATATAATAAAATGTAAAAATCCTTATTCATGCATTCTATATGCAATGCATATATAGAATAATAACTCACACGTTTGCGCTCCTCGAGACTGACTCGACGGGCTTGGTCCAATAGGCCTCGATCTCAACGCAGCTAAAAAAATAAATAATCATAAAATCAAAATATATTCCTAACGTATACTCCTAAGAATTCTAAAGAAGACTTGATCTAAGAATTAAAATTCGATTAAAAATCAAAGACTTAGGATCGACCAGATGTCATGTTTTACGAGAATTCTATCGAAAAATCAGCAGAGTCTCCTCTGTAAAATGGACATCTCTCTACTAAAAAGTAGAGTCGATCCTGCAAGAAAACCACACTTATAATATCACAGAGCTCAACACCTCGAGCTGGGACCCTAAACTACATAAATCCCCAACCGAGGTGTCACGACCTAAACCAGGAGTTAGGACCGGCGCTAAAGAACGGGAATTCTTTCGAATCTAGAACCCGTAACAAGCCTTAAAAGAATAAAAATAAGTAATAATTAAAATAAAATATGCACCATATTTAAATCTCAAACCAATATAATAAAAATAAATCTGTCATATCATAAAATAAAATATATAATACAATATTCAAAGAAAAGCCTCTGAAATTATAACCAACATACAGGCAATACAAAATAAATTTCACTACTGCAGTTTTCTAGAGTATAAATAAAGTCAAGTAGATAATTTACACAAAATAGTTGGGGCGGAAGAAATCCGACGGATGAGCCTACTGCTGAAGTCTGAGGAAGAATCTCCTGAAAAATCAACTGAAAGGAGTGAGACCTCACTGAGTGAATTGTTATAATAAATATACATGCATCTCTTAATGTTATATGCAATCAATCATCTGTATATAATAAATATATATATATATACAAGTATTTCACACAGATGCTGAAAATCACTTTATATATATACTGAAAAATCATTTGTTTATGAATGATCAAATAGAACCTTATATAATCGCAACCTCGATCAACAATAACTCTCTAATCATACAGGCTCACTTAATTCTCAATAAATTCACTTATTCCATATGGACAGTAGACTAGCCTCGAGACACTAAGTCAACAGAGCTCCAGCAGTCTGACTGTCAGTGTTATTAGTCCCGAGACACTAGGTCAACTAAGCTCCAGCAACTACACTATTCAATCACATCACATTTCAATCAATCAATCAGATCATAATTACCACAAGTAATTCTCACTCAACCCTAAATCTATCGCATCGGTATGTACATAATCCTAGTGCTGCCCACTAGGTAGCATGTTCTATCGATATCCTTCATTTAAAATAAATCATTCATATGGGAAAATAAATAATGTAGAATGACATTCATAATAGCAAAATAAACCATATATATACCAAAAATATACCTAAAATAAACTAAGTATATTTCAAGTATATATATATGCCAAATAAATTCAAATCAAACATGAAATATACCAAAAATAAGCCAATAATATATTTAAAAAAAAACATGCTAAGTATATATTGAAAGTAAAACATGCATTTATTTAAAAATATATCAAAAATATAATAAAAATATACTTAAAGTATACTTAAACATTTAATAAAACAATTATGAATAAATGCAAATCAAAACATGAATATATACTAAAACATGCATCCTAATGCGACGTATATATAAAATAACAACACACAAGTTTGTGCTCCTCGAGTTCGACGAGCCCGATTCACTAGTCTCGGCGCAACTAAACAATAAAATAATAACAGAAATCATAATAAATCTAACCAAAAGTTCTAAGAATTTCTAAAAGAAAACTCTAACGGAGGATTGGAAACTCAGACAGACACAGAATTTTAGGATCAACCCGATGTCACATTTTACAAGAATTCTACCAAAAATTCGACAGAGCTTCTTCTGTACAATGGACATCTCTCTACTAAAAAGTAGAGTTGGTCCTGCAAGAAAACACACTTCTAGAAACAAAATACTCAACACCTTCGGTTGGGACCCCGAACTACACAATATTCCCAACCGAAGTCCACAATTCACCAAAATTCAAATAATATAATAAATATATTAAAAATCAATAAATGCCATAAATATCCTCCAAATATCAAAATATAACATATTTAACATTAAAACACTTAATATAATTATTTTCACAATAATTAAATAAAAATTCCAAAATAATAATATAATATTATTAAAAATCCAAATTTCTCGATAATTCAATAAATTAGTAAAAAATTCACTTTATATATTCAAATAGCTAAAATAGCCTAAATATATATTAAAAGTAATTAAAAACCCATTTAATTACCAATTTAGTAAATAATATATTATTTAAAAATAATTTTTGAAAATTAGCATTAATTAGTTAAAAATAGTAATTAATTTATAAAAATCATTTTATTACCTTAAATCATTCTAAAACCAATTAAAACATAATATTTAACTATAATTTAAACAAAAACTCACCATTAACCCAATAATTTAAAATATCCATAATACTAAATAATTTCCTCAAAAATTATATAAAATCATTAAAATTATTTTACCAATATATATAATACTAATATTATCTAAAACACATATTTAACCAATAATTTCAACAAAAATATATATTTAATTTTATAATCCAATATTTATATAAACTAAAAATATTACTAAAAATTACATAATATTCTCAAAAATTAATTTCTCAATACTAAAATTAATATCAACCTAATATAACGCTAAATCAACCAATTTTATAATTTAATAAATTAATTTATGAAAATTAAATAAATAATAATCAAATAATCAAAAATTCATAAAAAAAATAAATTCCAAAAATTATAAAAAAAAAATATTTTCCTGAAGCTTAAATGACCAAGATCAACATTTGTAAAGGGAGTTTGCATAAATTAACCAAAAATCAACTCAAAAAAGAAAAAACATAAAAGCTTTAAACCAAAAAATCGAGAAAACTCACAAACAATCGGGTTTAAGCTCAAACGGAGCTTGGAATCTACTTCACTGGAGCTAGAGGAGTTGATAGAGACTAGAAACGCACAAAATAGTAGTTGAAATTGTCACGACCCAAAACAGGGGCCATGACCGGCGCTAGGGAACGGGAATTCTTTTAAATCCGGAACCCGTAGCAAGCCTAAAAATAAAATAAAACATGCAATAATAATAATAATAATATCAAATGCAACGAAATGAAAATCATAAATATAATAATAGTATAAGCACCAACTGGATTTAAATCAAATCCTCATCATGTATATATAAATTCTTTTTAATACAATCCAGTTCAATTATAATACAACATCTCTTTAAATATTTAACGACTACTGCAGTGTCTAGACAAAATAAAACTCAAGACTCAGAGAAGCAGTTTACACAAAGAAGTCAGGGCGGAAGAAATCCGGCGTACAGGCCTGCTATTGAGGTCTGAAGATGTTGACTCTCCTGAAAAATTATCAACGGAGGGGAGTCAGACCTCACTGAGTGAATTACTATAATATATATACATACACACTAAGTGACAATGCATACAATCAATAATATATATATATCTAATATATATACAGGCAAATACACACAGATGCAGAAAAGTCATTTTATATGTTTTTATTAAAATCATCATTTATGAAGGATCACATAGAACCCTATGATATCGCAACCTCGGAAATAGTGTTAGACAACACTCTAGCCATACAGGCTCACTTAATCCAAAGATATCCACTTAATCCATTTAGACAGTAGACTAGCCCAGAGACACTAAGTCAACCGAGCTCCAGCAGTCTGACTGCCAGTGTGATTGGCCCCGAGACACTTGGTCAACCGAGCTCCAGCAATCACACCTCCAAACCATATCTCACATATTAAATAATCACATTCAATCAATATTCACAAATAAGTTAGTAATATAGCCTAAATACTATAGGCGTACCGGTACGTACTCGGTCCTAGTGTTGCCTACTAGGTAGCACGTTCTATTGATATCCTTCATCAATAATATAAATCATTCATTCACAAATAAATGATGCATGAATTTAAATAAAATAGCAACATAAACCATATATATACTGGAAATATACCAAAATTAAACCAGGTATATTTTGAGTATATATACGTCAAATAAATCCAATCAAATTATAAATTAAGCTAGAAATATATTTAAAAACATTTTAAATATAATTTATTTACAAAACATGAATATAATTTAATATATACCAAAAATATACTTAAATACAAATCACATTATTTATACATTTTAATCAAAACAGAACATATATTTCTAAATCATGCATCCTAGAGCATATATATATAGTATAGTAACTCACCCTAGTGCGCTCCACGAGACGGGTCCAACGGGCCTGGCCCACTAGCCCTCGGTCTCGACGCAACTAAACGAACAATAAATAACCGACATTAGAATAAACCTAACAGAAATCCTAGAATTCGATCTAGAGTATTAAACATAGAATCGATATCAGGGTTCGACCGGATATCACATTTTACGAGAATTCTACTGAAAATTCGACAGAACCTCCCCTGTAAAACGGACATCTCTCTAATCAAAAGAGTAGAGCCGACCCTACAAAGAAACACACTTTGAAAAACAAGCTCAAAACAAATCCACAACCCCTCAGTCGGACTCCAAACTACAGTCCACCGATCGGGGTCCACAAACACAGAACAATTCAGAAATACCAAAAATATCCTGATAACATAGAAATTCATTTTATAGGTAGAAATTACATAATTAACCTTAAAACACTGTAAAAACCGATAAAAACTCATTTTATTAGAAAAACCGTATATTATATATATAATTGAAAATAATTCACGAAAAATAGTTTTAATTAGTTAAAAATACTAAATAATTTCTAGAAATCATTTTTATACCTTAAATAACTATTAAAACCAATTCAATTACATTTTTAGCCAATTTAGGGTAAAATTACCAAAATACCCTTATATATATAAATATACTAAAATTACTTCAAAAATTCACCAAAAATAGTATAATTATAAAAAATTAATTTTCTCAACATATTTATCAATAATATCAATAATTAAACTCAATTACCAATTAAAAACACATTTAACCTAATTTTCCCAAAATTACATAAACTTCAATAATTTAAAATAAATACATAGAAATTCATAAAAATTCCAAATAAATTCCTATAATTCATTTCAACACCTAATTTAACCATAAAACACAATTTCATAATTTAAATAATTAATTTCCGAAAATTAGAAAATAATATTAAAATATTCAAAAATACCCAAAAATCCAAAAAATCTCCAAAAATTCCAAAAAAATTCACACATTTATATTAAGCTACTAGGATCAACATTTGTGAAGGGAGTTTTCATGAATCAATCAATTCAAAGCTCAAAAAAATCAAAAACTCTAATGTGACCGAAATTGAAAATTCGAAACCTAAACAATTCTAGACCATTTAAGCTCAAACCAAAGCTAGAATCACACTCACCAGAGCTCAAGGAGAAGAAAGAGACCAGCGGTGTTGAAAATGGTGGCTGAAATCATCGTGATCGACGGTGAAGAGAAGTTCGGCTTCTCCGACCAAAACCGACTTCCAGGCGTCGGAATCCGCTGCTACAAGCGACGAGGAAGGCTGGAGAAGGTGGTGGCACATCGGATGGCACACCAACTGTGAGGAAACTGGATGGCAGCGACCGAAACGGCGAAGGGAATCGGTCGGGGAAGAAGAAGCTCACTCGGGGGCCAAAATGTAATTTTCTGAAGTTTTGGTTTTTTGATGTATTATATGTATATATATATACTTTATACTATATAATAAAATAATATTAAATTACACACATTAAATATACACCACACACATAAAATTTAATATTTTAATAATTTATACTAAATAAAAATAATTAAATAACAATAAAACTAATAAATAATTAATAAAATATTAGGGTAATACTAAACCCTAATTAAATAAATAATTATATGTATACACGGTGTTTAATATTTTAAAATATGTATGAGTTCATGCAAGTCCGAAAATATATTTAAAATAATTAATAATAAATTATTTACGTGAAAATTTTTCCGAAAATGCAAGTCCCGGGACAATTTTACGTAAAGTACAATAAATAATACACAATAATTAAAATAGGTTTTAAATACATATCAACTCGTAAAAATATCATAATATATATAAAAAAATTATTAACACTGCATATCCCGGTACAGTGTAAAAATATTTAAAAAGTACGGGATATTACAGAAATCAAGAACGGCCGAAAAAAATGAAGAAACAGCCACTGTCTCTGTTTAGCTACTACTGGCACCGAGGAAGGAGGAGGAGGGCGGCAGAGCTGACAGAGGAAGGCAGGTGGTCTGGCAAGCAATAGGATGAGGCACGCCGACGGTTAGGGAACGGGATAGTGCAAAGAAGAAAGTGAGTTTACAGTAAATTTGCGTTTTTTCTTTCTGTGTTCTTCATTTTTTGTATATATATATATATATTCACATATATATATATAGACACACACACATACATTAACATATACTCATATATAAACTCACACATATATCAACACTTAAATTATAATAATACAAATAATGTAATTTATTAAAAATAATAATGCACTAAATTAAATATTATTAAAATAATACTATCCAAAAATAATAAATATAAACAATACAAATTAAATGTCCAAAATAATAAGTTTCAAAATAAAATATTTACGTAGAAAATATAATTTAATCAAAAATAATAATTATTAATCAAAAAATAATAAAATAAATAGATATAACTTTTAAATTTATTAACACTGCATATCTTAAATAATATTAAAATAATTCAAAAAACATGGGTTATTACACGAGGTTCACAATTCGCAATAAAATAATTATTAAATAATAATATATTAAAATCATTAAAAATCCATAAAATCAATAATAAATCACAATATAGTTTATTTAAACATCAAAACACTAAATATACTTATTTTCACAATAATTGTAATATCCCAAGTTTTTAAATAATTTTAAACTGTATCGGGATATGTAGTGTTAATAATTTTTAAATATATTTTTGATTATTTAATTAGTTTGTTATTTATTAAAGTCATTCTTAATTATTTTAAGTCTTTTATGTAAAATTTTTTCGAGAGTTTTATTTTTGAGGAAATTAAAATTTAAATAAACAAATATTAATTATTTTAAACGGCTTTGTAAAATTGCATGAGTCCATGCACGATATTACGTGTCGTATTAAAATATATACATATACATGCATATATACACATTTAATTAATTAGGGTTTATTTTAATTAAATTTATATTATATAATTTTAATAATTATTATGTGTATTATATATGTATATGTATATATATATTATTTGGGTGTGTGATGTATATTAATTTCAATATAATATTTATATATTATAATAATATAAACTATAGTTATATATATACAAATATACTTTACAAAATAAAAAGATCTCAATATTTACATTTCCACCATTGACTTCATCCCCTATGTTCCCGATCATCCCCTTCCCTCTCCAGCCACTGCCACATCGATTTCTCACCGTCAATGTGCCTCTCAGCCTTCCTCCTCCATCTCCAACCCATCCCCCCACCCTTAGCTCCCTTTTCCGGCGTTGTTTGGCCAGCTTTCCTCAAAGAAACCGAAACTTCCTTCAAATGTCGATCAACACGATACCGGCCACCATTTGAAGTGCCACCACTCTCTATCTCTTCCTTGAGCTCTGGTGAGTGCATTTCTAAATTTGGCTTCACTTGATTTGGTCTAAATTTCCCTAGGTTTTCAATTTTTAAATTCGGCCACTTTAAGTTCTTGAATTTTTTTTTAGCTTCGAATTCAATGACTAAAGAAAACTTCCTTCACAAAGATTGATACTAGTAGCTCAATCTATATGTGGTAATTTTTGTAGAATTTTTCAGAATTATTTTGATTTTTGTGAATTTTTTATTATTTTATTAATATTTTCTAATTTTCGTAAATTAATTAATTAAATTATGAAATTGTGATTTATGGTGTTTATAAGTGTTAAAATGCATTTTAGAAATTTATTTTTAATTTTTATATAATTATTGTGAATTTATTTAGTTTATGTGATTTTAAGAAAATTAAGGTAATTATGTATTTTATTGAAATTAATTGGTTAAATGAGTATATTTGTTGATATTATTGAATTATATGTTGAGAAATTAATTTTTGAGTAATTATACTATTTTTAGTGAATTTCTAAATAATTATAGTGAATTTATATATAGTAGGGGTATTTTGATAATTTGGCACTAAATGTAATAACCCTGGTTTTAAATTATTTTATTAAATATTGAGATATGCAGTGTTAATAAAGTTTAAAAATTATATTTAATTATTTCACTAATTTATGATTTATTATCATTATTTTAAGTTTAATTGAATTTTCTACGTAAATATATTAATTTGGATTTATTATTTTGGACGTTTAAAATTCTATTATGTATGGTTATTATTTTTGAATTCTATCATTTTAATAATGTTAATTTAGTGCATGGTTATTTTAATATTATCATTTTTAAACACTAATATTATTTTCTTAGTTGACATGATTTTGAGCATTTTTAATATTGTGAGTACCTCATTATTATTTTATTCTATTAATTTACTTTGTTAATATTTATTAATTTTGATAGTGATATTTTATTAATGTTATTTTGAGTGTTATTTTATATTATATTCTATTGTGGGTATTATTATTAATATTGTGTGAGATTATGTATGTGTGTGTGTGTGTGTATATATATATATATATATATATATATATATATAAATGAAATAGTGTTTAGTTTTGTGTGGTGGAAATTTCTTTAGACATAAAATAATATTATTTATAACCTAAGATTAATAAAAGTACAAATATATATATATATATATATATATATATATATATATATATATATATATATATATACACTCAATTATTTAGAAGAGAAAGAAGAAATTGCAGAACTTCCTTCTCCCCCTTCGTGCGTCCCTGCCCGACCTCCCCTGTCGGTGTGCTTCTCGCCGGACTACTTCTCCCACCACTAATCAATCATCAGCCTTCCCACCTCCCTTTGGACGTCGACAACTGCTGGAGAGGCTGTTGAAGCCGAGGGATAGCAGCATCAGCTGCAGCAGCTCCTCCTTGCGCGATGGTCGCCTGCAGCAGCAGCCCTCTGTCATGACGCCAGCTTCGCCACCACCTCCACCCGCTGTCACTGGACATGGCAGCAGCTCCAGCATTCTTCAGTTGTTGATCTTCTTGCTTGGTAAGTGTGGGTTGATGATTGGAAAGGGTAGTTGTTAGGTGGCTGTTTTTGGTAGTTTTTAGGTTGATTTTGAGTTTAGTTAATTTATATATTATGTATTTAATTATTCAGTATTTAGTTTAATTATTTGGTTAGTTTTGAGTTGATCCAAATTGTTTTGATTATTTTATATTTAATTATTAATTATTAAAACTTTTGTTAATTAAGTATTTTAATTATAAATTTGGTTAAATTATTGATGCCATATATTGTTGGTAATTACAATGTTGAGAAATTAATTTTTTGAGAATTATTATATAATTTTCAGAAATATTTATAGTTTATGTAAATTTTGAAGTATTGAATTAAATGAGTATTTTGGATGAATTTAAAGGTTAATTGTGTGTTTGAGTTGATACTAAAATGTTATTTATTTATAAAATAATTTTTATGAATTTATATAATTTTATATAGGTTATGTGTATTTTGGGATTAATAGATTAAACATGTATTTTTATAGAAATTATTGGTTAATTAGGTGTATTTGTTGATTTTAGTGAATAATATGTTGAAGAAATAAATTTTGAGAAATTACATAATTTTTATTGAATTTTTGAATATTATTATTACTTTATGAGTATTTTGTATATTAGGGGCATTTTGGTAATTTGGTAGTGATTTTAGCTAAATATTAAATTTAATTGGTTTTAATGAATATTTGAAGTATAAAAATGATTTTTATAAATTAATTACTATTTTTAACTAATTAATACTATTTTTTTAAAAAAAATTATTTTCAAATTATATATGATATATTATTTTTGTAAATAAATGGGTTTTTAGTAACTTTTAGTATGTCTATGGATTAATTAAGTAATTTGGATTTAGAAAATGGATTTTTATTAATATTGGTGTATTTTTCAAGAAATATCGATTTTTACTTATATTATATTATCATGAGGATTTTTAAGTAATTACGGGTAAAATAATTATTTTTAATGTTTTTAATGCTTAAATTGCCAAATTTTGATATTTAAAGGGTATTTTTGGTATTTGTTGAATTTATATATTTTATTGTATCTTGTGGTGAATTGTGGACCTCGGTCGGGAGAAATTATAGTTTGGGATCTCGATCGAGGAATTGGGAGAATGTTATATTCGTAGTGTGTTTTCTTTGCAGGACCGGCTCTACTCTTTGAGAAGAGAGATGTCTGTTTTACAGGGGAGGTTCTGCCGGATTTTCGGTAGAATTCTCGTAAAACGTGATATCCGGTCAAATTCCTATTCTAATTCTGTGTCAAAATTTCTAGATCGAGTCTTTAGAATTTTCGTTAAATTTATTCTGATTCTATGTTGTCATTTGCTTGTCTAGTTGCACCGAGACCGAGACCTAACGGATCAGGCCCGCCGAGTTTGTCTTGTGGAGCGCTAACATGTGAGTTATTATACTGTATATATATGCACATTAAACAATTAGGTTTAGGTTTAATACATTTGAGTAATATACACATGTTTTAAAATGTACACTTAGACATAATTATTTTATTAAATGATTAGTATACCTTAGGTATAGTTTTAGTAGATTTTAGGTTTATTCTTAAATAATTGCATGATAAATTATAAACCTACACTTAATTTATTTTTAAGTTTATTTTTGGTATATTTTTATTTATTTCCAAATAAATAAATGTTTTATTTATTAAATTAAACCTAGCACATTAGTGGTATACTTAGGGTTTATTTTTTTTTATATATACATGCTAGATAATTAGGTTTATTTCTAGTATATTTGTGAATATATGTTAAACACAAACACATATTTAAATGAATATTTCTACATAAATGTTTTATTAAATGATTTGTGTACTTAGGGTATATCTCTTGTATATTTAAGTATATTTTTTTAAGATAATGCATGTTATATTATTGTTACTCATTTAAATTGTTTTTAACTATATTAATGATTCATTTTTAGTATATTTCATATTTTATTTGACATATATATGTATTTACTATTATGAATGATTTATTCAAAATGAAGGATATCAATAGAACGTGCTTCCTAGTGGGCAGCACTAGGACCGTGTACGTATCGGTACGATAGATAAGGATTGAGTGAGAGTTAAAATTGGGTGATTATAATTGATTTAATTGATTTGACTAAGATTAATGGTATGTTAGATAGTGTGATTGCGGGGCCAATCACACTGACAGTCGGACTGCTGGAGCTCGGTCGACTTAGTGTCTCGGGACCAGTCTACTGTCCATAAGTGAATTGAATGATCTATTGGGTTGATTGAGATGTTAGGTGATAGATAGTGTGATTGCTGGAGCTCGGTTGACCAAGTGTCTCGGGGCCAATCACACTGACAACCAGACTGCTGGAGCTCGGTCGACTTAGTGTCTCGGGGCCAGTCTGCTGTCCAGATTGGAATAAGTGTTCTATTTGGAATCAAGTGAGCCTGTGTGGCTAGAGTGATGATGGGATTGTTTGAGGTTGTTATTATTTAGGGTTCTATGGATCCTTCATAAATTAAAACAAACATTTTCTATATTTAGTATATTTATAAAAGCAGAGTTTGACATTCGTGTGAATTGTGTGTATATACATACATATATAATAATGCCTGATTGTTATGGTTTAGTTTGCATGTATATATAGTATAATAATTCACTCAGTGAGGTCTGACCCCCCCCCCCCCTCAAGTATTTTTTTTAGGAGATTCCATATCGTCAGACCTTAGTTGTAGAGTTCCTCGCCGGTGTTCTTCAATCCCGGCTATTTTATGCAAATGTATATTCTGAACTTTGAATTGTATTCTAGAAACTGCAGTAGTAGTGTTATTATATTGGAAGTGTATTATTTTGTTTGGATATTATATACTCTGAGAATTTGTATTTGAACATTGTACGAATATGTATTCATTTATAAAAGGTATTGGAGTATTTATTTCATATATTGATTCAGAAAAATTTTAATTTGGTCATACTTTTATTTAATTATTATATGATTTTATTTTCTGAGGCTTGCTACGGGTTCCGGATTCGAAAGAATTCCCGTTCCCTAGCGCTGGTCATGACTCCTAGTTTGGGTCGTGACACTAAATTAGCTAAAAATATAATTAAATCCGTTTTAATAGTTATTTGAGGTATAAAAAAATTATTTCAACAAATTATTTAGTATTTTAACTAATTAAAACTATTTTTCAAAAATTATTTTCAAATTATATATAATATACTATTTTTGTAACTAAATGAGTTTTTATCAATTTATAATATGTTTTAGGGTTAATTATGTAATTTGGATTTATAAAATGTATTTTGGTCAATACTTATGAATTTATCGAGAATTATGGATTTTTAATAATATTTTATTAAAATTAGGGTTTTATTATAATTATCGGTTAAATAATTATTTTTAGCGTTTAAATTTCTAATTTGCTATATTTTGATCATTAAAGGGCATTTTTGGTATTTCTGGAATTTTCATGTGTTCTGTGTTTACCTCATGAACTGTGAACCTCGATCGGTAGAATTGTAGTTTAGGAGTCCGACCGAGGGGTTGTGTGGCTATATATTTTTGAAGTCTGTTTCTTTGTAGGACCGGCTCTACTCTTTAAGTAGAGAGATGTTCGTTTTATAGGGGAGGTTCTGTCGGATTTTCAGTAGAATTCTCGTAAAACGTAATATCCGGCTGAATTCCTATTCTTATTCTGAGTCCGATATTTCTAGATCGAGTCTCTAGAATTTCGATAGATTTATTCTGATTTTATATTGCCGTTTATTTGTTTAGTTGCACCGAGACCGAGACCTAGTGGACCAGGCCCGTCGGACTCGTCTCGAGGAGCGCACAATTGTGAGTTGTTATTTTATATATACGTGTTTTAGGATGCATTATTTCTTATATGTATGTTCTAATTTTATAAAATATGCATAAAAGGTTTAATAATTGCTTAGGTTTATTTTTGGTATATTTTAAATTAAATGCATGTTTTATTAATGAATTATTCTTAAAATGTTTTTAAGTATATTTATAGTTTATTTCTAGTTTATTTTATAATTAAACTGAATTTATTCGACGTATGTATACTCGAAATATTCTTGGTTTATTTTTGGTATATTTTCAGTATATATATGGTTTATATTGTTATTTTGATTAATGTCATGCATCATTTATTTCATGAATGAATGGATTTATTTTTAAATGAAGGATATCAATAGAACGTGCTCCCTAGTAGGCAGCACTAGGACCGAATACGTACTGGTATGACGATAGAATTTAGGTTATATTACTAACCTATTTGTGGATATTGATCAGATTGATTTATTTGATGTGAGATATGATTTAAAAGTGTGATTGCTGGAGCTCGGTTGACCAAGTGTCTCGAGGCCAATCACACTAACAGTTAGACTGTTGGAGCTCGGTTGACTTAGTGTCTTGGGGCCAGTCTACTGTCTAAACGGAACAAGTGAATTTATTTGGAATAAGTGAGCCTGTATGGCTAGAGTGTTGTCTAACACTATTTGAGGTTGCGATCATTTAGGGTTCTATTTGATCCTTTATAATCGAATATTATTTTCAATATATATATAAAATGATTTTGCTACATCTGTGTGATTAAACTGTATATATATTTATTATATATATTATTGAATGTGTGCATTGTCATTTAGTTATGCATGTATATATATTATAACAATTCACTCAGTGAGGTCTCACTCCCCTCCGTTGACTATTTTTTAGGAAAGTCTTCGTCTTCAGACCTCAGTAGCAGACCCTTACACTGGATTTCTTCTGCCCCAACTTTATTATGTAAATTGCTCACTTGATGTTATTTTATATTCTAGACATTGCAGTAGTTATATTCAAGTTGTGAGATTTATGTATTTTGTTTGTATGAGATTTCTATTCTAAAGATTTGAACTGAGATTGTATTAAAGGTTTATATATATAAGAGATGGATTTGTATTATTAAAACTATTGGCGGATTATTATTTTATTTTATTTATGAGATTTACTTCCGCTGCGAGTTATTTTATTTATGTTATTATTATTGCATGTTTTTATTATTATTTTATTTTAAGGCTTGCTACGGGTTCGCGATTCGAAAGAATTCTCGTTCCCTAACGTCGGTCATGGCCCATGTTTTGGGTCGTGACAATAATTAAAATAAAAAATCCCAAATAATTTATATAAAATAATAAAAATCTGATTTTTCAATTGTTTAATATAATATAGTAAAAATTCACAATTAATTCTCAACATAGATATATATATATATAATAAAAATAGTTAAAAACCCATTTTAATCACAAAAATAGTAAATAATTTTATTATTTGAATATAATTTTTGAAAATTAGTATTAATTATTTAAAAAATAGTAAATAATTCGTAAAAATTATTTTAACACCAATTATTATTCCAAATTATTTAAAACATATTATTTAACAATATTTTCAAGAAAAACACATAATTAACTCATAATTCTAAAAATAGCATAATACAAAAATATTCCCAAAAATTATACAAATAGACCAAAAATTATTTTCTAAATTCTAAAATTAATAACACTAATTTAACCAAATTTCCATTCAAAATAATTAATTAACATAATTATCAAAAAAAATTCAATTTAAATTATTAAAATATTCAAAAATACCCATAATTCAATTAATTCAAAAAATTAAAAAAAAATTATATTTAGAAAGATCAACCTATACTAATCAACATTATCAAAGCAAAAATCCATGAATCAAACACAATATTAAATAAAAAATTTGAAATCCTAAAAACACATAAACTAAAAACTTGCTAAACTCAAAATCAAGGAAGATCGAGCTCAAACGGAGCTCGAAAATGAAGTCACCAGTGCTCAAGGATTCAAACAAGACCAAGAACACGAGCTCATGTGGCCGAAATCACGCTAGCAACAATAGAGGCTCACGGTAGCTGTCTCTGCTATCGCGCAATTTCGAAGGCTCCAAGCATGGTCAGCAGCGGCGGAAGGGATGGAGAGGAAGGGGAGGCAATGGTGGTGAGTGGTGGCGGTTGGTGGTACTCCGGCATGGGTGGAGGGTGTTGCATAGTGACTTGCGGTATGAAGAAGGAAAGAAACAGAGAGGGAGAAGAGAAATGGCTTTGTAATCCCGTGTTTTTAAAAATATTTTTTTACACTGTACCGGGATATACAGTGTCAATAATTTTCATGCATTATACGATATTTTTATGAGTTGATATGTATTTTAAACCTATTTTAATTACTGTGTTTTATATACAGTGTTTTACGTAAAATTTTCCCCGGGACTTTCATTTTCGGGGAAATTTTCACGTAAACAATGTATTATTAATTATTTTAAATGTATTTACGGGTTTTGCATGAACTCATACATATTTTTAAATTATTAAATAAAGCCTGTGTGTGTATATTTATTTAATTAGGGTTTATTATTACCCTAATATTTTATTATTTATTTATTATTATTTGATTATTTTATTTATTATAAATTATTAAAATTTATTATTTTATTATTAATTATTTATTAATATTTAATTATTTTAATTTATTTTATTTTTTTTCTGTTTCTTTTTTTTTCTTTTCCTTTTTCTTTCTTTCTTCTTTTTCTTTCTCTTCTCCTTTTTCTTTCTTCTTTTCTTTTTCTTCTTCTTCTTCTTCTTCTTCCCGCGAGCGCCCGGCCACATTCCTCACACGCCGTTTCTCCCTCCTCCGGCCACCGTTTTCGACACCCGCCGGTCTCTATCTTCTCCTTGAGCTCCGATGATTGTTATTCTAGCTTTGGTTTGAGCTAAAATGGTCTAGAATTGCTTAGGTTTTTGATTGAATATTTCGGCCACTTTGAGTTTTCGATTTTTTTGAGCTTTGATTTGGATGATTCATGGAAACTTCCTTCACAAATGTTGTTCCTGGTAGTTTAATCTTCATGTATGAATTTTTGCAGAATTTTTGGAGGTTGTTTAGGATTTTTGGGTTATTTTTGAATATTTTAATATTATTTTCTAATTTTCGGAAATTAATTATTTAAATTATGAAATGGAGTTTATGGTTGAATTAGGTGTTGAAATGAATTATAGGAATTTATTTGGAATTTTTATGAATTTCTAAGTATTTATTTTTAATTATTGAAGTTTATGTGATTTTGTAAAATTAAGTTAATTGTGTTTTAAATTGAATTTAATTGGTTAATTGAGTTTAATTATTAATATTATTGATAAATATGTTGAGAAAATTAATTTTGGATAATTTATGATTTTTGGTGAATTTTTGAAGTAATTTAGGTATATATATATTATAGGGTATTTTGGTAATTTTACCCTAAATAGTCTAAAAATGTAATTTAATTGGTTTTAATATTTATTTAAGGTATAAAAATGATTTCTACAAAACATTAGTATTTTTAACTAATTAAAACTATTTTCCGGGAATTATTTTCAATTATATATATAATATAACGGTTTTTCTAATAAAATGAGTTTTAATCGGTTTTTACAGTGTTTCAAGATTTATTATGTAATTTCTACGTATGAAATGTATTTTTATGATTAAGGATATTTTTGGTATATTTGAATATATATTCTGTGTTTGTGGACCCCGGTCGACAGATTGTAGTCTGGAGTCCGACCGAGGGGTTGTGATCGATTGTGGTGTTATTTTTGAAGTGTATTTTCTTTGCAAGGTCGGCTCTACTCTTTTGAGTAGAGAGATGTCCGTTTTACAGGGGAGGTTCTGCCGGATTTCCGGTAGAATTCTCGTAAAACGTATATCCAGTCGAACCATAATTTCCGATTCTGTGTTGAATACTCTAGATTGAATTCTAAGATTTCTGTTAGGGGTTATTCTGATGTCGATTAATTATTTCTTGTTTAGTTGCGCCGAGACCGAGGGTTAGTGGACCAGCGCCCGTCGGACCTGTCTCGTGGAGCGCATTAGGTGAGTTACTATATTTATATATATGCTTAGGATGCATGATTTAAGAAAATGCATGTTTTATTTTGACTAAATATGCATAAATAACATGATTTATATTCAAGTATATTTTGGTATATTATAAATTATATACATGTTTTATTAATAAAATATATTTAAAATGTTTTAAATATATTTTTAGTTTAATTCATGATTTGATTGAATTTATTTGACGTATATATACTCAAAATATACCTGGTTTATTGTTTGGTATATTTTCGGTATATATATGGTTTATATTGCTATTTCATTTATATCCATGCATCATTTATTTTTTGTGAATGAATGTTTTATATTTAAGAATGAAGGATATCAATAGAACGTGCTACCTAGTGGGCAGCACTAGGACCGAGTACGTACCGGTACGCCTATAGCTTTAGGCTATATACTAACTATTTGTGGATATTTGATTTGATTATGATTATTGATATGTGTGAGATGTGGTTGGGGTGTGATTGCTGGAGCTCGGTTGACCAGTGTCTCGGGGCCAATCACACTGGCAGTCAGACTGCTGGAGCTTCGGTTGACTTAGTGTCTCGGGGCCAGTCTACTGTCCATATGGATTAAGTGGATATATTTGGAATCAGTGAGCCTGTATGGCTAGAGTGTTGTTTAACACTATTTTCTGAGGTTGCGATATTCTAGGGTTCTATGTGATCCTTCATAAAAGTTGATTTTCAGACAAAATATATAAAATGATTTTTCTGCATTGTATGAACTTGTCTGTATATATACATATTACTCATATACTGTTGACTGTATGCATTATCACTTAGAGTGTATGTAATATATTATAGTAATTCACTCAGTGAGGTCTGACTCCCCTCCGTTGACTATTTTTCAGGAGAGTCAACTTCCTCAGACCTCGAGTAGCAGGTCGATACGCCGGATTTCTTCCGTCCCGGCTTCTTTATGTAAATTATATACTTGAGTCTTATTTATTTTATCTAGACACTGCAGTAGTTGTGATTTTCAATAGTTGTAAATTAAAGTATTGGATTTTATGTATTTGTTTTAAAGAGATGTATTATAGTAAAACTGGGATTTGTATAAAGATTATACATTTATGAGATTATATATGTGATGTGATGAGTTTTGAATTATATCCAGTTGTTATGGATGATATTGTAATATTTATGATTTTACTTTCCGCTGCATATTATATTTTATTGTTGTTATTGCATATTTATTTTATTTTATTTTTAGGCTTGCTACGGGTTCCGGATTCGAAAGAATTCCCGTTCCCTAGCGCCGGTCATGGCCCCTGTTTTGGGTCGTGACAAAGTTGGTATCAGAGCCTGGTTCGTTTCTGAGTGGAGTTCTGTGTCAGGGCTTAGTTTTGTGAGTTGTGGCCCTAGTTTTTAAAGTTGTGTTTTCTGTTGGACTACTGCAGTGTATTAGGTTTCGAGTATGTCTTGATGAGTATTCCTTGCTGTAGTTTTCAGCGTTATTCCTCCGTTGTCTGTTTTGTCTGAATCTTTTCGTTTGTCTTTTTAGAATGAGGAGGCGAGCGCGTGTCGCTCCACCGGTCGTTGAGGCCGAGGATGATGAGTCTTTTCAGGATGACGGTTTTACCTCCTGAGCAAGCCAGTTAGACGTAGAGGTCGTGGCAGGGGTAGACCTCGAGGAGCGACAGGTCGCCGTAGGTAGAGAGAGTTACAGGACGAGGAGCCTGTTGAGCCTGAGTTTGATGTTCCTGTTCCTCCAGTTGTTCAGCCTGCCTATCAGCAGGGTATGTCTGACCCTGAGGCAGCTTTGTTCTATGCCCGAGTTGGCAGGATTGCTTTTAATGGTACTTCTGATCCTTTAGATTTTCTGCATGCGATTGAGACTAGGACTCGGACTGCTCATACCGAGTACCCAGAGGATCATGATCGTTGAGTTGTCTGTCGAGGGACCAGCCTTGGATTGGTTCATTCAGATGATCTAGCCTTATATGATGACGATGACATGGGCTCAGTTTCGAGAGCGATTCATGAGGAGATTTTGTCCAGAGCCTCTTCGTTTGAGCTATCGTCTTCGTTTGACTAGTATTTCTCGTGGAGATCGATCTGTAGAGGAGTATACCCGAGAGTTCCTTCGTCTGGGTAGATATGCTGAGGATCTGATGTGAGATCAGTATTTCGCTGTTACTACCTATGTTACTGGTTTTGGGTTCAGCTTTTGCTGGTATGCCTACAGCAGGTCTTACTTTGGAGTCGGTGATTGAGCTAGCTAAGGAGATCGAGCTGAGGTTAGTTAGGCAGGGAGCGATGCCTGATTATTACCAGTTGGGAGTTCAGTCAAGTGGATTGCAGGCTACTCCATATTCGAGTTTTCATGTTGGTTCGAGTAGTCAGCAGCGAGGTTCGACCTCAGCAGAGTCAGAGACAGCAGCAGCGAGTGCATCGGAGCAGTAGACATGGTCATGGAGGTCAGCGTAGATCATTCAGATTTGGATCAGGTGCTTCGAGCAGCAGCAGTGGTCGTAGTTCTGGATCAGCGGCCAGTGTTTGTCAGACTTGTGGTAGAGTCCATCAGGGACCCGTGTTATCAGACACCACTGACATGTTTCAGATGCGGGCAGACAGGACATTTTGCCAGATCGTGTCCTTACCCCGGATATCAGCAGCAGCAGATTCCGTGATTCCCACAGCAGTCGATTGCTAGTGCAGCACCCGTGCCATTTCAGTTACCACCACCAGCTCAGCATCAGAGTTCTACTCAGTTTATTCCACAGCAGAGTCGTGGTAGAGGTACTAGAGGAGGTGCCAGAGGTGTTGGCCAGGCTTCTACCAGTCAGCAGGGAGGTCGAGGTCAGGCCAGAGTTTTTCATCTGACTCAACAGGATGCTCAAGCATCTAATGCAGTCGTGGCAGGTATTCTTTCTGTTTGTTACCTGGATGCTTTGGTTTTGTTTGATCCAAGTGCCATGCATTCATTTGTTTCTCCTGTTTTTGCTTCTAAATCTTGTTGGCAAGCTTCGAGGATGGCTTTTCCTTTGTCTGTTGCCACTCCTCTGAGTGATTCTTTGGACCACCGATATTGTTCTTTCTGGTTGTCCAGTTCTCGTGGGAGATAGAGAATTATCCGCCGATTTGATTTATTAGATGTGATGGAGTTCGATGTTATTTTGGATTTTGGGAATGGATTGGTTGTCTCAGCACTTTGTCGTGGTTGATTGCAGGAATAAGGAGGTGATTTTTAGAATTCCTGGAGAAGTAGAATTTAAGTTTGTTGGTGACAGGAGTTCAGCACCTCAGAATCTTATTTCTGTTATTTCAGCTAGGAAGTTGTTGAAGAAAGGTTGTCAGGGTTTTTGGCATTGGTTAAGGATACGTCAGTGGAGAAGTTGTCACTCACGAGATGTTCCTGTTGCTTGTGAGTTTCCTGATGTTTTTCCCGAGGAGTTGCCGGTTTACCACCTCATAGAGAGATTGAGTTCTGTATTGATGTGGTTCCAGGTATTACTCCTATATCTATGCCACCCTATCGTATGGCTCCTGCAGAGTTGAGAGAGTTGAAGGAGCAGTTGCAAGAGTTGTTGGAGAAGGGTTTTATTAGACCTAGTGTTTCCCCTTGGGGTGCACTAGTCCTGTTTGTGAAGAAGAAGGATGGTACCCTGAGACTGTGCATTGACTACAGAGAGCTGAATAAGGTGACAGTGAAAAACAAGTATCCTCTCCCAAGGATTGATGATTTGTTTGATCAGCTCCAGGGTGCACAATTCTTTTCTAAGGTTGACTTGAGGTCGGGTTATCATCAGCTGCGGATCAGTGAAGCTGATATTCCTAAGACAGCATTCCGCACTCGATATGGCCATTATGAGTTTCTGGTGATGTCTTTTGGTTTGACTAATGCACCAGCAGCTTTTATGGACCTGATGAACAGAGTATTCAGACCGTATGTGGATCAGTTTGTGGTAGTCTTCATTGATGATATACTGGTATATTCGAGGAGTATGGAAGAGCACGTATATCATTTGAGGATTGTACTACAGACACTGAGAGATCATCAGCTTTATGCTAAATTCTCGAAGTGTGATTTCTGGATGGAGAGTGTTTCTTTTCTTGGACACGTAGTGTCTAAAGAAGGTATTCAGGTTGATCCACAGAAGATTGAAGCAGTATCTGAGTGGCCTAGACTACTTCAGTTACTAAGATTCGGAGTTTTCTGGGTTTAGCGGGTATTATAGGCGGTTTGTGCAGGATTTTTCCAGGATTGCAGCCCCTATGACTCGCTTGACTCAGAAGAATGTTAGATTCGAGTGGTCAGAAGCTTGTGAGAATAGTTTTCAGTTGTTGAAGGAGAAGTTGACCACAGCGCCAGTATTAGCTTTGCCTAATAGTGTGGATAAGTTCACAGTTTACTGTGATGCCTCTAGAATTGGTCTTGGTTGTAGTGTTGATGCAGAATGGAAGGGTGATAGCCTATGCTTCGAGGCAGTTGAAGAAGCATGAGCAGAACTATCCCACACATGTTCTTGAGATGGCTGCAGTGATCTTGCTTTGAAGATTTGGAGACATTATTTGTACGGGTGACTTGTGAGATATTTACTGATCACAAGAGCCTTAAGTACATTTTCCAGCAGCGAGATCTGAATTTGAGGCAAAGACGATGGTTGGAACTGTTGAAGGATTATGATTGCGAGATTCTTTACTATCCGGTAAAGCTAATGTGGTAACAGATGCCTTGAGTAGGAAGTCCTCAGGTAGTCTTGCTCACATCGGTGTGGAGAGGAGACCATTGATCCAGGAGTTGCATCTGATGGGGGATCAAGGTCTGATGATGAAGATCAGTAGATCAGGTGGACTGTTAGCTCAGTTTAAAGTACGATCTGTACTGAGGGATAGGATTAAAGCAGCTCAGAGCCGAGATCCTATTCTGGAAGAGCTTGCAGAGAATGTCAGAGCAGGGAAGTTCACTGATTTCACACCTCGATGATGATGGTGTGTTGTGGATCAGTGGTAGATTGTGTGTTCCTGATGTGGATGATTTGAGAGAAGAGATCCTAGAGGAAGCACATTCTACAGCTTACAGCGTTCATCCCTGGTGTTACTAAGATGTACCTACAGTATCAGAGATCTATACTGGTGGGATGGATTGAAGAAGGATGTTGCTGATTATGTTGCTAAGTGCTTGACTTGTCAGCAAGTGAAAGCCGAACATCAGAAGCCTTCTAGGAAGCTTCTGCCTCTTCCTATTCCCGAGTGGAAGTGGGAAAGGATAGCTATGGATTTTGTGGTCGGTTTACCTCGTTCGAGAGGATGGATACGATTCCATCTGGGTGATTGTAGATAGATTGACGAAGTCTGCACATTTTTTTGCCTGTGAAAGCCACATATTCTGTAGCTAGATGGCGAAGTTGTACGTGAAGCATATTGTGTGCCTTCATGGGAGTACCTGTGTCCATTGTGTCAGACAGAGGTTCGGTGTTTACTTCTCGTTTTTTGGCAGAAGTTGCACGAAGCGATGGCACTAGGTTGGATTTCAGTACTGCTTTTCATCCTCAGACAGATGGTCAGTCTGAGAGGACGATCCAGACACTGGAAGATATGTTGAGGATGTGTGTCATGGATTTGAGAGGTAGCTGGGATGATCATTTGTCGCTTGTTGAGTTGCATATAATAACAGCTACCATAGCAGTATTGGCATGGCACCATACGAGGCGTTGTATGGAAGGAAGTGTAGATCCCCGTTGAGTTGGGATGAGATGGGTGAGAGAGCTTTGACCTGGACCAGAGATGGTTCAGGATGCTGCAGAGAAAGTCACCGTGATCAAGCGCAGGTTAGAGACCGCAGTTAGTAGACAGAAGAGTTATCGCGGATCCTAGGCGCAGAGATGTGGAGTTTCAGGTTGGAGATTTCGTTTTTCTGAAGGTATCTCCGATGAAGGGTGTGATGAGATTTGGCAGGAAGGGTAAGTTAGCACCGAGATATATTGGACCGTTTGTGTCACGACCCAAAACAGGGGCCATGACCGGACGCTAGGGAACGGGAATTCCTTTCGAATCCGGAACCCGTAGCAAGCCTAAAAATAAAATAAAATAAATATGCAATAACAACAATAAAAATATAAAATGCAGCGAAAGTAAAATCATAAATATTAACAATATCATCCATAACAACTGGATATAATTCAAAACTCATCACATCAACATATATAATCTCATAAATGTATAATCTTTATACAAATCCAGTTTTACTATAATACATCTCTTTAAAACAAATACATAAAATCCAATACTTTAATTTACAACTATTGAAAATCATAACTACTGCAGTGTCTAGATAAAATAAATAAGACTCAAGTATATAATTTACATAAAGAAGCCGGGGCGGAAGAAATCGGCGTATCGACCTGCTACTGAGGTCTGAGGAAGTTGACTCTCCTGAAAAATAGTCAACGGAGGGGAGTCAGACCTCACTGAGTGAATTACTATAATATATATACATACAACTCTAAGTGATAATGCATACAGTCAACAGTATATGAGTAATATGTATATATACAGACAAGTTCATACAGATGCAGAAAAATCATTTTATATATTTTGTCTGAAAATCAACTTTTATGAAGGATCACATAGAAACCCTAGAATATCGCAACCTCAGAAAATAGTGTTAAACAACACTCTAGCCATACAGGCTCACTGATTCCAAATATATCCACTTAATCCATATGGACAGTAGACTGGCCCCGAGACACTAAGTCAACCGAGCTCCAGCAGTCTGACTGCCAGTGTGATTGGCCCCGAGACACTTGGTCAACCGAGCTCCAGCAATCACACCCCCCAACCACATCTCACACATATCAATAATCATAATCAAATCAATATCCACAAATAGTTAGTATATAGCCTAAAGCTATAGGCGTACCGGTACGTACTCGGTCCTAGTGCTGCCCACTAGGTAGCTCGTTCTATTGATATCCTTCATTCTTAAATATAAAACATTCATTCACCAAAATAAATGATGCATGGATATAAATGAAATAGCAATATAAACCATATATATAACGAAAATATACCAAACATAAACCAGGTATATTTTGAGTATATATACGTCAAATAAATTCAATCAAATCATGAATTAAACTAAAAATATATTTAAAAACATTTTAAATATATTTTATTAATAAAACATGTATATAATTTATTATATACCAAAAATATACTTGATATAAATCATGTTATTTATGCATATTTAGTCAAAATAAAACATGCATTTTCTAAATCATGCATCCTAAGCATATATATATAATATAGTAACTCACCTAATGCGCTCCACGAGACAGGTCCGACGGGCCTGGTCCACCTAACCCTCGTTTTCGGCGCAACTAAACAAGAAATAATTAGTCGACATCAGAATAACCCTAACAGAAATCTAGAATTCAATCTAG
>CANTUR010001396.1:0-78559 GCA_947683625.1 Mallotus nudiflorus | reverse complement strand
ATAAATTTTGTACGAGTTAAGGTTTTGCGTTCAAACTGGCGCAAAAGTGCAAAAATTATACATTCAACAATCTCATTTATATTTATGAGTTTAGAAAGCTAAAATATGTGATTGGTGTTGTGAATTCGCGATTGGAACATTGGATATCTTGTCTAAAAGCATTTGCGCACAAATTTGGACGAGTTCACGTTTTGCGTTCAAACAGGTGCAAATGTGCAAAAATTGTGCACTGAACAATCTCATTTATATTTATGAGTTTGAAAAGTGATTAGTGTTACGAATATGCGATTGGAAAATTGGATACCTTGTCTAAAACCATTTGCGCACAAATTTGCATGAGTTCACGTTTCGCGTTCACACAAGCGCAAAAATTGTGCATTCAATTAAATCAACTGGATTTATGAGTTTCAAAGGCTGGAATGCGTCTTTAGGATTGAAAATATGTAGTTGGAATGTTGGATTACATGTTTTAAACAATTTGTGCATAACTTTTCGCACGAGTTGACATTTTGCGTTCAAAAAAGCGCAAATGTGCAAGATTGTTCATTCAACAATCTCGTTTGTATCTGTGAGATTAAAAAGCTAGAATATGTGATTAGTGCTATTAATATGCGATTGGAACATTGGATGTCTTGTCTAAAACCATTTGCGCACAAATTTGCACGAGTTCACGTTTTTCGTTCAAACATGCGCAAATGTGCACAAGTTGTGCATTCAATTAAATCAACTAGATTTACGAGTTTGAAATGCTGGAATATGTCTTTAGGATTGAAAATATGTGGTTGGAACATTGGATCACATGTTTTTAAACAATTCGTGCATAAATTTAGCACGAGTTATCATTTTGCGTCCAAACAGGCGCAAACGTGCACAAATTGTGCATTCCACAATCTCATTTATATTTATGAGTTTGAAGAGCTAGAATTTTGGATTAGTGTTGTGAATATGTAATTGCAACATTGGATGTCTTGTCTAAAACCATTTGCGCACAAATTTGCACGAGTTCACGTTTTGTGTGAAAACAAGTGCAAATGTGCAAAAATTGTGCATTCAATTAAATCAACTAGATTTGCGAGCTTTAAATGCTGGAATATGCCTTTAGGATTGAAAATATGTAGTTGGAACATTGGATCACATGTTTTAAACAATCCGTGTATAAACTTTGCACGAGTTAACATTTTGCGTTCAAACAGGCGTAAATGTGCAAAAATTGTGCATTCAACAATCTCATTTATATTTAAGAGTTTAAAAAGCTAGAATATGTGATTAGTGTTGTGAATATTTGATGGGAACATTGGATATCTCGTCTTAAAACCATTTGCGCACAAATGTGCACGAGTTCACGTTTTGCGTTAAAACATGCGCAAATGTGCAAAATTTGTGCATTCAATTAAATCAACTGCAATTATGAGTTTTAAAGGCTGGAGTATGTCTTTAGGATTGAAAATATGTAGTTCGAACATTGGATTACATGTTTTAAGCAGTTTATGTGTAAATTTTGCACGAGTTAACATTTTGCGTTCGTAGAGGTGCAAATGTGCACAAATTGGGCATTCAACAATCTCATTTACATTTATGAGTTCAAAAAGCTAGAATATGTGATTAGTGTTGTGAATATTTGATTGGAAACATTGGATATCTTGTCTTAAAACCATTTGTGCACAAATCTGACACGAGTTGACATTTCGCGTTCAAACATGCGCAAATGTGCAAAAATTGTGCATTCATTTAAATCAACTAGATTTATGAGTTTTAAATGCTGGAATACGTCTTCGGGATTGAAAATATGTAGCTGGAACATTGGATTACATATATTATAAACAATTTCTCCTTAGATTTTGCGTTCGTTCTTAGAGGCGCAAACGTGCACAAATTGTGCATTCAACAATCTCATTTATATATTCATGAGCTTAAAAAGCTAGAATATATATGATTAGGGTTGGAACATTGGATATCTTGTCTAAAACCATTTGCGCACAAATTTACGCGAGTTCACGTTTTGCGTTCAAGCATACGCAAATGTCCACAAATTGTGCATTGGACAAAATCAACAGCATTAACGAGTTTGAAATGCTGGAATATGTCTTCAGGATTGAAAATATGTAGTTGGAACATTGGATTACATGTTTTGAACAATTTGCGCATAAATTTTGTACGAGTTAAGGTTTTGCGTTCAAACTGGCGCAAAAGTGCAAAAATTATACATTCAACAATCTCATTTATATTTATGAGTTTAGAAAGCTAAAATATGTGATTGGTGTTGTGAATTCGCGATTGGAACATTGGATATCTTGTCTAAAAGCATTTGCGCACAAATTTGGACGAGTTCACGTTTTGCGTTCAAACAGGTGCAAATGTGCAAAAATTGTGCACTGAACAATCTCATTTATATTTATGAGTTTGAAAAGTGATTAGTGTTACGAATATGCGATTGGAAAATTGGATACCTTGTCTAAAACCATTTGCGCACAAATTTGCATGAGTTCACGTTTCGCGTTCACACAAGCGCAAAAATTGTGCATTCAATTAAATCAACTGGATTTATGAGTTTCAAAGGCTGGAATGCGTCTTTAGGATTGAAAATATGTAGTTGGAATGTTGGATTACATGTTTTAAACAATTTGTGCATAACTTTTCGCACGAGTTGACATTTTGCGTTCAAAAAAGCGCAAATGTGCAAGATTGTTCATTCAACAATCTCATTTGTATCTGTGAGATTAAAAAGCTAGAATATGTGATTAGTGCTATTAATATGCGATTGGAACATTGGATGTCTTGTCTAAAACCATTTGCGCACAAATTTGCACGAGTTCACGTTTTTCGTTCAAACATGCGCAAATGTGCACAAGTTGTGCATTCAATTAAATCAACTAGATTTACGAGTTTGAAATGCTGGAATATGTCTTTAGGATTGAAAATATGTGGTTGGAACATTGGATCACATGTTTTAAACAATTCGTGCATAAATTTAGCACGAGTTATCATTTTGCGTCCAAACAGGCGCAAACGTGCACAAATTGTGCATTCCACAATCTCATTTATATTTATGAGTTTGAAGAGCTAGAATTTTGGATTAGTGTTGTGAATATGTAATTGCAACATTGGATGTCTTGTCTAAAACCATTTGCGCACAAATTTGCACGAGTTCACGTTTTGTGTGAAAACAAGTGCAAATGTGCAAAAATTGTGCATTCAATTAAATCAACTAGATTTGCGAGCTTTAAATGCTGGAATATGCCTTTAGGATTGAAAATATGTAGTTGGAACATTGGATCACATGTTTTAAACAATCCGTGTATAAACTTTGCACGAGTTAACATTTTGCGTTCAAACAGGCGTAAATGTGCAAAAATTGTGCATTCAACAATCTCATTTATATTTAAGAGTTTAAAAAGCTAGAATATGTGATTAGTGTTGTGAATATTTGATGGGAACATTGGATATCTCGTCTTAAAACCATTTGCGCACAAATGTGCACGAGTTCACGTTTTGCGTTAAAACATGCGCAAATGTGCAAAATTTGTGCATTCAATTAAATCAACTGCAATTATGAGTTTTAAAGGCTGGAGTATGTCTTTAGGATTGAAAATATGTAGTTCGAACATTGGATTACATGTTTTAAGCAGTTTATGTGTAAATTTTGCACGAGTTAACATTTTGCGTTCGTAGAGGTGCAAATGTGCACAAATTGGGCATTCAACAATCTCATTTACATTTATGAGTTCAAAAAGCTAGAATATGTGATTAGTGTTGTGAATATTTGATTGGAAACATTGGATATCTTGTCTTAAAACCATTTGTGCACAAATCTGCACGAGTTGACATTTCGCGTTCAAACATGCGCAAATGTGCAAAAATTGTGCATTCATTTAAATCAACTAGATTTATGAGTTTTAAATGCTGGAATACGTCTTCGGGATTGAAAATATGTAGCTGGAACATTGGATTACATATATTATAAACAATTTCTCCTTAGATTTTGCGTTCGTTCTTAGAGGCGCAAACGTGCACAAATTGTGCATTCAACAATCTCATTTATATATTCATGAGCTTAAAAAGCTAGAATATATATGATTAGGGTTGGAACATTGGATATCTTGTCTAAAACCATTTGCGCACAAATTTACGCGAGTTCACGTTTTGCGTTCAAGCATACGCAAATGTCCACAAATTGTGCATTGGACAAAATCAACAGCATTAACGAGTTTGAAATGCTGGAATATGTCTTCAGGATTGAAAATATGTAGTTGGAACATTGGATTACATGTTTTGAACAATTTGCGCATAAATTTTGTACGAGTTAAGGTTTTGCGTTCAAACTGGCGCAAAAGTGCAAAAATTATACATTCAACAATCTCATTTATATTTATGAGTTTAGAAAGCTAAAATATGTGATTGGTGTTGTGAATTCGCGATTGGAACATTGGATATCTTGTCTAAAAGCATTTGCGCACAAATTTGGACGAGTTCACGTTTTGCGTTCAAACAGGTGCAAATGTGCAAAAATTGTGCACTGAACAATCTCATTTATATTTATGAGTTTGAAAAGTGATTAGTGTTACGAATATGCGATTGGAAAATTGGATACCTTGTCTAAAACCATTTGCGCACAAATTTGCATGAGTTCACGTTTCGCGTTCACACAAGCGCAAAAATTGTGCATTCAATTAAATCAACTGGATTTATGAGTTTCAAAGGCTGGAATGCGTCTTTAGGATTGAAAATATGTAGTTGGAATGTTGGATTACATGTTTTAAACAATTTGTGCATAACTTTTCGCACGAGTTGACATTTTGCGTTCAAAAAAGCGCAAATGTGCAAGATTGTTCATTCAACAATCTCGTTTGTATCTGTGAGATTAAAAAGCTAGAATATGTGATTAGTGCTATTAATATGCGATTGGAACATTGGATGTCTTGTCTAAAACCATTTGCGCACAAATTTGCACGAGTTCACGTTTTTCGTTCAAACATGCGCAAATGTGCACAAGTTGTGCATTCAATTAAATCAACTAGATTTACGAGTTTGAAATGCTGGAATATGTCTTTAGGATTGAAAATATGTGGTTGGAACATTGGATCACATGTTTTAAACAATTCGTGCATAAATTTAGCACGAGTTATCATTTTGCGTCCAAACAGGCGCAAACGTGCACAAATTGTGCATTCCACAATCTCATTTATATTTATGAGTTTGAAGAGCTAGAATTTTGGATTAGTGTTGTGAATATGTAATTGCAACATTGGATGTCTTGTCTAAAACCATTTGCGCACAAATTTGCACGAGTTCACGTTTTGTGTGAAAACAAGTGCAAATGTGCAAAAATTGTGCATTCAATTAAATCAACTAGATTTGCGAGCTTTAAATGCTGGAATATGCCTTTAGGATTGAAAAATATGTAGTTGGAACATTGGATCACATGTTTTAAACAATCCGTGTATAAACTTTGCACGAGTTAACATTTTGCGTTCAAACAGGCGTAAATGTGCAAAAATTGTGCATTCAACAATCTCATTTATATTTAAGAGTTTAAAAAGCTAGAATATGTGATTAGTGTTGTGAATATTTGATGGGAACATTGGATATCTCGTCTTAAAACCATTTGCGCACAAATGTGCACGAGTTCACGTTTTGCGTTAAAACATGCGCAAATGTGCAAAATTTGTGCATTCAATTAAATCAACTGCAATTATGAGTTTTAAAGGCTGGAGTATGTCTTTAGGATTGAAAATATGTAGTTCGAACATTGGATTACATGTTTTAAGCAGTTTATGTGTAAATTTTGCACGAGTTAACATTTTGCGTTCGTAGAGGTGCAAATGTGCACAAATTGGGCATTCAACAATCTCATTTACATTTATGAGTTCAAAAAGCTAGAATATGTGATTAGTGTTGTGAATATTTGATTGGAAACATTGGATATCTTGTCTTAAAACCATTTGTGCACAAATCTGCACGAGTTGACATTTCGCGTTCAAACATGCGCAAATGTGCAAAAATTGTGCATTCATTTAAATCAACTAGATTTATGAGTTTTAAATGCTGGAATACGTCTTCGGGATTGAAAATATGTAGCTGGAACATTGGATTACATATATTATAAACAATTTCTCCTTAGATTTTGCGTTCGTTCTTAGAGGCGCAAACGTGCACAAATTGTGCATTCAACAATCTCATTTATATATTCATGAGCTTAAAAAGCTAGAATATATATGATTAGGGTTGGAACATTGGATATCTTGTCTAAAACCATTTGCGCACAAATTTACGCGAGTTCACGTTTTGCGTTCAAGCATACGCAAATGTCCACAAATTGTGCATTGGACAAAATCAACAGCATTAACGAGTTTGAAATGCTGGAATATGTCTTCAGGATTGAAAATATGTAGTTGGAACATTGGATTACATGTTTTGAACAATTTGCGCATAAATTTTGTACGAGTTAAGGTTTTGCGTTCAAACTGGCGCAAAAGTGCAAAAATTATACATTCAACAATCTCATTTATATTTATGAGTTTAGAAAGCTAAAATATGTGATTGGTGTTGTGAATTCGCGATTGGAACATTGGATATCTTGTCTAAAAGCATTTGCGCACAAATTTGGACGAGTTCACGTTTTGCGTTCAAACAGGTGCAAATGTGCAAAAATTGTGCACTGAACAATCTCATTTATATTTATGAGTTTGAAAAGTGATTAGTGTTACGAATATGCGATTGGAAAATTGGATACCTTGTCTAAAACCATTTGCGCACAAATTTGCATGAGTTCACGTTTCGCGTTCACACAAGCGCAAAAATTGTGCATTCAATTAAATCAACTGGATTTATGAGTTTCAAAGGCTGGAATGCGTCTTTAGGATTGAAAATATGTAGTTGGAATGTTGGATTACATGTTTTAAACAATTTGTGCATAACTTTTCGCACGAGTTGACATTTTGCGTTCAAAAAAGCGCAAATGTGCAAGATTGTTCATTCAACAATCTCATTTGTATCTGTGAGATTAAAAAGCTAGAATATGTGATTAGTGCTATTAATATGCGATTGGAACATTGGATGTCTTGTCTAAAACCATTTGCGCACAAATTTGCACGAGTTCACGTTTTTCGTTCAAACATGCGCAAATGTGCACAAGTTGTGCATTCAATTAAATCAACTAGATTTACGAGTTTGAAATGCTGGAATATGTCTTTAGGATTGAAAATATGTGGTTGGAACATTGGATCACATGTTTTTAAACAATTCGTGCATAAATTTAGCACGAGTTATCATTTTGCGTCCAAACAGGCGCAAACGTGCACAAATTGTGCATTCCACAATCTCATTTATATTTATGAGTTTGAAGAGCTAGAATTTTGGATTAGTGTTGTGAATATGTAATTGCAACATTGGATGTCTTGTCTAAAACCATTTGCGCACAAATTTGCACGAGTTCACGTTTTGTGTGAAAACAAGTGCAAATGTGCAAAAATTGTGCATTCAATTAAATCAACTAGATTTGCGAGCTTTAAATGCTGGAATATGCCTTTAGGATTGAAAATATGTAGTTGGAACATTGGATCACATGTTTTAAACAATCCGTGTATAAACTTTGCACGAGTTAACATTTTGCGTTCAAACAGGCGTAAATGTGCAAAAATTGTGCATTCAACAATCTCATTTATATTTAAGAGTTTAAAAAGCTAGAATATGTGATTAGTGTTGTGAATATTTGATGGGAACATTGGATATCTCGTCTTAAAACCATTTGCGCACAAATGTGCACGAGTTCACGTTTTGCGTTAAAACATGCGCAAATGTGCAAAATTTGTGCATTCAATTAAATCAACTGCAATTATGAGTTTTAAAGGCTGGAGTATGTCTTTAGGATTGAAAATATGTAGTTCGAACATTGGATTACATGTTTTAAGCAGTTTATGTGTAAATTTTGCACGAGTTAACATTTTGCGTTCGTAGAGGTGCAAATGTGCACAAATTGGGCATTCAACAATCTCATTTACATTTATGAGTTCAAAAAGCTAGAATATGTGATTAGTGTTGTGAATATTTGATTGGAAACATTGGATATCTTGTCTTAAAACCATTTGTGCACAAATCTGCACGAGTTGACATTTCGCGTTCAAACATGCGCAAATGTGCAAAAATTGTGCATTCATTTAAATCAACTAGATTTATGAGTTTTAAATGCTGGAATACGTCTTCGGGATTGAAAATATGTAGCTGGAACATTGGATTACATATATTATAAACAATTTCTCCTTAGATTTTGCGTTCGTTCTTAGAGGCGCAAACGTGCACAAATTGTGCATTCAACAATCTCATTTATATATTCATGAGCTTAAAAAGCTAGAATATATATGATTAGGGTTGGAACATTGGATATCTTGTCTAAAACCATTTGCGCACAAATTTACGCGAGTTCACGTTTTGCGTTCAAGCATACGCAAATGTCCACAAATTGTGCATTGGACAAAATCAACAGCATTAACGAGTTTGAAATGCTGGAATATGTCTTCAGGATTGAAAATATGTAGTTGGAACATTGGATTACATGTTTTGAACAATTTGCGCATAAATTTTGTACGAGTTAAGGTTTTGCGTTCAAACTGGCGCAAAAGTGCAAAAATTATACATTCAACAATCTCATTTATATTATGAGTTTAGAAAGCTAAAATATGTGATTGGTGTTGTGAATTCGCGATTGGAACATTGGATATCTTGTCTAAAAGCATTTGCGCACAAATTTGGACGAGTTCACGTTTTGCGTTCAAACAGGTGCAAATGTGCAAAAATTGTGCACTGAACAATCTCATTTATATTTATGAGTTTGAAAAGTGATTAGTGTTACGAATATGCGATTGGAAAATTGGATACCTTGTCTAAAACCATTTGCGCACAAATTTGCATGAGTTCACGTTTCGCGTTCACACAAGCGCAAAAATTGTGCATTCAATTAAATCAACTGGATTTATGAGTTTCAAAGGCTGGAATGCGTCTTTAGGATTGAAAATATGTAGTTGGAATGTTGGATTACATGTTTTAAACAATTTGTGCATAACTTTTCGCACGAGTTGACATTTTGCGTTCAAAAAAGCGCAAATGTGCAAGATTGTTCATTCAACAATCTCGTTTGTATCTGTGAGATTAAAAAGCTAGAATATGTGATTAGTGCTATTAATATGCGATTGGAACATTGGATGTCTTGTCTAAAACCATTTGCGCACAAATTTGCACGAGTTCACGTTTTTCGTTCAAACATGCGCAAATGTGCACAAGTTGTGCATTCAATTAAATCAACTAGATTTACGAGTTTGAAATGCTGGAATATGTCTTTAGGATTGAAAATATGTGGTTGGAACATTGGATCACATGTTTTAAACAATTCGTGCATAAATTTAGCACGAGTTATCATTTTGCGTCCAAACAGGCGCAAACGTGCACAAATTGTGCATTCCACAATCTCATTTATATTTATGAGTTTGAAGAGCTAGAATTTTGGATTAGTGTTGTGAATATGTAATTGCAACATTGGATGTCTTGTCTAAAACCATTTGCGCACAAATTTGCACGAGTTCACGTTTTGTGTGAAAACAAGTGCAAATGTGCAAAAATTGTGCATTCAATTAAATCAACTAGATTTGCGAGCTTTAAATGCTGGAATATGCCTTTAGGATTGAAAATATGTAGTTGGAACATTGGATCACATGTTTTAAACAATCCGTGTATAAACTTTGCACGAGTTAACATTTTGCGTTCAAACAGGCGTAAATGTGCAAAAATTGTGCATTCAACAATCTCATTTATATTTAAGAGTTTAAAAAGCTAGAATATGTGATTAGTGTTGTGAATATTTGATGGGAACATTGGATATCTCGTCTTAAAACCATTTGCGCACAAATGTGCACGAGTTCACGTTTTGCGTTAAAACATGCGCAAATGTGCAAAATTTGTGCATTCAATTAAATCAACTGCAATTATGAGTTTTAAAGGCTGGAGTATGTCTTTAGGATTGAAAATATGTAGTTCGAACATTGGATTACATGTTTTAAGCAGTTTATGTGTAAATTTTGCACGAGTTAACATTTTGCGTTCGTAGAGGTGCAAATGTGCACAAATTGGGCATTCAACAATCTCATTTACATTTATGAGTTCAAAAAGCTAGAATATGTGATTAGTGTTGTGAATATTTGATTGGAAACATTGGATATCTTGTCTTAAAACCATTTGTGCACAAATCTGCACGAGTTGACATTTCGCGTTCAAACATGCGCAAATGTGCAAAAATTGTGCATTCATTTAAATCAACTAGATTTATGAGTTTTAAATGCTGGAATACGTCTTCGGGATTGAAAATATGTAGCTGGAACATTGGATTACATATATTATAAACAATTTCTCCTTAGATTTTGCGTTCGTTCTTAGAGGCGCAAACGTGCACAAATTGTGCATTCAACAATCTCATTTATATATTCATGAGCTTAAAAAGCTAGAATATATATGATTAGGGTTGGAACATTGGATATCTTGTCTAAAACCATTTGCGCACAAATTTACGCGAGTTCACGTTTTGCGTTCAAGCATACGCAAATGTCCACAAATTGTGCATTGGACAAAATCAACAGCATTAACGAGTTTGAAATGCTGGAATATGTCTTCAGGATTGAAAATATGTAGTTGGAACATTGGATTACATGTTTTGAACAATTTGCGCATAAATTTTGTACGAGTTAAGGTTTTGCGTTCAAACTGGCGCAAAAGTGCAAAAATTATACATTCAACAATCTCATTTATATTTATGAGTTTAGAAAGCTAAAATATGTGATTGGTGTTGTGAATTCGCGATTGGAACATTGGATATCTTGTCTAAAAGCATTTGCGCACAAATTTGGACGAGTTCACGTTTTGCGTTCAAACAGGTGCAAATGTGCAAAAATTGTGCACTGAACAATCTCATTTATATTTATGAGTTTGAAAAGTGATTAGTGTTACGAATATGCGATTGGAAAATTGGATACCTTGTCTAAAACCATTTGCGCACAAATTTGCATGAGTTCACGTTTCGCGTTCACACAAGCGCAAAAATTGTGCATTCAATTAAATCAACTGGATTTATGAGTTTCAAAGGCTGGAATGCGTCTTTAGGATTGAAAATATGTAGTTGGAATGTTGGATTACATGTTTTAAACAATTTGTGCATAACTTTTCGCACGAGTTGACATTTTGCGTTCAAAAAAGCGCAAATGTGCAAGATTGTTCATTCAACAATCTCATTTGTATCTGTGAGATTAAAAAGCTAGAATATGTGATTAGTGCTATTAATATGCGATTGGAACATTGGATGTCTTGTCTAAAACCATTTGCGCACAAATTTGCACGAGTTCACGTTTTTCGTTCAAACATGCGCAAATGTGCACAAGTTGTGCATTCAATTAAATCAACTAGATTTACGAGTTTGAAATGCTGGAATATGTCTTTAGGATTGAAAATATGTGGTTGGAACATTGGATCACATGTTTTAAACAATTCGTGCATAAATTTAGCACGAGTTATCATTTTGCGTCCAAACAGGCGCAAACGTGCACAAATTGTGCATTCCACAATCTCATTTATATTTATGAGTTTGAAGAGCTAGAATTTTGGATTAGTGTTGTGAATATGTAATTGCAACATTGGATGTCTTGTCTAAAACCATTTGCGCACAAATTTGCACGAGTTCACGTTTTGTGTGAAAACAAGTGCAAATGTGCAAAAATTGTGCATTCAATTAAATCAACTAGATTTGCGAGCTTTAAATGCTGGAATATGCCTTTAGGATTGAAAATATGTAGTTGGAACATTGGATCACATGTTTTAAACAATCCGTGTATAAACTTTGCACGAGTTAACATTTTGCGTTCAAACAGGCGTAAATGTGCAAAAATTGTGCATTCAACAATCTCATTTATATTTAAGAGTTTAAAAAGCTAGAATATGTGATTAGTGTTGTGAATATTTGATGGGAACATTGGATATCTCGTCTTAAAACCATTTGCGCACAAATGTGCACGAGTTCACGTTTTGCGTTAAAACATGCGCAAATGTGCAAAATTTGTGCATTCAATTAAATCAACTGCAATTATGAGTTTTAAAGGCTGGAGTATGTCTTTAGGATTGAAAATATGTAGTTCGAACATTGGATTACATGTTTTAAGCAGTTTATGTGTAAATTTTGCACGAGTTAACATTTTGCGTTCGTAGAGGTGCAAATGTGCACAAATTGGGCATTCAACAATCTCATTTACATTTATGAGTTCAAAAAGCTAGAATATGTGATTAGTGTTGTGAATATTTGATTGGAAACATTGGATATCTTGTCTTAAAACCATTTGTGCACAAATCTGCACGAGTTGACATTTCGCGTTCAAACATGCGCAAATGTGCAAAAATTGTGCATTCATTTAAATCAACTAGATTTATGAGTTTTAAATGCTGGAATACGTCTTCGGGATTGAAAATATGTAGCTGGAACATTGGATTACATATATTATAAACAATTTCTCCTTAGATTTTGCGTTCGTTCTTAGAGGCGCAAACGTGCACAAATTGTGCATTCAACAATCTCATTTATATATTCATGAGCTTAAAAAGCTAGAATATATATGATTAGGGTTGGAACATTGGATATCTTGTCTAAAACCATTTGCGCACAAATTTACGCGAGTTCACGTTTTGCGTTCAAGCATACGCAAATGTCCACAAATTGTGCATTGGACAAAATCAACAGCATTAACGAGTTTGAAATGCTGGAATATGTCTTCAGGATTGAAAATATGTAGTTGGAACATTGGATTACATGTTTTGAACAATTTGCGCATAAATTTTGTACGAGTTAAGGTTTTGCGTTCAAACTGGCGCAAAAGTGCAAAAATTATACATTCAACAATCTCATTTATATTTATGAGTTTAGAAAGCTAAAATATGTGATTGGTGTTGTGAATTCGCGATTGGAACATTGGATATCTTGTCTAAAAGCATTTGCGCACAAATTTGGACGAGTTCACGTTTTGCGTTCAAACAGGTGCAAATGTGCAAAAATTGTGCACTGAACAATCTCATTTATATTTATGAGTTTGAAAAGTGATTAGTGTTACGAATATGCGATTGGAAAATTGGATACCTTGTCTAAAACCATTTGCGCACAAATTTGCATGAGTTCACGTTTCGCGTTCACACAAGCGCAAAAATTGTGCATTCAATTAAATCAACTGGATTTATGAGTTTCAAAGGCTGGAATGCGTCTTTAGGATTGAAAATATGTAGTTGGAATGTTGGATTACATGTTTTAAACAATTTGTGCATAACTTTTCGCACGAGTTGACATTTTGCGTTCAAAAAAGCGCAAATGTGCAAGATTGTTCATTCAACAATCTCGTTTGTATCTGTGAGATTAAAAAGCTAGAATATGTGATTAGTGCTATTAATATGCGATTGGAACATTGGATGTCTTGTCTAAAACCATTTGCGCACAAATTTGCACGAGTTCACGTTTTTCGTTCAAACATGCGCAAATGTGCACAAGTTGTGCATTCAATTAAATCAACTAGATTTACGAGTTTGAAATGCTGGAATATGTCTTTAGGATTGAAAATATGTGGTTGGAACATTGGATCACATGTTTTAAACAATTCGTGCATAAATTTAGCACGAGTTATCATTTTGCGTCCAAACAGGCGCAAACGTGCACAAATTGTGCATTCCACAATCTCATTTATATTTATGAGTTTGAAGAGCTAGAATTTTGGATTAGTGTTGTGAATATGTAATTGCAACATTGGATGTCTTGTCTAAAACCATTTGCGCACAAATTTGCACGAGTTCACGTTTTGTGTGAAAACAAGTGCAAATGTGCAAAAATTGTGCATTCAATTAAATCAACTAGATTTGCGAGCTTTAAATGCTGGAATATGCCTTTAGGATTGAAAATATGTAGTTGGAACATTGGATCACATGTTTTAAACAATCCGTGTATAAACTTTGCACGAGTTAACATTTTGCGTTCAAACAGGCGTAAATGTGCAAAAATTGTGCATTCAACAATCTCATTTATATTTAAGAGTTTAAAAAGCTAGAATATGTGATTAGTGTTGTGAATATTTGATGGGAACATTGGATATCTCGTCTTAAAACCATTTGCGCACAAATGTGCACGAGTTCACGTTTTGCGTTAAAACATGCGCAAATGTGCAAAATTTGTGCATTCAATTAAATCAACTGCAATTATGAGTTTTAAAGGCTGGAGTATGTCTTTAGGATTGAAAATATGTAGTTCGAACATTGGATTACATGTTTTAAGCAGTTTATGTGTAAATTTTGCACGAGTTAACATTTTGCGTTCGTAGAGGTGCAAATGTGCACAAATTGGGCATTCAACAATCTCATTTACATTTATGAGTTCAAAAAGCTAGAATATGTGATTAGTGTTGTGAATATTTGATTGGAAACATTGGATATCTTGTCTTAAAACCATTTGTGCACAAATCTGCACGAGTTGACATTTCGCGTTCAAACATGCGCAAATGTGCAAAAATTGTGCATTCATTTAAATCAACTAGATTTATGAGTTTTAAATGCTGGAATACGTCTTCGGGATTGAAAATATGTAGCTGGAACATTGGATTACATATATTATAAACAATTTCTCCTTAGATTTTGCGTTCGTTCTTAGAGGCGCAAACGTGCACAAATTGTGCATTCAACAATCTCATTTATATATTCATGAGCTTAAAAAGCTAGAATATATATGATTAGGGTTGGAACATTGGATATCTTGTCTAAAACCATTTGCGCACAAATTTACGCGAGTTCACGTTTTGCGTTCAAGCATACGCAAATGTCCACAAATTGTGCATTGGACAAAATCAACAGCATTAACGAGTTTGAAATGCTGGAATATGTCTTCAGGATTGAAAATATGTAGTTGGAACATTGGATTACATGTTTTGAACAATTTGCGCATAAATTTTGTACGAGTTAAGGTTTTGCGTTCAAACTGGCGCAAAAGTGCAAAAATTATACATTCAACAATCTCATTTATATTTATGAGTTTAGAAAGCTAAAATATGTGATTGGTGTTGTGAATTCGCGATTGGAACATTGGATATCTTGTCTAAAAGCATTTGCGCACAAATTTGGACGAGTTCACGTTTTGCGTTCAAACAGGTGCAAATGTGCAAAAATTGTGCACTGAACAATCTCATTTATATTTATGAGTTTGAAAAGTGATTAGTGTTACGAATATGCGATTGGAAAATTGGATACCTTGTCTAAAACCATTTGCGCACAAATTTGCATGAGTTCACGTTTCGCGTTCACACAAGCGCAAAAATTGTGCATTCAATTAAATCAACTGGATTTATGAGTTTCAAAGGCTGGAATGCGTCTTTAGGATTGAAAATATGTAGTTGGAATGTTGGATTACATGTTTTAAACAATTTGTGCATAACTTTTCGCACGAGTTGACATTTTGCGTTCAAAAAAGCGCAAATGTGCAAGATTGTTCATTCAACAATCTCGTTTGTATCTGTGAGATTAAAAAGCTAGAATATGTGATTAGTGCTATTAATATGCGATTGGAACATTGGATGTCTTGTCTAAAACCATTTGCGCACAAATTTGCACGAGTTCACGTTTTTCGTTCAAACATGCGCAAATGTGCACAAGTTGTGCATTCAATTAAATCAACTAGATTTACGAGTTTGAAATGCTGGAATATGTCTTTAGGATTGAAAATATGTGGTTGGAACATTGGATCACATGTTTTAAACAATTCGTGCATAAATTTAGCACGAGTTATCATTTTGCGTCCAAACAGGCGCAAACGTGCACAAATTGTGCATTCCACAATCTCATTTATATTTATGAGTTTGAAGAGCTAGAATTTTGGATTAGTGTTGTGAATATGTAATTGCAACATTGGATGTCTTGTCTAAAACCATTTGCGCACAAATTTGCACGAGTTCACGTTTTGTGTGAAAACAAGTGCAAATGTGCAAAAATTGTGCATTCAATTAAATCAACTAGATTTGCGAGCTTTAAATGCTGGAATATGCCTTTAGGATTGAAAATATGTAGTTGGAACATTGGATCACATGTTTTAAACAATCCGTGTATAAACTTTGCACGAGTTAACATTTTGCGTTCAAACAGGCGTAAATGTGCAAAAATTGTGCATTCAACAATCTCATTTATATTTAAGAGTTTAAAAAGCTAGAATATGTGATTAGTGTTGTGAATATTTGATGGGAACATTGGATATCTCGTCTTAAAACCATTTGCGCACAAATGTGCACGAGTTCACGTTTTGCGTTAAAACATGCGCAAATGTGCAAAATTTGTGCATTCAATTAAATCAACTGCAATTATGAGTTTTAAAGGCTGGAGTATGTCTTTAGGATTGAAAATATGTAGTTCGAACATTGGATTACATGTTTTAAGCAGTTTATGTGTAAATTTTGCACGAGTTAACATTTTGCGTTCGTAGAGGTGCAAATGTGCACAAATTGGGCATTCAACAATCTCATTTACATTTATGAGTTCAAAAAGCTAGAATATGTGATTAGTGTTGTGAATATTTGATTGGAAACATTGGATATCTTGTCTTAAAACCATTTGTGCACAAATCTGCACGAGTTGACATTTCGCGTTCAAACATGCGCAAATGTGCAAAAATTGTGCATTCATTTAAATCAACTAGATTTATGAGTTTTAAATGCTGGAATACGTCTTCGGGATTGAAAATATGTAGCTGGAACATTGGATTACATATATTATAAACAATTTCTCCTTAGATTTTGCGTTCGTTCTTAGAGGCGCAAACGTGCACAAATTGTGCATTCAACAATCTCATTTATATATTCATGAGCTTAAAAAGCTAGAATATATATGATTAGGGTTGGAACATTGGATATCTTGTCTAAAACCATTTGCGCACAAATTTACGCGAGTTCACGTTTTGCGTTCAAGCATACGCAAATGTCCACAAATTGTGCATTGGACAAAATCAACAGCATTAACGAGTTTGAAATGCTGGAATATGTCTTCAGGATTGAAAATATGTAGTTGGAACATTGGATTACATGTTTTGAACAATTTGCGCATAAATTTTGTACGAGTTAAGGTTTTGCGTTCAAACTGGCGCAAAAGTGCAAAAATTATACATTCAACAATCTCATTTATATTTATGAGTTTAGAAAGCTAAAATATGTGATTGGTGTTGTGAATTCGCGATTGGAACATTGGATATCTTGTCTAAAAGCATTTGCGCACAAATTTGGACGAGTTCACGTTTTGCGTTCAAACAGGTGCAAATGTGCAAAAATTGTGCACTGAACAATCTCATTTATATTTATGAGTTTGAAAAGTGATTAGTGTTACGAATATGCGATTGGAAAATTGGATACCTTGTCTAAAACCATTTGCGCACAAATTTGCATGAGTTCACGTTTCGCGTTCACACAAGCGCAAAAATTGTGCATTCAATTAAATCAACTGGATTTATGAGTTTCAAAGGCTGGAATGCGTCTTTAGGATTGAAAATATGTAGTTGGAATGTTGGATTACATGTTTTAAACAATTTGTGCATAACTTTTCGCACGAGTTGACATTTTGCGTTCAAAAAAGCGCAAATGTGCAAGATTGTTCATTCAACAATCTCGTTTGTATCTGTGAGATTAAAAAGCTAGAATATGTGATTAGTGCTATTAATATGCGATTGGAACATTGGATGTCTTGTCTAAAACCATTTGCGCACAAATTTGCACGAGTTCACGTTTTTCGTTCAAACATGCGCAAATGTGCACAAGTTGTGCATTCAATTAAATCAACTAGATTTACGAGTTTGAAATGCTGGAATATGTCTTTAGGATTGAAAATATGTGGTTGGAACATTGGATCACATGTTTTAAACAATTCGTGCATAAATTTAGCACGAGTTATCATTTTGCGTCCAAACAGGCGCAAACGTGCACAAATTGTGCATTCCACAATCTCATTTATATTTATGAGTTTGAAGAGCTAGAATTTTGGATTAGTGTTGTGAATATGTAATTGCAACATTGGATGTCTTGTCTAAAACCATTTGCGCACAAATTTGCACGAGTTCACGTTTTGTGTGAAAACAAGTGCAAATGTGCAAAAATTGTGCATTCAATTAAATCAACTAGATTTGCGAGCTTTAAATGCTGGAATATGCCTTTAGGATTGAAAATATGTAGTTGGAACATTGGATCACATGTTTTAAACAATCCGTGTATAAACTTTGCACGAGTTAACATTTTGCGTTCAAACAGGCGTAAATGTGCAAAAATTGTGCATTCAACAATCTCATTTATATTTAAGAGTTTAAAAAGCTAGAATATGTGATTAGTGTTGTGAATATTTGATGGGAACATTGGATATCTCGTCTTAAAACCATTTGCGCACAAATGTGCACGAGTTCACGTTTTGCGTTAAAACATGCGCAAATGTGCAAAATTTGTGCATTCAATTAAATCAACTGCAATTATGAGTTTTAAAGGCTGGAGTATGTCTTTAGGATTGAAAATATGTAGTTCGAACATTGGATTACATGTTTTAAGCAGTTTATGTGTAAATTTTGCACGAGTTAACATTTTGCGTTCGTAGAGGTGCAAATGATGCAACCAAGCTAAGCAAGCCCATCAAACCAAGTGATCCATTGCATTATGAGGGACCAATGACAAGATCAAAGACAAAGAAGTTCAAACAAGCATTGAATTTGCTTGTCTTTCACATTATAAGCAAGTTGGTGGATTTGACTACAAGTACAAGCTTGGAGCCGCATGATGAAGAATTCAAGCTAATTAGCTTAATTTCCTATTCTGAAATTAATTAGCTTGAATTGGACGAATTTGGAAGTTGTTTTTTTTTTATTCATATTTTGGAGTCAATAAGGAAGATTCAAGAAGATTCTAGAAGATGTGAGAAGATTCAAGAATATTCCAAGTCAAAGTCAACAAGTCAAAGTCATAGTCAAATAGTCAATAAGTCAAAGTCAATGGTCAATGGTCAACATATGACATGGCATGTGACATGGCATGCTTTAATGCTTAGTTGTCATGAGTTGTCATTTTGCTTAGTTGTCATGAATTGTAATGAGTTGTCAATTTTGACTTTTCAAAGATGAGTTGTCATTAGTTGTCATTAGTTGTCCTATTTTAAAGGAAATCTCCTTAATTAAGGATTTTCCTATATAGGTATCTTTAGGAATAAGGAATAGAACCTTTTCCTTTAAGGATTAGGTTGTTTACATGCCTATATAAGGGCTAACCCTATGACATACGAATTTAAGAAGATTGAAATATTAAAAGTAAGGTTTTTCCTTAAACTTTGTTCTTTTGAAACTTTGCAAGTTTACTTGAATTGTTTCACTTCTACCTTTCATTACAATTGCTAGGTTAGATTAAACTTAGAATTGTGTGATTTTTCATCTTATAATAGCTAAGTATCTTGCTTCAATTTAATAAGCAAGGGGTTTAGCTCCATCAACACAACTATCCTTGATGATCCTTGGGCTAATATTCAAAGTTGGATGCGCGTTCTATCTCTTTTATAGGTAGGGTTCGTATCAGTTTGGTATCAGAGCCAAACTTCAAGGTTTGGTTATTTATCATTTAATTTTCGTTCATAATTTCTTCTTCTTCTTCTCAATTCTGCTCAATTCAAAAAAAAAAAAAAAAAAAAAAAAAAAAAAAAAAACACCAATCATTGTGTTTTATGCAAAAGGGTTCAAAATCTATCAAAAGACCCTTAATTGAGTTAGTTTATTCAATTTCCATATCTATTGAGAAAAAAAAATTGTTACTTTATTTTAATTCAGAATTGTGTTTTGGTTGTGTTTGTGGGTTTATAACTCAAATTTGACTTCTTTTGTTAATTTTCATTGTGTATGATTTCTTGGCTTCAAAAAAAATTGGGTTTTTCTTGATTTTGAGCTAAGTTTTGTTCACTTGCTTATTTTCTTATTTATTTGATTCGTGAATAGTCACTTTGAAATTTTAAGTTTAATTTGATTTTTGTGATTGTGGTGTTGAGTTGATTGAGCAATTTTTGTATAATTTGCATTAGTTTTATTAGAACTAAGATTTGGGGAATTTGAGTGGTAAAAGGCGAGTGGTGAGCACATAAAAGGGTAAGAGCCTTATTGAGTGAAACACGAGTGTGAGTGCCATTTAAATTGAGTGAAACACGTAAGGGAGTGTTTGGTGAGATCTTTTTTTATTGCTACTAATAATTTCTTGTAGGAAAAATTAAAGTAATGACTCAAGAAGGTGAAGAAGGAATGCCTGATCAAAAGATGTACATGAAATCCATGACCCAATTGTTTGACAAGTTGAGACTAGATTTGGTAAACCAAATTGGAGACTTGGCAGACCGAATAGACAAGATAGAGTCAAGTCATCATGGAGATGCTAGTATAATCAATACTAGAACCCGTGGGAGACATGAACAAGAGGATGACGAACAAACATCCAATTCAGGAAGAAATGGGCGTGCAAGAGTTGATAACAACTTGGGAAGCATTAAGATGAAAATTCCAAGCTTTCAAGGAAAAAGTGATGCCGAAGCCTATTTGGAGTGGGAGAAAAAAGTGGAGTTCATCTTTGAGTGCCATCAATATTCTGAAGAAAAGAAGGTGAAGCTAGCTGCCGTAGAGTTTACCGATTATGCACTTGTTTGGTGGGATCAATTGGTGACTAGTAGAAGAAGGAACCATGATCGACCTATTGAGACATGGGAGGAGATGAAGGCAATCATGCGCAAGAGGTTTGTTCCTACACACTATTATAGAGAATTGTATAATAAACTTCAAAACCTTGTGCAAGGATCTAAAAGTGTAGAGGAGTACCATCAAGCAATGGAGATAGCTATGATTAGAGCAAATATTGATGAAGACCGTGGGCAACAATGGCGAGGTTTTTGCATGGGCTGAATAGAAACATAGCCGACTTAGTGGAATTACATCACTATGTTGACATGGATGATATGTTGCACATGGCGATCAAGATTGAGAAGCAATTGAAGTTCAAGAATTCCAAAGGCAATTCAACTTCTTCTAGTGCTTCATGGAAGTCAAATTGGAAGAATAGAGATAAAAGCTTCACTAAGGCAAAATTTGACAACAACAAAGGAGGAAACGAAGGGGGCAATGCCAAGACCAAAGACAAAGGTGAAACTCAAACTAAACGATCTCGTGATGTTCAATGTTTTAAATGTTTGGGTTATGGGCATATCTCTTCTAACTGCCCAAATAAGCGCACCATGACGATGAGGGGTAGCGAAGTCTTTAGTGAAAGTGATGATGATGAGTGCAACTTGGAGATGCCTGAGCTTGAGGATGCAAGTGATGATGAGGCTATACAAAGTCCATCACATGGTGAATTGCTTGTTACAAGGCGAATCATGAATGTGCAAACCAAGATGGAGGATGAGGCACAACGTGAGAACATCTTTCACACTAGATGCAAGGTGCAAGATAAGGTATGTTGTATGATCATTGATGGCGGTAGTTGCACAAATGTAGCTAGCACCATGTTAGTTGAGAAATTGCATTTATATACCATGAAGCACCCTAGGCATTACACATTGCAATGGTTGAATGATTATGGGGAGATAAAAGTAACTAAACAAGTGAAGATAGCATTTTCCATAGGCAAATATGAAGATGAAGTATTGTGTGATGTAGTGCCTATGCAAGCTTGTCATATTCTTTTGGGGCGTCCTTGGCAATATGATAGGAGGGCTAATCATAATGGGTTCTCTAATAGATATTCTTTTGTAATGAATGATGTACCCATTACCCTTAAACCTTTAACCCCTAAAGAAGTGTATGAGGACCAAAAAGTCCTAAAGCAAAGATTTGAAGAGTTTGAAAAAGAAAAAGCAATAAAAAGAGAGAGAGAGAGTTTGCATAAAAAAGAAAAGGCAAACAAGCAAAAGGAAAGCTGTGAGAAAAGCAATGAGAGAAGTGAGCAAAGAGTGGAAAAAGGAGAGCTTGAGGGGATGCACAATGAGAAAAAAAAGAGTGATGTGCATGCAAAAGGAGAGTTGAGTGTGAATAAGGTAACACAAGAGAGAAAATCAAGTTTTTATGCAAAAGAAAAAGATGTGAGGAAAGCTTTACTTTTAAGGCAGCCTATGCTTGTACTTATTTACAAGGAATCTTATTTGTGCTCTAACGATCTTGACCCTTCTTTGCCTAGTTCTTTTGTGAGATTATTGCAGGAATTTCAAGATGTGTTTCCTGATGATATTCCTAGTGGTTTGCCGCCAATAAGAGGAATAGAGCATCAAATTGACTTTGTACCTGGTTCTGCAATTCCAAATAGACCTGCGTATAGATGCAATCCTGAGGAAACCAAAGAGTTGCAAAGGCAAGTTGAGGATCTTATGAACAAAGGTTACATTCGAGAAAGCATGAGCCCATGTGCCGTTCCAGTTTTACTTGTGCCTAAGAAGGATGGCACTTGGAGAATGTGTGTTGATTGTCGTGCAATTAACAAAATAACGGTAAAGTATCGTCATCCTATTCCTAGGTTAGATGATATGCTTGATGAGTTGCATGGGGCTATTATATTTTCCAAGATTGATTTGAAAAGTGGTTATCATCAAATTCGCATGAAAGAGGGTGATGAGTGGAAAACTGCATTTAAAACAAAATATGGTTTATATGAGTGGTTAGTCATGCCTTTTGGTTTAACTAATGCACCTAGCACTTTTATGAGATTAATGAACCATGTTTTGCGTGCTTTCATTGGAAAATTTGTGGTTGTTTATTTTGATGATATACTTATATATAGTAAATCTTTGGAAGAGCATATTGAACATGTGCATTTGGTTTTGGAAGTGCTGCGTAAGGAATGTTTGTATGCTAACCTCAAAAAGTGTAGTTTTTGCACACATAAGCTTGTTTTCTTAGGCTTTGTTGTTAGTGCAAAAGGAATAGAGGTAGATGAAGAGAAGGTCAAGGCAATTAAAGACTGGCCTACGCCTAGAGGAGTTAGTGATGTGCGAAGTTTTCATGGTCTTGCAAGCTTTTATAGGCGATTTGTGAGGGATTTTAGTACCATTGCAGCGCCATTGACCGAAGTCATTAAGAAAAATGTTGGCTTCAAGTGGGGAGAAGCACAAGAACAAGCATTTAACATGCTTAAGGATAAGTTGACGTCTGCTCCTTTACTTACTCTACCTAATTTTTCTAAAACATTTGAAATTGAATGTGATGCTTCAGGTTTTGGAATTGGGGCTGTTCTAATGCAAGATGGACAACCAATTGCTTATTTTAGTGAAAAGTTAAATGGTGCAAGCTTGAAGTACCCCACTTATGACAAAGAGATGTATGCCTTAGTTCGCGCTCTAGAGACATGGCAGCATTATTTATTGCCTAAGGAGTTCGTGATACATACTGATCATGAATCCTTGAAGCACTTGAAGGGGCAAAATAAGCTTAACAAACGACATGCTAGGTGGAGTGAATTCATTGAGTCATTTCCTTATGTCATTAAATACAAGCAAGGTAAAGAGAATGTTGTGGCTGATGCACTTTCAAGAAGGTATACTTTACTTGCTTCTTTAGATGCCAAATTGCTAGGATTTGAATACATAAAAGAGCTATATGAGAATGACAGTGATTTTGGTAGTGTTTATCATGCATGTGAAAATATTGCTTTTGAAAAGTTCTATAGGCATGATGGTTACTTGTTTAAAGAGAAACGGTTGTGTGTTCCTAACTGTTCTATGCGTGAATTACTTGTTCGTGAAGCACATGAGGGTGGTTTAATGGGACATTTTGGTATAGCCAAGACTTTAGATGTTTTACATGATCACTTTTATTGGCCTAACATGAAAAAAGATGTTGTTAGAATTTGTGATAAGTGCATTGTGTGTAAACAAGCTAAGTCTAAGTTAAAACCACATGGTTTGTATATGCCTTTACCGGTGCCTAGTTCACCTTGGATTGATATTTCCATGGATTTTGTGCTTGGTTTACCTAGGACTAGGCAAGGACATGATTCAATATATGTTGTTGTAGATAGGTTTTCTAAAATGGCTCACTTTATAGCATGTAGAAAAACTAATGATGCACAACATGTTGCGGATTTGTTCTTTAAAGAGATTGTTCGATTGCATGGCATGCCTAGAACAATTGTGAGTGATAGAGATGCTAAATTTTTAAGCTACTTTTGGAAGACTTTGTGGGGTAAATTGGGCACTAAACTTTTATTTTCTACAACCTGTCATCCACAAACTGATGGGCAAACTGAGGTAGTTAATAGAACTTTATCTCAATTACTAAGAACCATGGTTAGGCATAATTTGAAATCATGGGAAGATTGCTTGCCACATATTGAATTTGCATATAATCGTAGTGTGCATTCTTCTACCAATTTTTGTCCTTTTGAGATTGTTTATGGTTTTATTCCGTTGAGTCCTTTAGATTTGATTGCTTTACCTTTGAGTGAACAAGTAAATCTAGATGGAAAGAAGAAGGCAGAATTTGTGAAGTCCTTACATGAAAAGGTGCGAGCAAATCTTGAAAGAAAGAATGAGCAATATGCCAAACATGCAAACAAGGGGCGCATAAAAGTTGTATTTGAACCAGGTGATTGGGTTTGGGTACATTTGCGTAAAGAAAGGTTTCCTACTCAAAGGAAATCTAAGTTGATGCCTCGTGGTGATGGACCCTTCCAAGTGTTAGAGCGCATCAATGACAATGCTTATAAGATTGACTTACCCGGTGAGTATGGTGTAAGTGCTACATTTAATGTTGCTGATTTATCTCTTTTTGATTTTAATGTAGGTGATGATTCGAGGACGAATCATCTTGAGGAAAGGGGGAATGATGCAACCAAGCTAAGCAAGCCCATCAAACCAAGTGATCCATTGCATTATGAGGGACCAATGACAAGATCAAAGACAAAGAAGTTCAAACAAGCATTGAATTTGCTTGTCTTTCACATTATAAGCAAGTTGGTGGATTTGACTACAAGTACAAGCTTGGAGCCGCATGATGAAGAATTCAAGCTAATTAGCTTAATTTCCTATTCTGAAATTAATTAGCTTGAATTGGACGAATTTGGAAGTTGTTTTTTTTTTATTCATATTTTGGAGTCAATAAGGAAGATTCAAGAAGATTCTAGAAGATGTGAGAAGATTCAAGAATATTCCAAGTCAAAGTCAACAAGTCAAAGTCATAGTCAAATAGTCAATAAGTCAAAGTCAATGGTCAATGGTCAACATATGACATGGCATGTGACATGGCATGCTTTAATGCTTAGTTGTCATGAGTTGTCATTTTGCTTAGTTGTCATGAATTGTAATGAGTTGTCAATTTTGACTTTTCAAAGATGAGTTGTCATTAGTTGTCATTAGTTGTCCTATTTTAAAGGAAATCTCCTTAATTAAGGATTTTCCTATATAGGTATCTTTAGGAATAAGGAATAGAACCTTTTCCTTTAAGGATTAGGTTGTTTACATGCCTATATAAGGGCTAACCCTATGACATACGAATTTAAGAAGATTGAAATATTAAAAGTAAGGTTTTTCCTTAAACTTTGTTCTTTTGAAACTTTGCAAGTTTACTTGAATTGTTTCACTTCTACCTTTCATTACAATTGCTAGGTTAGATTAAACTTAGAATTGTGTGATTTTTCATCTTATAATAGCTAAGTATCTTGCTTCAATTTAATAAGCAAGGGGTTTAGCTCCATCAACACAACTATCCTTGATGATCCTTGGGCTAATATTCAAAGTTGGATGCGCGTTCTATCTCTTTTATAGGTAGGGTTCGTATCAGTGTTGTGAATATGTAATTGCAACATTGGATGTCTTGTCTAAAACCATTTGCGCACAAATTTGCACGAGTTCACGTTTTGTGTGAAAACAAGTGCAAATGTGCAAAAATTGTGCATTCAATTAAATCAACTAGATTTGCGAGCTTTAAATGCTGGAATATGCCTTTAGGATTGAAAATATGTAGTTGGAACATTGGATCACATGTTTTAAACAATCCGTGTATAAACTTTGCACGAGTTAACATTTTGCGTTCAAACAGGCGTAAATGTGCAAAAATTGTGCATTCAACAATCTCATTTATATTTAAGAGTTTAAAAAGCTAGAATATGTGATTAGTGTTGTGAATATTTGATGGGAACATTGGATATCTCGTCTTAAAACCATTTGCGCACAAATGTGCACGAGTTCACGTTTTGCGTTAAAACATGCGCAAATGTGCAAAATTTGTGCATTCAATTAAATCAACTGCAATTATGAGTTTTAAAGGCTGGAGTATGTCTTTAGGATTGAAAATATGTAGTTCGAACATTGGATTACATGTTTTAAGCAGTTTATGTGTAAATTTTGCACGAGTTAACATTTTGCGTTCGTAGAGGTGCAAATGTGCACAAATTGGGCATTCAACAATCTCATTTACATTTATGAGTTCAAAAAGATAGAATATGTGATTAGTGTTGTGAATATTTGATTGGAAACATTGGATATCTTGTCTTAAAACCATTTGTGCACAAATCTGCACGAGTTGACATTTCGCGTTCAAACATGCGCAAATGTGCAAAAATTGTGCATTCATTTAAATCAACTAGATTTATGAGTTTTAAATGCTGGAATACGTCTTCGGGATTGAAAATATGTAGCTGGAACATTGGATTACATATATTATAAACAATTTCTCCTTAGATTTTGCGTTCGTTCTTAGAGGCGCAAACGTGCACAAATTGTGCATTCAACAATCTCATTTATATATTCATGAGCTTAAAAAGCTAGAATATATATGATTAGGGTTGGAACATTGGATATCTTGTCTAAAACCATTTGCGCACAAATTTACGCGAGTTCACGTTTTGCGTTCAAGCATACGCAAATGTCCACAAATTGTGCATTGGACAAAATCAACAGCATTAACGAGTTTGAAATGCTGGAATATGTCTTCAGGATTGAAAATATGTAGTTGGAACATTGGATTACATGTTTTGAACAATTTGCGCATAAATTTTGTACGAGTTAAGGTTTTGCGTTCAAACTGGCGCAAAAGTGCAAAAATTATACATTCAACAATCTCATTTATATTTATGAGTTTAGAAAGCTAAAATATGTGATTGGTGTTGTGAATTCGCGATTGGAACATTGGATATCTTGTCTAAAAGCATTTGCGCACAAATTTGGACGAGTTCACGTTTTGCGTTCAAACAGGTGCAAATGTGCAAAAATTGTGCACTGAACAATCTCATTTATATTTATGAGTTTGAAAAGTGATTAGTGTTACGAATATGCGATTGGAAAATTGGATACCTTGTCTAAAACCATTTGCGCACAAATTTGCATGAGTTCACGTTTCGCGTTCACACAAGCGCAAAAATTGTGCATTCAATTAAATCAACTGGATTTATGAGTTTCAAAGGCTGGAATGCGTCTTTAGGATTGAAAATATGTAGTTGGAATGTTGGATTACATGTTTTAAACAATTTGTGCATAACTTTTCGCACGAGTTGACATTTTGCGTTCAAAAAAGCGCAAATGTGCAAGATTGTTCATTCAACAATCTCATTTGTATCTGTGAGATTAAAAAGCTAGAATATGTGATTAGTGCTATTAATATGCGATTGGAACATTGGATGTCTTGTCTAAAACCATTTGCGCACAAATTTGCACGAGTTCACGTTTTTCGTTCAAACATGCGCAAATGTGCACAAGTTGTGCATTCAATTAAATCAACTAGATTTACGAGTTTGAAATGCTGGAATATGTCTTTAGGATTGAAAATATGTGGTTGGAACATTGGATCACATGTTTTAAACAATTCGTGCATAAATTTAGCACGAGTTATCATTTTGCGTCCAAACAGGCGCAAACGTGCACAAATTGTGCATTCCACAATCTCATTTATATTTATGAGTTTGAAGAGCTAGAATTTTGGATTAGTGTTGTGAATATGTAATTGCAACATTGGATGTCTTGTCTAAAACCATTTGCGCACAAATTTGCACGAGTTCACGTTTTGTGTGAAAACAAGTGCAAATGTGCAAAAATTGTGCATTCAATTAAATCAACTAGATTTGCGAGCTTTAAATGCTGGAATATGCCTTTAGGATTGAAAATATGTAGTTGGAACATTGGATCACATGTTTTAAACAATCCGTGTATAAACTTTGCACGAGTTAACATTTTGCGTTCAAACAGGCGTAAATGTGCAAAAATTGTGCATTCAACAATCTCATTTATATTTAAGAGTTTAAAAAGCTAGAATATGTGATTAGTGTTGTGAATATTTGATGGGAACATTGGATATCTCGTCTTAAAACCATTTGCGCACAAATGTGCACGAGTTCACGTTTTGCGTTAAAACATGCGCAAATGTGCAAAATTTGTGCATTCAATTAAATCAACTGCAATTATGAGTTTTAAAGGCTGGAGTATGTCTTTAGGATTGAAAATATGTAGTTCGAACATTGGATTACATGTTTTAAGCAGTTTATGTGTAAATTTTGCACGAGTTAACATTTTGCGTTCGTAGAGGTGCAAATGTGCACAAATTGGGCATTCAACAATCTCATTTACATTTATGAGTTCAAAAAGCTAGAATATGTGATTAGTGTTGTGAATATTTGATTGGAAACATTGGATATCTTGTCTTAAAACCATTTGTGCACAAATCTGCACGAGTTGACATTTCGCGTTCAAACATGCGCAAATGTGCAAAAATTGTGCATTCATTTAAATCAACTAGATTTATGAGTTTTAAATGCTGGAATACGTCTTCGGGATTGAAAATATGTAGCTGGAACATTGGATTACATATATTATAAACAATTTCTCCTTAGATTTTGCGTTCGTTCTTAGAGGCGCAAACGTGCACAAATTGTGCATTCAACAATCTCATTTATATATTCATGAGCTTAAAAAGCTAGAATATATATGATTAGGGTTGGAACATTGGATATCTTGTCTAAAACCATTTGCGCACAAATTTACGCGAGTTCACGTTTTGCGTTCAAGCATACGCAAATGTCCACAAATTGTGCATTGGACAAAATCAACAGCATTAACGAGTTTGAAATGCTGGAATATGTCTTCAGGATTGAAAATATGTAGTTGGAACATTGGATTACATGTTTTGAACAATTTGCGCATAAATTTTGTACGAGTTAAGGTTTTGCGTTCAAACTGGCGCAAAAGTGCAAAAATTATACATTCAACAATCTCATTTATATTTATGAGTTTAGAAAGCTAAAATATGTGATTGGTGTTGTGAATTCGCGATTGGAACATTGGATATCTTGTCTAAAAGCATTTGCGCACAAATTTGGACGAGTTCACGTTTTGCGTTCAAACAGGTGCAAATGTGCAAAAATTGTGCACTGAACAATCTCATTTATATTTATGAGTTTGAAAAGTGATTAGTGTTACGAATATGCGATTGGAAAATTGGATACCTTGTCTAAAACCATTTGCGCACAAATTTGCATGAGTTCACGTTTCGCGTTCACACAAGCGCAAAAATTGTGCATTCAATTAAATCAACTGGATTTATGAGTTTCAAAGGCTGGAATGCGTCTTTAGGATTGAAAATATGTAGTTGGAATGTTGGATTACATGTTTTAAACAATTTGTGCATAACTTTTCGCACGAGTTGACATTTTGCGTTCAAAAAAGCGCAAATGTGCAAGATTGTTCATTCAACAATCTCGTTTGTATCTGTGAGATTAAAAAGCTAGAATATGTGATTAGTGCTATTAATATGCGATTGGAACATTGGATGTCTTGTCTAAAACCATTTGCGCACAAATTTGCACGAGTTCACGTTTTTCGTTCAAACATGCGCAAATGTGCACAAGTTGTGCATTCAATTAAATCAACTAGATTTACGAGTTTGAAATGCTGGAATATGTCTTTAGGATTGAAAATATGTGGTTGGAACATTGGATCACATGTTTTAAACAATTCGTGCATAAATTTAGCACGAGTTATCTTTTTGCGTCCAAACAGGCGCAAACGTGCACAAATTGTGCATTCCACAATCTCATTTATATTTATGAGTTTGAAGAGCTAGAATTTTGGATTAGTGTTGTGAATATGTAATTGCAACATTGGATGTCTTGTCTAAAACCATTTGCGCACAAATTTGCACGAGTTCACGTTTTGTGTGAAAACAAGTGCAAATGTGCAAAAATTGTGCATTCAATTAAATCAACTAGATTTGCGAGCTTTAAATGCTGGAATATGCCTTTAGGATTGAAAATATGTAGTTGGAACATTGGATCACATGTTTTAAACAATCCGTGTATAAACTTTGCACGAGTTAACATTTTGCGTTCAAACAGGCGTAAATGTGCAAAAATTGTGCATTCAACAATCTCATTTATATTTAAGAGTTTAAAAAGCTAGAATATGTGATTAGTGTTGTGAATATTTGATGGGAACATTGGATATCTCGTCTTAAAACCATTTGCGCACAAATGTGCACGAGTTCACGTTTTGCGTTAAAACATGCGCAAATGTGCAAAATTTGTGCATTCAATTAAATCAACTGCAATTATGAGTTTTAAAGGCTGGAGTATGTCTTTAGGATTGAAAATATGTAGTTCGAACATTGGATTACATGTTTTAAGCAGTTTATGTGTAAATTTTGCACGAGTTAACATTTTGCGTTCGTAGAGGTGCAAATGTGCACAAATTGGGCATTCAACAATCTCATTTACATTTATGAGTTCAAAAAGCTAGAATATGTGATTAGTGTTGTGAATATTTGATTGGAAACATTGGATATCTTGTCTTAAAACCATTTGTGCACAAATCTGCACGAGTTGACATTTCGCGTTCAAACATGCGCAAATGTGCAAAAATTGTGCATTCATTTAAATCAACTAGATTTATGAGTTTTAAATGCTGGAATACGTCTTCGGGATTGAAAATATGTAGCTGGAACATTGGATTACATATATTATAAACAATTTCTCCTTAGATTTTGCGTTCGTTCTTAGAGGCGCAAACGTGCACAAATTGTGCATTCAACAATCTCATTTATATATTCATGAGCTTAAAAAGCTAGAATATATATGATTAGGGTTGGAACATTGGATATCTTGTCTAAAACCATTTGCGCACAAATTTACGCGAGTTCACGTTTTGCGTTCAAGCATACGCAAATGTCCACAAATTGTGCATTGGACAAAATCAACAGCATTAACGAGTTTGAAATGCTGGAATATGTCTTCAGGATTGAAAATATGTAGTTGGAACATTGGATTACATGTTTTGAACAATTTGCGCATAAATTTTGTACGAGTTAAGGTTTTGCGTTCAAACTGGCGCAAAAGTGCAAAAATTATACATTCAACAATCTCATTTATATTTATGAGTTTAGAAAGCTAAAATATGTGATTGGTGTTGTGAATTCGCGATTGGAACATTGGATATCTTGTCTAAAAGCATTTGCGCACAAATTTGGACGAGTTCACGTTTTGCGTTCAAACAGGTGCAAATGTGCAAAAATTGTGCACTGAACAATCTCATTTATATTTATGAGTTTGAAAAGTGATTAGTGTTACGAATATGCGATTGGAAAATTGGATACCTTGTCTAAAACCATTTGCGCACAAATTTGCATGAGTTCACGTTTCGCGTTCACACAAGCGCAAAAATTGTGCATTCAATTAAATCAACTGGATTTATGAGTTTCAAAGGCTGGAATGCGTCTTTAGGATTGAAAATATGTAGTTGGAATGTTGGATTACATGTTTTAAACAATTTGTGCATAACTTTTCGCACGAGTTGACATTTTGCGTTCAAAAAAGCGCAAATGTGCAAGATTGTTCATTCAACAATCTCGTTTGTATCTGTGAGATTAAAAAGCTAGAATATGTGATTAGTGCTATTAATATGCGATTGGAACATTGGATGTCTTGTCTAAAACCATTTGCGCACAAATTTGCACGAGTTCACGTTTTTCGTTCAAACATGCGCAAATGTGCACAAGTTGTGCATTCAATTAAATCAACTAGATTTACGAGTTTGAAATGCTGGAATATGTCTTTAGGATTGAAAATATGTGGTTGGAACATTGGATCACATGTTTTAAACAATTCGTGCATAAATTTAGCACGAGTTATCTTTTTGCGTCCAAACAGGCGCAAACGTGCACAAATTGTGCATTCCACAATCTCATTTATATTTATGAGTTTGAAGAGCTAGAATTTTGGATTAGTGTTGTGAATATGTAATTGCAACATTGGATGTCTTGTCTAAAACCATTTGCGCACAAATTTGCACGAGTTCACGTTTTGTGTGAAAACAAGTGCAAATGTGCAAAAATTGTGCATTCAATTAAATCAACTAGATTTGCGAGCTTTAAATGCTGGAATATGCCTTTAGGATTGAAAATATGTAGTTGGAACATTGGATCACATGTTTTAAACAATCCGTGTATAAACTTTGCACGAGTTAACATTTTGCGTTCAAACAGGCGTAAATGTGCAAAAATTGTGCATTCAACAATCTCATTTATATTTAAGAGTTTAAAAAGCTAGAATATGTGATTAGTGTTGTGAATATTTGATGGGAACATTGGATATCTCGTCTTAAAACCATTTGCGCACAAATGTGCACGAGTTCACGTTTTGCGTTAAAACATGCGCAAATGTGCAAAATTTGTGCATTCAATTAAATCAACTGCAATTATGAGTTTTAAAGGCTGGAGTATGTCTTTAGGATTGAAAATATGTAGTTCGAACATTGGATTACATGTTTTAAGCAGTTTATGTGTAAATTTTGCACGAGTTAACATTTTGCGTTCGTAGAGGTGCAAATGTGCACAAATTGGGCATTCAACAATCTCATTTACATTTATGAGTTCAAAAAGCTAGAATATGTGATTAGTGTTGTGAATATTTGATTGGAAACATTGGATATCTTGTCTTAAAACCATTTGTGCACAAATCTGCACGAGTTGACATTTCGCGTTCAAACATGCGCAAATGTGCAAAAATTGTGCATTCATTTAAATCAACTAGATTTATGAGTTTTAAATGCTGGAATACGTCTTCGGGATTGAAAATATGTAGCTGGAACATTGGATTACATATATTATAAACAATTTCTCCTTAGATTTTGCGTTCGTTCTTAGAGGCGCAAACGTGCACAAATTGTGCATTCAACAATCTCATTTATATATTCATGAGCTTAAAAAGCTAGAATATATATGATTAGGGTTGGAACATTGGATATCTTGTCTAAAACCATTTGCGCACAAATTTACGCGAGTTCACGTTTTGCGTTCAAGCATACGCAAATGTCCACAAATTGTGCATTGGACAAAATCAACAGCATTAACGAGTTTGAAATGCTGGAATATGTCTTCAGGATTGAAAATATGTAGTTGGAACATTGGATTACATGTTTTGAACAATTTGCGCATAAATTTTGTACGAGTTAAGGTTTTGCGTTCAAACTGGCGCAAAAGTGCAAAAATTATACATTCAACAATCTCATTTATATTTATGAGTTTAGAAAGCTAAAATATGTGATTGGTGTTGTGAATTCGCGATTGGAACATTGGATATCTTGTCTAAAAGCATTTGCGCACAAATTTGGACGAGTTCACGTTTTGCGTTCAAACAGGTGCAAATGTGCAAAAATTGTGCACTGAACAATCTCATTTATATTTATGAGTTTGAAAAGTGATTAGTGTTACGAATATGCGATTGGAAAATTGGATACCTTGTCTAAAACCATTTGCGCACAAATTTGCATGAGTTCACGTTTCGCGTTCACACAAGCGCAAAAATTGTGCATTCAATTAAATCAACTGGATTTATGAGTTTCAAAGGCTGGAATGCGTCTTTAGGATTGAAAATATGTAGTTGGAATGTTGGATTACATGTTTTAAACAATTTGTGCATAACTTTTCGCACGAGTTGACATTTTGCGTTCAAAAAAGCGCAAATGTGCAAGATTGTTCATTCAACAATCTCGTTTGTATCTGTGAGATTAAAAAGCTAGAATATGTGATTAGTGCTATTAATATGCGATTGGAACATTGGATGTCTTGTCTAAAACCATTTGCGCACAAATTTGCACGAGTTCACGTTTTTCGTTCAAACATGCGCAAATGTGCACAAGTTGTGCATTCAATTAAATCAACTAGATTTACGAGTTTGAAATGCTGGAATATGTCTTTAGGATTGAAAATATGTGGTTGGAACATTGGATCACATGTTTTAAACAATTCGTGCATAAATTTAGCACGAGTTATCATTTTGCGTCCAAACAGGCGCAAACGTGCACAAATTGTGCATTCCACAATCTCATTTATATTTATGAGTTTGAAGAGCTAGAATTTTGGATTAGTGTTGTGAATATGTAATTGCAACATTGGATGTCTTGTCTAAAACCATTTGCGCACAAATTTGCACGAGTTCACGTTTTGTGTGAAAACAAGTGCAAATGTGCAAAAATTGTGCATTCAATTAAATCAACTAGATTTGCGAGCTTTAAATGCTGGAATATGCCTTTAGGATTGAAAATATGTAGTTGGAACATTGGATCACATGTTTTAAACAATCCGTGTATAAACTTTGCACGAGTTAACATTTTGCGTTCAAACAGGCGTAAATGTGCAAAAATTGTGCATTCAACAATCTCATTTATATTTAAGAGTTTAAAAAGCTAGAATATGTGATTAGTGTTGTGAATATTTGATGGGAACATTGGATATCTCGTCTTAAAACCATTTGCGCACAAATGTGCACGAGTTCACGTTTTGCGTTAAAACATGCGCAAATGTGCAAAATTTGTGCATTCAATTAAATCAACTGCAATTATGAGTTTTAAAGGCTGGAGTATGTCTTTAGGATTGAAAATATGTAGTTCGAACATTGGATTACATGTTTTAAGCAGTTTATGTGTAAATTTTGCACGAGTTAACATTTTGCGTTCGTAGAGGTGCAAATGTGCACAAATTGGGCATTCAACAATCTCATTTACATTTATGAGTTCAAAAAGCTAGAATATGTGATTAGTGTTGTGAATATTTGATTGGAAACATTGGATATCTTGTCTTAAAACCATTTGTGCACAAATCTGCACGAGTTGACATTTCGCGTTCAAACATGCGCAAATGTGCAAAAATTGTGCATTCATTTAAATCAACTAGATTTATGAGTTTTAAATGCTGGAATACGTCTTCGGGATTGAAAATATGTAGCTGGAACATTGGATTACATATATTATAAACAATTTCTCCTTAGATTTTGCGTTCGTTCTTAGAGGCGCAAACGTGCACAAATTGTGCATTCAACAATCTCATTTATATATTCATGAGCTTAAAAAGCTAGAATATATATGATTAGGGTTGGAACATTGGATATCTTGTCTAAAACCATTTGCGCACAAATTTACGCGAGTTCACGTTTTGCGTTCAAGCATACGCAAATGTCCACAAATTGTGCATTGGACAAAATCAACAGCATTAACGAGTTTGAAATGCTGGAATATGTCTTCAGGATTGAAAATATGTAGTTGGAACATTGGATTACATGTTTTGAACAATTTGCGCATAAATTTTGTACGAGTTAAGGTTTTGCGTTCAAACTGGCGCAAAAGTGCAAAAATTATACATTCAACAATCTCATTTATATTTATGAGTTTAGAAAGCTAAAATATGTGATTGGTGTTGTGAATTCGCGATTGGAACATTGGATATCTTGTCTAAAAGCATTTGCGCACAAATTTGGACGAGTTCACGTTTTGCGTTCAAACAGGTGCAAATGTGCAAAAATTGTGCACTGAACAATCTCATTTATATTTATGAGTTTGAAAAGTGATTAGTGTTACGAATATGCGATTGGAAAATTGGATACCTTGTCTAAAACCATTTGCGCACAAATTTGCATGAGTTCACGTTTCGCGTTCACACAAGCGCAAAAATTGTGCATTCAATTAAATCAACTGGATTTATGAGTTTCAAAGGCTGGAATGCGTCTTTAGGATTGAAAATATGTAGTTGGAATGTTGGATTACATGTTTTAAACAATTTGTGCATAACTTTTCGCACGAGTTGACATTTTGCGTTCAAAAAAGCGCAAATGTGCAAGATTGTTCATTCAACAATCTCGTTTGTATCTGTGAGATTAAAAAGCTAGAATATGTGATTAGTGCTATTAATATGCGATTGGAACATTGGATGTCTTGTCTAAAACCATTTGCGCACAAATTTGCACGAGTTCACGTTTTTCGTTCAAACATGCGCAAATGTGCACAAGTTGTGCATTCAATTAAATCAACTAGATTTACGAGTTTGAAATGCTGGAATATGTCTTTAGGATTGAAAATATGTGGTTGGAACATTGGATCACATGTTTTAAACAATTCGTGCATAAATTTAGCACGAGTTATCATTTTGCGTCCAAACAGGCGCAAACGTGCACAAATTGTGCATTCCACAATCTCATTTATATTTATGAGTTTGAAGAGCTAGAATTTTGGATTAGTGTTGTGAATATGTAATTGCAACATTGGATGTCTTGTCTAAAACCATTTGCGCACAAATTTGCACGAGTTCACGTTTTGTGTGAAAACAAGTGCAAATGTGCAAAAATTGTGCATTCAATTAAATCAACTAGATTTGCGAGCTTTAAATGCTGGAATATGCCTTTAGGATTGAAAATATGTAGTTGGAACATTGGATCACATGTTTTAAACAATCCGTGTATAAACTTTGCACGAGTTAACATTTTGCGTTCAAACAGGCGTAAATGTGCAAAAATTGTGCATTCAACAATCTCATTTATATTTAAGAGTTTAAAAAGCTAGAATATGTGATTAGTGTTGTGAATATTTGATGGGAACATTGGATATCTCGTCTTAAAACCATTTGCGCACAAATGTGCACGAGTTCACGTTTTGCGTTAAAACATGCGCAAATGTGCAAAATTTGTGCATTCAATTAAATCAACTGCAATTATGAGTTTTAAAGGCTGGAGTATGTCTTTAGGATTGAAAATATGTAGTTCGAACATTGGATTACATGTTTTAAGCAGTTTATGTGTAAATTTTGCACGAGTTAACATTTTGCGTTCGTAGAGGTGCAAATGTGCACAAATTGGGCATTCAACAATCTCATTTACATTTATGAGTTCAAAAAGCTAGAATATGTGATTAGTGTTGTGAATATTTGATTGGAAACATTGGATATCTTGTCTTAAAACCATTTGTGCACAAATCTGCACGAGTTGACATTTCGCGTTCAAACATGCGCAAATGTGCAAAAATTGTGCATTCATTTAAATCAACTAGATTTATGAGTTTTAAATGCTGGAATACGTCTTCGGGATTGAAAATATGTAGCTGGAACATTGGATTACATATATTATAAACAATTTCTCCTTAGATTTTGCGTTCGTTCTTAGAGGCGCAAACGTGCACAAATTGTGCATTCAACAATCTCATTTATATATTCATGAGCTTAAAAAGCTAGAATATATATGATTAGGGTTGGAACATTGGATATCTTGTCTAAAACCATTTGCGCACAAATTTACGCGAGTTCACGTTTTGCGTTCAAGCATACGCAAATGTCCACAAATTGTGCATTGGACAAAATCAACAGCATTAACGAGTTTGAAATGCTGGAATATGTCTTCAGGATTGAAAATATGTAGTTGGAACATTGGATTACATGTTTTGAACAATTTGCGCATAAATTTTGTACGAGTTAAGGTTTTGCGTTCAAACTGGCGCAAAAGTGCAAAAATTATACATTCAACAATCTCATTTATATTTATGAGTTTAGAAAGCTAAAATATGTGATTGGTGTTGTGAATTCGCGATTGGAACATTGGATATCTTGTCTAAAAGCATTTGCGCACAAATTTGGACGAGTTCACGTTTTGCGTTCAAACAGGTGCAAATGTGCAAAAATTGTGCACTGAACAATCTCATTTATATTTATGAGTTTGAAAAGTGATTAGTGTTACGAATATGCGATTGGAAAATTGGATACCTTGTCTAAAACCATTTGCGCACAAATTTGCATGAGTTCACGTTTCGCGTTCACACAAGCGCAAAAATTGTGCATTCAATTAAATCAACTGGATTTATGAGTTTCAAAGGCTGGAATGCGTCTTTAGGATTGAAAATATGTAGTTGGAATGTTGGATTACATGTTTTAAACAATTTGTGCATAACTTTTCGCACGAGTTGACATTTTGCGTTCAAAAAAGCGCAAATGTGCAAGATTGTTCATTCAACAATCTCGTTTGTATCTGTGAGATTAAAAAGCTAGAATATGTGATTAGTGCTATTAATATGCGATTGGAACATTGGATGTCTTGTCTAAAACCATTTGCGCACAAATTTGCACGAGTTCACGTTTTTCGTTCAAACATGCGCAAATGTGCACAAGTTGTGCATTCAATTAAATCAACTAGATTTACGAGTTTGAAATGCTGGAATATGTCTTTAGGATTGAAAATATGTGGTTGGAACATTGGATCACATGTTTTAAACAATTCGTGCATAAATTTAGCACGAGTTATCTTTTTGCGTCCAAACAGGCGCAAACGTGCACAAATTGTGCATTCCACAATCTCATTTATATTTATGAGTTTGAAGAGCTAGAATTTTGGATTAGTGTTGTGAATATGTAATTGCAACATTGGATGTCTTGTCTAAAACCATTTGCGCACAAATTTGCACGAGTTCACGTTTTGTGTGAAAACAAGTGCAAATGTGCAAAAATTGTGCATTCAATTAAATCAACTAGATTTGCGAGCTTTAAATGCTGGAATATGCCTTTAGGATTGAAAATATGTAGTTGGAACATTGGATCACATGTTTTAAACAATCCGTGTATAAACTTTGCACGAGTTAACATTTTGCGTTCAAACAGGCGTAAATGTGCAAAAATTGTGCATTCAACAATCTCATTTATATTTAAGAGTTTAAAAAGCTAGAATATGTGATTAGTGTTGTGAATATTTGATGGGAACATTGGATATCTCGTCTTAAAACCATTTGCGCACAAATGTGCACGAGTTCACGTTTTGCGTTAAAACATGCGCAAATGTGCAAAATTTGTGCATTCAATTAAATCAACTGCAATTATGAGTTTTAAAGGCTGGAGTATGTCTTTAGGATTGAAAATATGTAGTTCGAACATTGGATTACATGTTTTAAGCAGTTTATGTGTAAATTTTGCACGAGTTAACATTTTGCGTTCGTAGAGGTGCAAATGTGCACAAATTGGGCATTCAACAATCTCATTTACATTTATGAGTTCAAAAAGCTAGAATATGTGATTAGTGTTGTGAATATTTGATTGGAAACATTGGATATCTTGTCTTAAAACCATTTGTGCACAAATCTGCACGAGTTGACATTTCGCGTTCAAACATGCGCAAATGTGCAAAAATTGTGCATTCATTTAAATCAACTAGATTTATGAGTTTTAAATGCTGGAATACGTCTTCGGGATTGAAAATATGTAGCTGGAACATTGGATTACATATATTATAAACAATTTCTCCTTAGATTTTGCGTTCGTTCTTAGAGGCGCAAACGTGCACAAATTGTGCATTCAACAATCTCATTTATATATTCATGAGCTTAAAAAGCTAGAATATATATGATTAGGGTTGGAACATTGGATATCTTGTCTAAAACCATTTGCGCACAAATTTACGCGAGTTCACGTTTTGCGTTCAAGCATACGCAAATGTCCACAAATTGTGCATTGGACAAAATCAACAGCATTAACGAGTTTGAAATGCTGGAATATGTCTTCAGGATTGAAAATATGTAGTTGGAACATTGGATTACATGTTTTGAACAATTTGCGCATAAATTTTGTACGAGTTAAGGTTTTGCGTTCAAACTGGCGCAAAAGTGCAAAAATTATACATTCAACAATCTCATTTATATTTATGAGTTTAGAAAGCTAAAATATGTGATTGGTGTTGTGAATTCGCGATTGGAACATTGGATATCTTGTCTAAAAGCATTTGCGCACAAATTTGGACGAGTTCACGTTTTGCGTTCAAACAGGTGCAAATGTGCAAAAATTGTGCACTGAACAATCTCATTTATATTTATGAGTTTGAAAAGTGATTAGTGTTACGAATATGCGATTGGAAAATTGGATACCTTGTCTAAAACCATTTGCGCACAAATTTGCATGAGTTCACGTTTCGCGTTCACACAAGCGCAAAAATTGTGCATTCAATTAAATCAACTGGATTTATGAGTTTCAAAGGCTGGAATGCGTCTTTAGGATTGAAAATATGTAGTTGGAATGTTGGATTACATGTTTTAAACAATTTGTGCATAACTTTTCGCACGAGTTGACATTTTGCGTTCAAAAAAGCGCAAATGTGCAAGATTGTTCATTCAACAATCTCGTTTGTATCTGTGAGATTAAAAAGCTAGAATATGTGATTAGTGCTATTAATATGCGATTGGAACATTGGATGTCTTGTCTAAAACCATTTGCGCACAAATTTGCACGAGTTCACGTTTTTCGTTCAAACATGCGCAAATGTGCACAAGTTGTGCATTCAATTAAATCAACTAGATTTACGAGTTTGAAATGCTGGAATATGTCTTTAGGATTGAAAATATGTGGTTGGAACATTGGATCACATGTTTTAAACAATTCGTGCATAAATTTAGCACGAGTTATCATTTTGCGTCCAAACAGGCGCAAACGTGCACAAATTGTGCATTCCACAATCTCATTTATATTTATGAGTTTGAAGAGCTAGAATTTTGGATTAGTGTTGTGAATATGTAATTGCAACATTGGATGTCTTGTCTAAAACCATTTGCGCACAAATTTGCACGAGTTCACGTTTTGTGTGAAAACAAGTGCAAATGTGCAAAAATTGTGCATTCAATTAAATCAACTAGATTTGCGAGCTTTAAATGCTGGAATATGCCTTTAGGATTGAAAATATGTAGTTGGAACATTGGATCACATGTTTTAAACAATCCGTGTATAAACTTTGCACGAGTTAACATTTTGCGTTCAAACAGGCGTAAATGTGCAAAAATTGTGCATTCAACAATCTCATTTATATTTAAGAGTTTAAAAAGCTAGAATATGTGATTAGTGTTGTGAATATTTGATGGGAACATTGGATATCTCGTCTTAAAACCATTTGCGCACAAATGTGCACGAGTTCACGTTTTGCGTTAAAACATGCGCAAATGTGCAAAATTTGTGCATTCAATTAAATCAACTGCAATTATGAGTTTTAAAGGCTGGAGTATGTCTTTAGGATTGAAAATATGTAGTTCGAACATTGGATTACATGTTTTAAGCAGTTTATGTGTAAATTTTGCACGAGTTAACATTTTGCGTTCGTAGAGGTGCAAATGTGCACAAATTGGGCATTCAACAATCTCATTTACATTTATGAGTTCAAAAAGCTAGAATATGTGATTAGTGTTGTGAATATTTGATTGGAAACATTGGATATCTTGTCTTAAAACCATTTGTGCACAAATCTGCACGAGTTGACATTTCGCGTTCAAACATGCGCAAATGTGCAAAAATTGTGCATTCATTTAAATCAACTAGATTTATGAGTTTTAAATGCTGGAATACGTCTTCGGGATTGAAAATATGTAGCTGGAACATTGGATTACATATATTATAAACAATTTCTCCTTAGATTTTGCGTTCGTTCTTAGAGGCGCAAACGTGCACAAATTGTGCATTCAACAATCTCATTTATATATTCATGAGCTTAAAAAGCTAGAATATATATGATTAGGGTTGGAACATTGGATATCTTGTCTAAAACCATTTGCGCACAAATTTACGCGAGTTCACGTTTTGCGTTCAAGCATACGCAAATGTCCACAAATTGTGCATTGGACAAAATCAACAGCATTAACGAGTTTGAAATGCTGGAATATGTCTTCAGGATTGAAAATATGTAGTTGGAACATTGGATTACATGTTTTGAACAATTTGCGCATAAATTTTGTACGAGTTAAGGTTTTGCGTTCAAACTGGCGCAAAAGTGCAAAAATTATACATTCAACAATCTCATTTATATTTATGAGTTTAGAAAGCTAAAATATGTGATTGGTGTTGTGAATTCGCGATTGGAACATTGGATATCTTGTCTAAAAGCATTTGCGCACAAATTTGGACGAGTTCACGTTTTGCGTTCAAACAGGTGCAAATGTGCAAAAATTGTGCACTGAACAATCTCATTTATATTTATGAGTTTGAAAAGTGATTAGTGTTACGAATATGCGATTGGAAAATTGGATACCTTGTCTAAAACCATTTGCGCACAAATTTGCATGAGTTCACGTTTCGCGTTCACACAAGCGCAAAAATTGTGCATTCAATTAAATCAACTGGATTTATGAGTTTCAAAGGCTGGAATGCGTCTTTAGGATTGAAAATATGTAGTTGGAATGTTGGATTACATGTTTTAAACAATTTGTGCATAACTTTTCGCACGAGTTGACATTTTGCGTTCAAAAAAGCGCAAATGTGCAAGATTGTTCATTCAACAATCTCGTTTGTATCTGTGAGATTAAAAAGCTAGAATATGTGATTAGTGCTATTAATATGCGATTGGAACATTGGATGTCTTGTCTAAAACCATTTGCGCACAAATTTGCACGAGTTCACGTTTTTCGTTCAAACATGCGCAAATGTGCACAAGTTGTGCATTCAATTAAATCAACTAGATTTACGAGTTTGAAATGCTGGAATATGTCTTTAGGATTGAAAATATGTGGTTGGAACATTGGATCACATGTTTTAAACAATTCGTGCATAAATTTAGCACGAGTTATCATTTTGCGTCCAAACAGGCGCAAACGTGCACAAATTGTGCATTCCACAATCTCATTTATATTTATGAGTTTGAAGAGCTAGAATTTTGGATTAGTGTTGTGAATATGTAATTGCAACATTGGATGTCTTGTCTAAAACCATTTGCGCACAAATTTGCACGAGTTCACGTTTTGTGTGAAAACAAGTGCAAATGTGCAAAAATTGTGCATTCAATTAAATCAACTAGATTTGCGAGCTTTAAATGCTGGAATATGCCTTTAGGATTGAAAATATGTAGTTGGAACATTGGATCACATGTTTTAAACAATCCGTGTATAAACTTTGCACGAGTTAACATTTTGCGTTCAAACAGGCGTAAATGTGCAAAAATTGTGCATTCAACAATCTCATTTATATTTAAGAGTTTAAAAAGCTAGAATATGTGATTAGTGTTGTGAATATTTGATGGGAACATTGGATATCTCGTCTTAAAACCATTTGCGCACAAATGTGCACGAGTTCACGTTTTGCGTTAAAACATGCGCAAATGTGCAAAATTTGTGCATTCAATTAAATCAACTGCAATTATGAGTTTTAAAGGCTGGAGTATGTCTTTAGGATTGAAAATATGTAGTTCGAACATTGGATTACATGTTTTAAGCAGTTTATGTGTAAATTTTGCACGAGTTAACATTTTGCGTTCGTAGAGGTGCAAATGTGCACAAATTGGGCATTCAACAATCTCATTTACATTTATGAGTTCAAAAAGCTAGAATATGTGATTAGTGTTGTGAATATTTGATTGGAAACATTGGATATCTTGTCTTAAAACCATTTGTGCACAAATCTGCACGAGTTGACATTTCGCGTTCAAACATGCGCAAATGTGCAAAAATTGTGCATTCATTTAAATCAACTAGATTTATGAGTTTTAAATGCTGGAATACGTCTTCGGGATTGAAAATATGTAGCTGGAACATTGGATTACATATATTATAAACAATTTCTCCTTAGATTTTGCGTTCGTTCTTAGAGGCGCAAACGTGCACAAATTGTGCATTCAACAATCTCATTTATATATTCATGAGCTTAAAAAGCTAGAATATATATGATTAGGGTTGGAACATTGGATATCTTGTCTAAAACCATTTGCGCACAAATTTACGCGAGTTCACGTTTTGCGTTCAAGCATACGCAAATGTCCACAAATTGTGCATTGGACAAAATCAACAGCATTAACGAGTTTGAAATGCTGGAATATGTCTTCAGGATTGAAAATATGTAGTTGGAACATTGGATTACATGTTTTGAACAATTTGCGCATAAATTTTGTACGAGTTAAGGTTTTGCGTTCAAACTGGCGCAAAAGTGCAAAAATTATACATTCAACAATCTCATTTATATTTATGAGTTTAGAAAGCTAAAATATGTGATTGGTGTTGTGAATTCGCGATTGGAACATTGGATATCTTGTCTAAAAGCATTTGCGCACAAATTTGGACGAGTTCACGTTTTGCGTTCAAACAGGTGCAAATGTGCAAAAATTGTGCACTGAACAATCTCATTTATATTTATGAGTTTGAAAAGTGATTAGTGTTACGAATATGCGATTGGAAAATTGGATACCTTGTCTAAAACCATTTGCGCACAAATTTGCATGAGTTCACGTTTCGCGTTCACACAAGCGCAAAAATTGTGCATTCAATTAAATCAACTGGATTTATGAGTTTCAAAGGCTGGAATGCGTCTTTAGGATTGAAAATATGTAGTTGGAATGTTGGATTACATGTTTTAAACAATTTGTGCATAACTTTTCGCACGAGTTGACATTTTGCGTTCAAAAAAGCGCAAATGTGCAAGATTGTTCATTCAACAATCTCATTTGTATCTGTGAGATTAAAAAGCTAGAATATGTGATTAGTGCTATTAATATGCGATTGGAACATTGGATGTCTTGTCTAAAACCATTTGCGCACAAATTTGCACGAGTTCACGTTTTTCGTTCAAACATGCGCAAATGTGCACAAGTTGTGCATTCAATTAAATCAACTAGATTTACGAGTTTGAAATGCTGGAATATGTCTTTAGGATTGAAAATATGTGGTTGGAACATTGGATCACATGTTTTAAACAATTCGTGCATAAATTTAGCACGAGTTATCATTTTGCGTCCAAACAGGCGCAAACGTGCACAAATTGTGCATTCCACAATCTCATTTATATTTATGAGTTTGAAGAGCTAGAATTTTGGATTAGTGTTGTGAATATGTAATTGCAACATTGGATGTCTTGTCTAAAACCATTTGCGCACAAATTTGCACGAGTTCACGTTTTGTGTGAAAACAAGTGCAAATGTGCAAAAATTGTGCATTCAATTAAATCAACTAGATTTGCGAGCTTTAAATGCTGGAATATGCCTTTAGGATTGAAAATATGTAGTTGGAACATTGGATCACATGTTTTAAACAATCCGTGTATAAACTTTGCACGAGTTAACATTTTGCGTTCAAACAGGCGTAAATGTGCAAAAATTGTGCATTCAACAATCTCATTTATATTTAAGAGTTTAAAAAGCTAGAATATGTGATTAGTGTTGTGAATATTTGATGGGAACATTGGATATCTCGTCTTAAAACCATTTGCGCACAAATGTGCACGAGTTCACGTTTTGCGTTAAAACATGCGCAAATGTGCAAAATTTGTGCATTCAATTAAATCAACTGCAATTATGAGTTTTAAAGGCTGGAGTATGTCTTTAGGATTGAAAATATGTAGTTCGAACATTGGATTACATGTTTTAAGCAGTTTATGTGTAAATTTTGCACGAGTTAACATTTTGCGTTCGTAGAGGTGCAAATGTGCACAAATTGGGCATTCAACAATCTCATTTACATTTATGAGTTCAAAAAGCTAGAATATGTGATTAGTGTTGTGAATATTTGATTGGAAACATTGGATATCTTGTCTTAAAACCATTTGTGCACAAATCTGCACGAGTTGACATTTCGCGTTCAAACATGCGCAAATGTGCAAAAATTGTGCATTCATTTAAATCAACTAGATTTATGAGTTTTAAATGCTGGAATACGTCTTCGGGATTGAAAATATGTAGCTGGAACATTGGATTACATATATTATAAACAATTTCTCCTTAGATTTTGCGTTCGTTCTTAGAGGCGCAAACGTGCACAAATTGTGCATTCAACAATCTCATTTATATATTCATGAGCTTAAAAAGCTAGAATATATATGATTAGGGTTGGAACATTGGATATCTTGTCTAAAACCATTTGCGCACAAATTTACGCGAGTTCACGTTTTGCGTTCAAGCATACGCAAATGTCCACAAATTGTGCATTGGACAAAATCAACAGCATTAACGAGTTTGAAATGCTGGAATATGTCTTCAGGATTGAAAATATGTAGTTGGAACATTGGATTACATGTTTTGAACAATTTGCGCATAAATTTTGTACGAGTTAAGGTTTTGCGTTCAAACTGGCGCAAAAGTGCAAAAATTATACATTCAACAATCTCATTTATATTTATGAGTTTAGAAAGCTAAAATATGTGATTGGTGTTGTGAATTCGCGATTGGAACATTGGATATCTTGTCTAAAAGCATTTGCGCACAAATTTGGACGAGTTCACGTTTTGCGTTCAAACAGGTGCAAATGTGCAAAAATTGTGCACTGAACAATCTCATTTATATTTATGAGTTTGAAAAGTGATTAGTGTTACGAATATGCGATTGGAAAATTGGATACCTTGTCTAAAACCATTTGCGCACAAATTTGCATGAGTTCACGTTTCGCGTTCACACAAGCGCAAAAATTGTGCATTCAATTAAATCAACTGGATTTATGAGTTTCAAAGGCTGGAATGCGTCTTTAGGATTGAAAATATGTAGTTGGAATGTTGGATTACATGTTTTAAACAATTTGTGCATAACTTTTCGCACGAGTTGACATTTTGCGTTCAAAAAAGCGCAAATGTGCAAGATTGTTCATTCAACAATCTCGTTTGTATCTGTGAGATTAAAAAGCTAGAATATGTGATTAGTGCTATTAATATGCGATTGGAACATTGGATGTCTTGTCTAAAACCATTTGCGCACAAATTTGCACGAGTTCACGTTTTTCGTTCAAACATGCGCAAATGTGCACAAGTTGTGCATTCAATTAAATCAACTAGATTTACGAGTTTGAAATGCTGGAATATGTCTTTAGGATTGAAAATATGTGGTTGGAACATTGGATCACATGTTTTAAACAATTCGTGCATAAATTTAGCACGAGTTATCATTTTGCGTCCAAACAGGCGCAAACGTGCACAAATTGTGCATTCCACAATCTCATTTATATTTATGAGTTTGAAGAGCTAGAATTTTGGATTAGTGTTGTGAATATGTAATTGCAACATTGGATGTCTTGTCTAAAACCATTTGCGCACAAATTTGCACGAGTTCACGTTTTGTGTGAAAACAAGTGCAAATGTGCAAAAATTGTGCATTCAATTAAATCAACTAGATTTGCGAGCTTTAAATGCTGGAATATGCCTTTAGGATTGAAAATATGTAGTTGGAACATTGGATCACATGTTTTAAACAATCCGTGTATAAACTTTGCACGAGTTAACATTTTGCGTTCAAACAGGCGTAAATGTGCAAAAATTGTGCATTCAACAATCTCATTTATATTTAAGAGTTTAAAAAGCTAGAATATGTGATTAGTGTTGTGAATATTTGATGGGAACATTGGATATCTCGTCTTAAAACCATTTGCGCACAAATGTGCACGAGTTCACGTTTTGCGTTAAAACATGCGCAAATGTGCAAAATTTGTGCATTCAATTAAATCAACTGCAATTATGAGTTTTAAAGGCTGGAGTATGTCTTTAGGATTGAAAATATGTAGTTCGAACATTGGATTACATGTTTTAAGCAGTTTATGTGTAAATTTTGCACGAGTTAACATTTTGCGTTCGTAGAGGTGCAAATGTGCACAAATTGGGCATTCAACAATCTCATTTACATTTATGAGTTCAAAAAGCTAGAATATGTGATTAGTGTTGTGAATATTTGATTGGAAACATTGGATATCTTGTCTTAAAACCATTTGTGCACAAATCTGCACGAGTTGACATTTCGCGTTCAAACATGCGCAAATGTGCAAAAATTGTGCATTCATTTAAATCAACTAGATTTATGAGTTTTAAATGCTGGAATACGTCTTCGGGATTGAAAATATGTAGCTGGAACATTGGATTACATATATTATAAACAATTTCTCCTTAGATTTTGCGTTCGTTCTTAGAGGCGCAAACGTGCACAAATTGTGCATTCAACAATCTCATTTATATATTCATGAGCTTAAAAAGCTAGAATATATATGATTAGGGTTGGAACATTGGATATCTTGTCTAAAACCATTTGCGCACAAATTTACGCGAGTTCACGTTTTGCGTTCAAGCATACGCAAATGTCCACAAATTGTGCATTGGACAAAATCAACAGCATTAACGAGTTTGAAATGCTGGAATATGTCTTCAGGATTGAAAATATGTAGTTGGAACATTGGATTACATGTTTTGAACAATTTGCGCATAAATTTTGTACGAGTTAAGGTTTTGCGTTCAAACTGGCGCAAAAGTGCAAAAATTATACATTCAACAATCTCATTTATATTTATGAGTTTAGAAAGCTAAAATATGTGATTGGTGTTGTGAATTCGCGATTGGAACATTGGATATCTTGTCTAAAAGCATTTGCGCACAAATTTGGACGAGTTCACGTTTTGCGTTCAAACAGGTGCAAATGTGCAAAAATTGTGCACTGAACAATCTCATTTATATTTATGAGTTTGAAAAGTGATTAGTGTTACGAATATGCGATTGGAAAATTGGATACCTTGTCTAAAACCATTTGCGCACAAATTTGCATGAGTTCACGTTTCGCGTTCACACAAGCGCAAAAATTGTGCATTCAATTAAATCAACTGGATTTATGAGTTTCAAAGGCTGGAATGCGTCTTTAGGATTGAAAATATGTAGTTGGAATGTTGGATTACATGTTTTAAACAATTTGTGCATAACTTTTCGCACGAGTTGACATTTTGCGTTCAAAAAAGCGCAAATGTGCAAGATTGTTCATTCAACAATCTCGTTTGTATCTGTGAGATTAAAAAGCTAGAATATGTGATTAGTGCTATTAATATGCGATTGGAACATTGGATGTCTTGTCTAAAACCATTTGCGCACAAATTTGCACGAGTTCACGTTTTTCGTTCAAACATGCGCAAATGTGCACAAGTTGTGCATTCAATTAAATCAACTAGATTTACGAGTTTGAAATGCTGGAATATGTCTTTAGGATTGAAAATATGTGGTTGGAACATTGGATCACATGTTTTAAACAATTCGTGCATAAATTTAGCACGAGTTATCATTTTGCGTCCAAACAGGCGCAAACGTGCACAAATTGTGCATTCCACAATCTCATTTATATTTATGAGTTTGAAGAGCTAGAATTTTGGATTAGTGTTGTGAATATGTAATTGCAACATTGGATGTCTTGTCTAAAACCATTTGCGCACAAATTTGCACGAGTTCACGTTTTGTGTGAAAACAAGTGCAAATGTGCAAAAATTGTGCATTCAATTAAATCAACTAGATTTGCGAGCTTTAAATGCTGGAATATGCCTTTAGGATTGAAAATATGTAGTTGGAACATTGGATCACATGTTTTAAACAATCCGTGTATAAACTTTGCACGAGTTAACATTTTGCGTTCAAACAGGCGTAAATGTGCAAAAATTGTGCATTCAACAATCTCATTTATATTTAAGAGTTTAAAAAGCTAGAATATGTGATTAGTGTTGTGAATATTTGATGGGAACATTGGATATCTCGTCTTAAAACCATTTGCGCACAAATGTGCACGAGTTCACGTTTTGCGTTAAAACATGCGCAAATGTGCAAAATTTGTGCATTCAATTAAATCAACTGCAATTATGAGTTTTAAAGGCTGGAGTATGTCTTTAGGATTGAAAATATGTAGTTCGAACATTGGATTACATGTTTTAAGCAGTTTATGTGTAAATTTTGCACGAGTTAACATTTTGCGTTCGTAGAGGTGCAAATGTGCACAAATTGGGCATTCAACAATCTCATTTACATTTATGAGTTCAAAAAGCTAGAATATGTGATTAGTGTTGTGAATATTTGATTGGAAACATTGGATATCTTGTCTTAAAACCATTTGTGCACAAATCTGCACGAGTTGACATTTCGCGTTCAAACATGCGCAAATGTGCAAAAATTGTGCATTCATTTAAATCAACTAGATTTATGAGTTTTAAATGCTGGAATACGTCTTCGGGATTGAAAATATGTAGCTGGAACATTGGATTACATATATTATAAACAATTTCTCCTTAGATTTTGCGTTCGTTCTTAGAGGCGCAAACGTGCACAAATTGTGCATTCAACAATCTCATTTATATATTCATGAGCTTAAAAAGCTAGAATATATATGATTAGGGTTGGAACATTGGATATCTTGTCTAAAACCATTTGCGCACAAATTTACGCGAGTTCACGTTTTGCGTTCAAGCATACGCAAATGTCCACAAATTGTGCATTGGACAAAATCAACAGCATTAACGAGTTTGAAATGCTGGAATATGTCTTCAGGATTGAAAATATGTAGTTGGAACATTGGATTACATGTTTTGAACAATTTGCGCATAAATTTTGTACGAGTTAAGGTTTTGCGTTCAAACTGGCGCAAAAGTGCAAAAATTATACATTCAACAATCTCATTTATATTTATGAGTTTAGAAAGCTAAAATATGTGATTGGTGTTGTGAATTCGCGATTGGAACATTGGATATCTTGTCTAAAAGCATTTGCGCACAAATTTGGACGAGTTCACGTTTTGCGTTCAAACAGGTGCAAATGTGCAAAAATTGTGCACTGAACAATCTCATTTATATTTATGAGTTTGAAAAGTGATTAGTGTTACGAATATGCGATTGGAAAATTGGATACCTTGTCTAAAACCATTTGCGCACAAATTTGCATGAGTTCACGTTTCGCGTTCACACAAGCGCAAAAATTGTGCATTCAATTAAATCAACTGGATTTATGAGTTTCAAAGGCTGGAATGCGTCTTTAGGATTGAAAATATGTAGTTGGAATGTTGGATTACATGTTTTAAACAATTTGTGCATAACTTTTCGCACGAGTTGACATTTTGCGTTCAAAAAAGCGCAAATGTGCAAGATTGTTCATTCAACAATCTCGTTTGTATCTGTGAGATTAAAAAGCTAGAATATGTGATTAGTGCTATTAATATGCGATTGGAACATTGGATGTCTTGTCTAAAACCATTTGCGCACAAATTTGCACGAGTTCACGTTTTTCGTTCAAACATGCGCAAATGTGCACAAGTTGTGCATTCAATTAAATCAACTAGATTTACGAGTTTGAAATGCTGGAATATGTCTTTAGGATTGAAAATATGTGGTTGGAACATTGGATCACATGTTTTAAACAATTCGTGCATAAATTTAGCACGAGTTATCATTTTGCGTCCAAACAGGCGCAAACGTGCACAAATTGTGCATTCCACAATCTCATTTATATTTATGAGTTTGAAGAGCTAGAATTTTGGATTAGTGTTGTGAATATGTAATTGCAACATTGGATGTCTTGTCTAAAACCATTTGCGCACAAATTTGCACGAGTTCACGTTTTGTGTGAAAACAAGTGCAAATGTGCAAAAATTGTGCATTCAATTAAATCAACTAGATTTGCGAGCTTTAAATGCTGGAATATGCCTTTAGGATTGAAAATATGTAGTTGGAACATTGGATCACATGTTTTAAACAATCCGTGTATAAACTTTGCACGAGTTAACATTTTGCGTTCAAACAGGCGTAAATGTGCAAAAATTGTGCATTCAACAATCTCATTTATATTTAAGAGTTTAAAAAGCTAGAATATGTGATTAGTGTTGTGAATATTTGATGGGAACATTGGATATCTCGTCTTAAAACCATTTGCGCACAAATGTGCACGAGTTCACGTTTTGCGTTAAAACATGCGCAAATGTGCAAAATTTGTGCATTCAATTAAATCAACTGCAATTATGAGTTTTAAAGGCTGGAGTATGTCTTTAGGATTGAAAATATGTAGTTCGAACATTGGATTACATGTTTTAAGCAGTTTATGTGTAAATTTTGCACGAGTTAACATTTTGCGTTCGTAGAGGTGCAAATGTGCACAAATTGGGCATTCAACAATCTCATTTACATTTATGAGTTCAAAAAGCTAGAATATGTGATTAGTGTTGTGAATATTTGATTGGAAACATTGGATATCTTGTCTTAAAACCATTTGTGCACAAATCTGCACGAGTTGACATTTCGCGTTCAAACATGCGCAAATGTGCAAAAATTGTGCATTCATTTAAATCAACTAGATTTATGAGTTTTAAATGCTGGAATACGTCTTCGGGATTGAAAATATGTAGCTGGAACATTGGATTACATATATTATAAACAATTTCTCCTTAGATTTTGCGTTCGTTCTTAGAGGCGCAAACGTGCACAAATTGTGCATTCAACAATCTCATTTATATATTCATGAGCTTAAAAAGCTAGAATATATATGATTAGGGTTGGAACATTGGATATCTTGTCTAAAACCATTTGCGCACAAATTTACGCGAGTTCACGTTTTGCGTTCAAGCATACGCAAATGTCCACAAATTGTGCATTGGACAAAATCAACAGCATTAACGAGTTTGAAATGCTGGAATATGTCTTCAGGATTGAAAATATGTAGTTGGAACATTGGATTACATGTTTTGAACAATTTGCGCATAAATTTTGTACGAGTTAAGGTTTTGCGTTCAAACTGGCGCAAAAGTGCAAAAATTATACATTCAACAATCTCATTTATATTTATGAGTTTAGAAAGCTAAAATATGTGATTGGTGTTGTGAATTCGCGATTGGAACATTGGATATCTTGTCTAAAAGCATTTGCGCACAAATTTGGACGAGTTCACGTTTTGCGTTCAAACAGGTGCAAATGTGCAAAAATTGTGCACTGAACAATCTCATTTATATTTATGAGTTTGAAAAGTGATTAGTGTTACGAATATGCGATTGGAAAATTGGATACCTTGTCTAAAACCATTTGCGCACAAATTTGCATGAGTTCACGTTTCGCGTTCACACAAGCGCAAAAATTGTGCATTCAATTAAATCAACTGGATTTATGAGTTTCAAAGGCTGGAATGCGTCTTTAGGATTGAAAATATGTAGTTGGAATATTGGATTACATGTTTTAAACAATTTGTGCATAACTTTTCGCACGAGTTGACATTTTGCGTTCAAAAAAGCGCAAATGTGCAAGATTGTTCATTCAACAATCTCATTTGTATCTGTGAGATTAAAAAGCTAGAATATGTGATTAGTGCTATTAATATGCGATTGGAACATTGGATGTCTTGTCTAAAACCATTTGCGCACAAATTTGCACGAGTTCACGTTTTTCGTTCAAACATGCGCAAATGTGCACAAGTTGTGCATTCAATTAAATCAACTAGATTTACGAGTTTGAAATGCTGGAATATGTCTTTAGGATTGAAAATATGTGGTTGGAACATTGGATCACATGTTTTAAACAATTCGTGCATAAATTTAGCACGAGTTATCATTTTGCGTCCAAACAGGCGCAAACGTGCACAAATTGTGCATTCCACAATCTCATTTATATTTATGAGTTTGAAGAGCTAGAATTTTGGATTAGTGTTGTGAATATGTAATTGCAACATTGGATGTCTTGTCTAAAACCATTTGCGCACAAATTTGCACGAGTTCACGTTTTGTGTGAAAACAAGTGCAAATGTGCAAAAATTGTGCATTCAATTAAATCAACTAGATTTGCGAGCTTTAAATGCTGGAATATGCCTTTAGGATTGAAAATATGTAGTTGGAACATTGGATCACATGTTTTAAACAATCCGTGTATAAACTTTGCACGAGTTAACATTTTGCGTTCAAACAGGCGTAAATGTGCAAAAATTGTGCATTCAACAATCTCATTTATATTTAAGAGTTTAAAAAGCTAGAATATGTGATTAGTGTTGTGAATATTTGATGGGAACATTGGATATCTCGTCTTAAAACCATTTGCGCACAAATGTGCACGAGTTCACGTTTTGCGTTAAAACATGCGCAAATGTGCAAAATTTGTGCATTCAATTAAATCAACTGCAATTATGAGTTTTAAAGGCTGGAGTATGTCTTTAGGATTGAAAATATGTAGTTCGAACATTGGATTACATGTTTTAAGCAGTTTATGTGTAAATTTTGCACGAGTTAACATTTTGCGTTCGTAGAGGTGCAAATGTGCACAAATTGGGCATTCAACAATCTCATTTACATTTATGAGTTCAAAAAGCTAGAATATGTGATTAGTGTTGTGAATATTTGATTGGAAACATTGGATATCTTGTCTTAAAACCATTTGTGCACAAATCTGCACGAGTTGACATTTCGCGTTCAAACATGCGCAAATGTGCAAAAATTGTGCATTCATTTAAATCAACTAGATTTATGAGTTTTAAATGCTGGAATACGTCTTCGGGATTGAAAATATGTAGCTGGAACATTGGATTACATATATTATAAACAATTTCTCCTTAGATTTTGCGTTCGTTCTTAGAGGCGCAAACGTGCACAAATTGTGCATTCAACAATCTCATTTATATATTCATGAGCTTAAAAAGCTAGAATATATATGATTAGGGTTGGAACATTGGATATCTTGTCTAAAACCATTTGCGCACAAATTTACGCGAGTTCACGTTTTGCGTTCAAGCATACGCAAATGTCCACAAATTGTGCATTGGACAAAATCAACAGCATTAACGAGTTTGAAATGCTGGAATATGTCTTCAGGATTGAAAATATGTAGTTGGAACATTGGATTACATGTTTTGAACAATTTGCGCATAAATTTTGTACGAGTTAAGGTTTTGCGTTCAAACTGGCGCAAAAGTGCAAAAATTATACATTCAACAATCTCATTTATATTTATGAGTTTAGAAAGCTAAAATATGTGATTGGTGTTGTGAATTCGCGATTGGAACATTGGATATCTTGTCTAAAAGCATTTGCGCACAAATTTGGACGAGTTCACGTTTTGCGTTCAAACAGGTGCAAATGTGCAAAAATTGTGCACTGAACAATCTCATTTATATTTATGAGTTTGAAAAGTGATTAGTGTTACGAATATGCGATTGGAAAATTGGATACCTTGTCTAAAACCATTTGCGCACAAATTTGCATGAGTTCACGTTTCGCGTTCACACAAGCGCAAAAATTGTGCATTCAATTAAATCAACTGGATTTATGAGTTTCAAAGGCTGGAATGCGTCTTTAGGATTGAAAATATGTAGTTGGAATGTTGGATTACATGTTTTAAACAATTTGTGCATAACTTTTCGCACGAGTTGACATTTTGCGTTCAAAAAAGCGCAAATGTGCAAGATTGTTCATTCAACAATCTCATTTGTATCTGTGAGATTAAAAAGCTAGAATATGTGATTAGTGCTATTAATATGCAATTGGAACATTGGATGTCTTGTCTAAAACCATTTGCGCACAAATTTGCACGAGTTCACGTTTTTCGTTCAAACATGCGCAAATGTGCACAAGTTGTGCATTCAATTAAATCAACTAGATTTACGAGTTTGAAATGCTGGAATATGTCTTTAGGATTGAAAATATGTGGTTGGAACATTGGATCACATGTTTTAAACAATTCGTGCATAAATTTAGCACGAGTTATCATTTTGCGTCCAAACAGGCGCAAACGTGCACAAATTGTGCATTCCACAATCTCATTTATATTTATGAGTTTGAAGAGCTAGAATTTTGGATTAGTGTTGTGAATATGTAATTGCAACATTGGATGTCTTGTCTAAAACCATTTGCGCACAAATTTGCACGAGTTCACGTTTTGTGTGAAAACAAGTGCAAATGTGCAAAAATTGTGCATTCAATTAAATCAACTAGATTTGCGAGCTTTAAATGCTGGAATATGCCTTTAGGATTGAAAATATGTAGTTGGAACATTGGATCACATGTTTTAAACAATCCGTGTATAAACTTTGCACGAGTTAACATTTTGCGTTCAAACAGGCGTAAATGTGCAAAAATTGTGCATTCAACAATCTCATTTATATTTAAGAGTTTAAAAAGCTAGAATATGTGATTAGTGTTGTGAATATTTGATGGGAACATTGGATATCTCGTCTTAAAACCATTTGCGCACAAATGTGCACGAGTTCACGTTTTGCGTTAAAACATGCGCAAATGTGCAAAATTTGTGCATTCAATTAAATCAACTGCAATTATGAGTTTTAAAGGCTGGAGTATGTCTTTAGGATTGAAAATATGTAGTTCGAACATTGGATTACATGTTTTAAGCAGTTTATGTGTAAATTTTGCACGAGTTAACATTTTGCGTTCGTAGAGGTGCAAATGTGCACAAATTGGGCATTCAACAATCTCATTTACATTTATGAGTTCAAAAAGCTAGAATATGTGATTAGTGTTGTGAATATTTGATTGGAAACATTGGATATCTTGTCTTAAAACCATTTGTGCACAAATCTGCACGAGTTGACATTTCGCGTTCAAACATGCGCAAATGTGCAAAAATTGTGCATTCATTTAAATCAACTAGATTTATGAGTTTTAAATGCTGGAATACGTCTTCGGGATTGAAAATATGTAGCTGGAACATTGGATTACATATATTATAAACAATTTCTCCTTAGATTTTGCGTTCGTTCTTAGAGGCGCAAACGTGCACAAATTGTGCATTCAACAATCTCATTTATATATTCATGAGCTTAAAAAGCTAGAATATATATGATTAGGGTTGGAACATTGGATATCTTGTCTAAAACCATTTGCGCACAAATTTACGCGAGTTCACGTTTTGCGTTCAAGCATACGCAAATGTCCACAAATTGTGCATTGGACAAAATCAACAGCATTAACGAGTTTGAAATGCTGGAATATGTCTTCAGGATTGAAAATATGTAGTTGGAACATTGGATTACATGTTTTGAACAATTTGCGCATAAATTTTGTACGAGTTAAGGTTTTGCGTTCAAACTGGCGCAAAAGTGCAAAAATTATACATTCAACAATCTCATTTATATTTATGAGTTTAGAAAGCTAAAATATGTGATTGGTGTTGTGAATTCGCGATTGGAACATTGGATATCTTGTCTAAAAGCATTTGCGCACAAATTTGGACGAGTTCACGTTTTGCGTTCAAACAGGTGCAAATGTGCAAAAATTGTGCACTGAACAATCTCATTTATATTTATGAGTTTGAAAAGTGATTAGTGTTACGAATATGCGATTGGAAAATTGGATACCTTGTCTAAAACCATTTGCGCACAAATTTGCATGAGTTCACGTTTCGCGTTCACACAAGCGCAAAAATTGTGCATTCAATTAAATCAACTGGATTTATGAGTTTCAAAGGCTGGAATGCGTCTTTAGGATTGAAAATATGTAGTTGGAATGTTGGATTACATGTTTTAAACAATTTGTGCATAACTTTTCGCACGAGTTGACATTTTGCGTTCAAAAAAGCGCAAATGTGCAAGATTGTTCATTCAACAATCTCATTTGTATCTGTGAGATTAAAAAGCTAGAATATGTGATTAGTGCTATTAATATGCGATTGGAACATTGGATGTCTTGTCTAAAACCATTTGCGCACAAATTTGCACGAGTTCACGTTTTTCGTTCAAACATGCGCAAATGTGCACAAGTTGTGCATTCAATTAAATCAACTAGATTTACGAGTTTGAAATGCTGGAATATGTCTTTAGGATTGAAAATATGTGGTTGGAACATTGGATCACATGTTTTAAACAATTCGTGCATAAATTTAGCACGAGTTATCATTTTGCGTCCAAACAGGCGCAAACGTGCACAAATTGTGCATTCCACAATCTCATTTATATTTATGAGTTTGAAGAGCTAGAATTTTGGATTAGTGTTGTGAATATGTAATTGCAACATTGGATGTCTTGTCTAAAACCATTTGCGCACAAATTTGCACGAGTTCACGTTTTGTGTGAAAACAAGTGCAAATGTGCAAAAATTGTGCATTCAATTAAATCAACTAGATTTGCGAGCTTTAAATGCTGGAATATGCCTTTAGGATTGAAAATATGTAGTTGGAACATTGGATCACATGTTTTAAACAATCCGTGTATAAACTTTGCACGAGTTAACATTTTGCGTTCAAACAGGCGTAAATGTGCAAAAATTGTGCATTCAACAATCTCATTTATATTTAAGAGTTTAAAAAGCTAGAATATGTGATTAGTGTTGTGAATATTTGATGGGAACATTGGATATCTCATCTTAAAACCATTTGCGCACAAATGTGCACGAGTTCACGTTTTGCGTTAAAACATGCGCAAATGTGCAAAATTTGTGCATTCAATTAAATCAACTGCAATTATGAGTTTTAAAGGCTGGAGTATGTCTTTAGGATTGAAAATATGTAGTTCGAACATTGGATTACATGTTTTAAGCAGTTTATGTGTAAATTTTGCACGAGTTAACATTTTGCGTTCGTAGAGGTGCAAATGATGCAACCAAGCTAAGCAAGCCCATCAAACCAAGTGATCCATTGCATTATGAGGGACCAATGACAAGATCAAAGACAAAGAAGTTCAAACAAGCATTGAATTTGCTTGTCTTTCACATTATAAGCAAGTTGGTGGATTTGACTACAAGTACAAGCTTGGAGCCGCATGATGAAGAATTCAAGCTAATTAGCTTAATTTCCTATTCTGAAATTAATTAGCTTGAATTGGACGAATTTGGAAGTTGTTTTTTTTTTATTCATATTTTGGAGTCAATAAGGAAGATTCAAGAAGATTCTAGAAGATGTGAGAAGATTCAAGAATATTCCAAGTCAAAGTCAACAAGTCAAAGTCATAGTCAAATAGTCAATAAGTCAAAGTCAATGGTCAATGGTCAACATATGACATGGCATGTGACATGGCATGCTTTAATGCTTAGTTGTCATGAGTTGTCATTTTGCTTAGTTGTCATGAATTGTAATGAGTTGTCAATTTTGACTTTTCAAAGATGAGTTGTCATTAGTTGTCATTAGTTGTCCTATTTTAAAGGAAATCTCCTTAATTAAGGATTTTCCTATATAGGTATCTTTAGGAATAAGGAATAGAACCTTTTCCTTTAAGGATTAGGTTGTTTACATGCCTATATAAGGGCTAACCCTATGACATACGAATTTAAGAAGATTGAAATATTAAAAGTAAGGTTTTTCCTTAAACTTTGTTCTTTTGAAACTTTGCAAGTTTACTTGAATTGTTTCACTTCTACCTTTCATTACAATTGCTAGGTTAGATTAAACTTAGAATTGTGTGATTTTTCATCTTATAATAGCTAAGTATCTTGCTTCAATTTAATAAGCAAGGGGTTTAGCTCCATCAACACAACTATCCTTGATGATCCTTGGGCTAATATTCAAAGTTGGATGCGCGTTCTATCTCTTTTATAGGTAGGGTTCGTATCAGTTTGGTATCAGAGCCAAACTTCAAGGTTTGGTTATTTATCATTTAATTTTCGTTCATAATTTCTTCTTCTTCTTCTCAATTCTGCTCAATTCAAAAAAAAAAAAAAAAAAAAAAAAAAAAAACACCAATCATTGTGTTTTATGCAAAAGGGTTCAAAATCTATCAAAAGACCCTTAATTGAGTTAGTTTATTCAATTTCCATATCTATTGAGAAAAAAAAATTGTTACTTTGTTTTAATTCAGAATTGTGTTTTGGTTGTGTTTGTGGGTTTATAACTCAAATTTGACTTCTTTTGTTAATTTTCATTGTGTATGATTTCTTGGCTTCAAAAAAAATTGGGTTTTTCTTGATTTTGAGCTAAGTTTTGTTCACTTGCTTATTTTCTTATTTATTTGATTCGTGAATAGTCACTTTGAAATTTTAAGTTTAATTTGATTTTTGTGATTGTGGTGTTGAGTTGATTGAGCAATTTTTGTATAATTTGCATTAGTTTTATTAGAACTAAGATTTGGGGAATTTGAGTGGTAAAAGGCGAGTGGTGAGCACATAAAAGGGTAAGAGCCTTATTGAGTGAAACACGAGTGTGAGTGCCATTTAAATTGAGTGAAACACGTAAGGGAGTGTTTGGTGAGATCTTTTTTTATTGCTACTAATAATTTCTTGTAGGAAAAATTAAAGTAATGACTCAAGAAGGTGAAGAAGGAATGCCTGATCAAAAGATGTACATGAAATCCATGACCCAATTGTTTGACAAGTTGAGACTAGATTTGGTAAACCAAATTGGAGACTTGGCAGACCGAATAGACAAGATAGAGTCAAGTCATCATGGAGATGCTAGTATAATCAATACTAGAACCCGTGGGAGACATGAACAAGAGGATGACGAACAAACATCCAATTCAGGAAGAAATGGGCGTGCAAGAGTTGATAACAACTTGGGAAGCATTAAGATGAAAATTCCAAGCTTTCAAGGAAAAAGTGATGCCGAAGCCTATTTGGAGTGGGAGAAAAAAGTGGAGTTCATCTTTGAGTGCCATCAATATTCTGAAGAAAAGAAGGTGAAGCTAGCTGCCGTAGAGTTTACCGATTATGCACTTGTTTGGTGGGATCAATTGGTGACTAGTAGAAGAAGGAACCATGATCGACCTATTGAGACATGGGAGGAGATGAAGGCAATCATGCGCAAGAGGTTTGTTCCTACACACTATTATAGAGAATTGTATAATAAACTTCAAAACCTTGTGCAAGGATCTAAAAGTGTAGAGGAGTACCATCAAGCAATGGAGATAGCTATGATTAGAGCAAATATTGATGAAGACCGTGAGGCAACAATGGCGAGGTTTTTGCATGGGCTGAATAGAAACATAGCCGACTTAGTGGAATTACATCACTATGTTGACATGGATGATATGTTGCACATGGCGATCAAGATTGAGAAGCAATTGAAGTTCAAGAATTCCAAAGGCAATTCAACTTCTTCTAGTGCTTCATGGAAGTCAAATTGGAAGAATAGAGATAAAAGCTTCACTAAGGCAAAATTTGACAACAACAAAGGAGGAAACGAAGGGGGCAATGCCAAGACCAAAGACAAAGGTGAAACTCAAACTAAACGATCTCGTGATGTTCAATGTTTTAAATGTTTGGGTTATGGGCATATCTCTTCTAACTGCCCAAATAAGCGCACCATGACGATGAGGGGTAGCGAAGTCTTTAGTGAAAGTGATGATGATGAGTGCAACTTGGAGATGCCTGAGCTTGAGGATGCAAGTGATGATGAGGCTATACAAAGTCCATCACATGGTGAATTGCTTGTTACAAGGCGAATCATGAATGTGCAAACCAAGATGGAGGATGAGGCACAACGTGAGAACATCTTTCACACTAGATGCAAGGTGCAAGATAAGGTATGTTGTATGATCATTGATGGCGGTAGTTGCACAAATGTAGCTAGCACCATGTTAGTTGAGAAATTGCATTTATATACCATGAAGCACCCTAGGCATTACACATTGCAATGGTTGAATGATTATGGGGAGATAAAAGTAACTAAACAAGTGAAGATAGCATTTTCCATAGGCAAATATGAAGATGAAGTATTGTGTGATGTAGTGCCTATGCAAGCTTGTCATATTCTTTTGGGGCGTCCTTGGCAATATGATAGGAGGGCTAATCATAATGGGTTCTCTAATAGATATTCTTTTGTAATGAATGATGTACCCATTACCCTTAAACCTTTAACCCCTAAAGAAGTGTATGAGGACCAAAAAGTCCTAAAGCAAAGATTTGAAGAGTTTGAAAAAGAAAAAGCAATAAAAAGAGAGAGAGAGAGTTTGCATAAAAAAGAAAAGGCAAACAAGCAAAAGGAAAGCTGTGAGAAAAGCAATGAGAGAAGTGAGCAAAGAGTGGAAAAAGGAGAGCTTGAGGGGATGCACAATGAGAAAAAAAAGAGTGATGTGCATGCAAAAGGAGAGTTGAGTGTGAATAAGGTAACACAAGAGAGAAAATCAAGTTTTTATGCAAAAGAAAAAGATGTGAGGAAAGCTTTACTTTTAAGGCAGCCTATGCTTGTACTTATTTACAAGGAATCTTATTTGTGCTCTAACGATCTTGACCCTTCTTTGCCTAGTTCTTTTGTGAGATTATTGCAGGAATTTCAAGATGTGTTTCCCGATGATATTCCTAGTGGTTTGCCGCCAATAAGAGGAATAGAGCATCAAATTGACTTTGTACCTGGTTCTGCAATTCCAAATAGACCCGCGTATAGATGCAATCCTGAGGAAACCAAAGAGTTGCAAAGGCAAGTTGAGGATCTTATGAACAAAGGTTACATTCGAGAAAGCATGAGCCCATGTGCCGTTCCAGTTTTACTTGTGCCTAAGAAGGATGGCACTTGGAGAATGTGTGTTGATTGTCGTGCAATTAACAAAATAACGGTAAAGTATCGTCATCCTATTCCTAGGTTAGATGATATGCTTGATGAGTTGCATGGGGCTATTATATTTTCCAAGATTGATTTGAAAAGTGGTTATCATCAAATTCGCATGAAAGAGGGTGATGAGTGGAAAACTGCATTTAAAACAAAATATGGTTTATATGAGTGGTTAGTCATGCCTTTTGGTTTAACTAATGCACCTAGCACTTTTATGAGATTAATGAACCATGTTTTGCGTGCTTTCATTGGAAAATTTGTGGTTGTTTATTTTGATGATATACTTATATATAGTAAATCTTTGGAAGAGCATATTGAACATGTGCATTTGGTTTTGGAAGTGCTGCGTAAGGAATGTTTGTATGCTAACCTCAAAAAGTGTAGTTTTTGCACACATAAGCTTGTTTTCTTAGGCTTTGTTGTTAGTGCAAAAGGAATAGAGGTAGATGAAGAGAAGGTCAAGGCAATTAAAGACTGGCCTACGCCTAGAGGAGTTAGTGATGTGCGAAGTTTTCATGGTCTTGCAAGCTTTTATAGGCGATTTGTGAGGGATTTTAGTACCATTGCAGCGCCATTGACCGAAGTCATTAAGAAAAATGTTGGCTTCAAGTGGGGAGAAGCACAAGAACAAGCATTTAACATGCTTAAGGATAAGTTGACGTCTGCTCCTTTACTTACTCTACCTAATTTTTCTAAAACATTTGAAATTGAATGTGATGCTTCAGGTTTTGGAATTGGGGCTGTTCTAATGCAAGATGGACAACCAATTGCTTATTTTAGTGAAAAGTTAAATGGTGCAAGCTTGAAGTACCCCACTTATGACAAAGAGATGTATGCCTTAGTTCGCGCTCTAGAGACATGGCAGCATTATTTATTGCCTAAGGAGTTCGTGATACATACTGATCATGAATCCTTGAAGCACTTGAAGGGGCAAAATAAGCTTAACAAACGACATGCTAGGTGGAGTGAATTCATTGAGTCATTTCCTTATGTCATTAAATACAAGCAAGGTAAAGAGAATGTTGTGGCTGATGCACTTTCAAGAAGGTATACTTTACTTGCTTCTTTAGATGCCAAATTGCTAGGATTTGAATACATAAAAGAGCTATATGAGAATGACAGTGATTTTGGTAGTGTTTATCATGCATGTGAAAATATTGCTTTTGAAAAGTTCTATAGGCATGATGGTTACTTGTTTAAAGAGAAACGGTTGTGTGTTCCTAACTGTTCTATGCGTGAATTACTTGTTCGTGAAGCACATGAGGGTGGTTTAATGGGACATTTTGGTATAGCCAAGACTTTAGATGTTTTACATGATCACTTTTATTGGCCTAACATGAAAAAAGATGTTGTTAGAATTTGTGATAAGTGCATTGTGTGTAAACAAGCTAAGTCTAAGTTAAAACCACATGGTTTGTATATGCCTTTACCGGTGCCTAGTTCACCTTGGATTGATATTTCCATGGATTTTGTGCTTGGTTTACCTAGGACTAGGCAAGGACATGATTCAATATATGTTGTTGTAGATAGGTTTTCTAAAATGGCTCACTTTATAGCATGTAGAAAAACTAATGATGCACAACATGTTGCGGATTTGTTCTTTAAAGAGATTGTTCGATTGCATGGCATGCCTAGAACAATTGTGAGTGATAGAGATGCTAAATTTTTAAGCTACTTTTGGAAGACTTTGTGGGGTAAATTGGGCACTAAACTTTTATTTTCTACAACCTGTCATCCACAAACTGATGGGCAAACTGAGGTAGTTAATAGAACTTTATCTCAATTACTAAGAACCATGGTTAGGCATAATTTGAAATCATGGGAAGATTGCTTGCCACATATTGAATTTGCATATAATCGTAGTGTGCATTCTTCTACCAATTTTTGTCCTTTTGAGATTGTTTATGGTTTTATTCCGTTGAGTCCTTTAGATTTGATTGCTTTACCTTTGAGTGAACAAGTAAATCTAGATGGAAAGAAGAAGGCAGAATTTGTGAAGTCCTTACATGAAAAGGTGCGAGCAAATCTTGAAAGAAAGAATGAGCAATATGCCAAACATGCAAACAAGGGGCGCATAAAAGTTGTATTTGAACCAGGTGATTGGGTTTGGGTACATTTGCGTAAAGAAAGGTTTCCTACTCAAAGGAAATCTAAGTTGATGCCTCGTGGTGATGGACCCTTCCAAGTGTTAGAGCGCATCAATGACAATGCTTATAAGATTGACTTACCCGGTGAGTATGGTGTAAGTGCTACATTTAATGTTGCTGATTTATCTCTTTTTGATTTTAATGTAGGTGATGATTCGAGGACGAATCATCTTGAGGAAAGGGGGAATGATGCAACCAAGCTAAGCAAGCCCATCAAACCAAGTGATCCATTGCATTATGAGGGACCAATGACAAGATCAAAGACAAAGAAGTTCAAACAAGCATTGAATTTGCTTGTCTTTCACATTATAAGCAAGTTGGTGGATTTGACTACAAGTACAAGCTTGGAGCCGCATGATGAAGAATTCAAGCTAATTAGCTTAATTTCCTATTCTGAAATTAATTAGCTTGAATTGGACGAATTTGGAAGTTGTTTTTTTTTTATTCATATTTTGGAGTCAATAAGGAAGATTCAAGAAGATTCTAGAAGATGTGAGAAGATTCAAGAATATTCCAAGTCAAAGTCAACAAGTCAAAGTCATAGTCAAATAGTCAATAAGTCAAAGTCAATGGTCAATGGTCAACATATGACATGGCATGTGACATGGCATGCTTTAATGCTTAGTTGTCATGAGTTGTCATTTTGCTTAGTTGTCATGAATTGTAATGAGTTGTCAATTTTGACTTTTCAAAGATGAGTTGTCATTAGTTGTCATTAGTTGTCCTATTTTAAAGGAAATCTCCTTAATTAAGGATTTTCCTATATAGGTATCTTTAGGAATAAGGAATAGAACCTTTTCCTTTAAGGATTAGGTTGTTTACATGCCTATATAAGGGCTAACCCTATGACATACGAATTTAAGAAGATTGAAATATTAAAAGTAAGGTTTTTCCTTAAACTTTGTTCTTTTGAAACTTTGCAAGTTTACTTGAATTGTTTCACTTCTACCTTTCATTACAATTGCTAGGTTAGATTAAACTTAGAATTGTGTGATTTTTCATCTTATAATAGCTAAGTATCTTGCTTCAATTTAATAAGCAAGGGGTTTAGCTCCATCAACACAACTATCCTTGATGATCCTTGGGCTAATATTCAAAGTTGGATGCGCGTTCTATCTCTTTTATAGGTAGGGTTCGTATCAGTGTTGTGAATATGTAATTGCAACATTGGATGTCTTGTCTAAAACCATTTGCGCACAAATTTGCACGAGTTCACGTTTTGTGTGAAAACAAGTGCAAATGTGCAAAAATTGTGCATTCAATTAAATCAACTAGATTTGCGAGCTTTAAATGCTGGAATATGCCTTTAGGATTGAAAATATGTAGTTGGAACATTGGATCACATGTTTTAAACAATCCGTGTATAAACTTTGCACGAGTTAACATTTTGCGTTCAAACAGGCGTAAATGTGCAAAAATTGTGCATTCAACAATCTCATTTATATTTAAGAGTTTAAAAAGCTAGAATATGTGATTAGTGTTGTGAATATTTGATGGGAACATTGGATATCTCGTCTTAAAACCATTTGCGCACAAATGTGCACGAGTTCACGTTTTGCGTTAAAACATGCGCAAATGTGCAAAATTTGTGCATTCAATTAAATCAACTGCAATTATGAGTTTTAAAGGCTGGAGTATGTCTTTAGGATTGAAAATATGTAGTTCGAACATTGGATTACATGTTTTAAGCAGTTTATGTGTAAATTTTGCACGAGTTAACATTTTGCGTTCGTAGAGGTGCAAATGTGCACAAATTGGGCATTCAACAATCTCATTTACATTTATGAGTTCAAAAAGATAGAATATGTGATTAGTGTTGTGAATATTTGATTGGAAACATTGGATATCTTGTCTTAAAACCATTTGTGCACAAATCTGCACGAGTTGACATTTCGCGTTCAAACATGCGCAAATGTGCAAAAATTGTGCATTCATTTAAATCAACTAGATTTATGAGTTTTAAATGCTGGAATACGTCTTCGGGATTGAAAATATGTAGCTGGAACATTGGATTACATATATTATAAACAATTTCTCCTTAGATTTTGCGTTCGTTCTTAGAGGCGCAAACGTGCACAAATTGTGCATTCAACAATCTCATTTATATATTCATGAGCTTAAAAAGCTAGAATATATATGATTAGGGTTGGAACATTGGATATCTTGTCTAAAACCATTTGCGCACAAATTTACGCGAGTTCACGTTTTGCGTTCAAGCATACGCAAATGTCCACAAATTGTGCATTGGACAAAATCAACAGCATTAACGAGTTTGAAATGCTGGAATATGTCTTCAGGATTGAAAATATGTAGTTGGAACATTGGATTACATGTTTTGAACAATTTGCGCATAAATTTTGTACGAGTTAAGGTTTTGCGTTCAAACTGGCGCAAAAGTGCAAAAAATTATACATTCAACAATCTCATTTATATTTATGAGTTTAGAAAGCTAAAATATGTGATTGGTGTTGTGAATTCGCGATTGGAACATTGGATATCTTGTCTAAAAGCATTTGCGCACAAATTTGGACGAGTTCACGTTTTGCGTTCAAACAGGTGCAAATGTGCAAAAATTGTGCACTGAACAATCTCATTTATATTTATGAGTTTGAAAAGTGATTAGTGTTACGAATATGCGATTGGAAAATTGGATACCTTGTCTAAAACCATTTGCGCACAAATTTGCATGAGTTCACGTTTCGCGTTCACACAAGCGCAAAAATTGTGCATTCAATTAAATCAACTGGATTTATGAGTTTCAAAGGCTGGAATGCGTCTTTAGGATTGAAAATATGTAGTTGGAATGTTGGATTACATGTTTTAAACAATTTGTGCATAACTTTTCGCACGAGTTGACATTTTGCGTTCAAAAAAGCGCAAATGTGCAAGATTGTTCATTCAACAATCTCATTTGTATCTGTGAGATTAAAAAGCTAGAATATGTGATTAGTGCTATTAATATGCGATTGGAACATTGGATGTCTTGTCTAAAACCATTTGCGCACAAATTTGCACGAGTTCACGTTTTTCGTTCAAACATGCGCAAATGTGCACAAGTTGTGCATTCAATTAAATCAACTAGATTTACGAGTTTGAAATGCTGGAATATGTCTTTAGGATTGAAAATATGTGGTTGGAACATTGGATCACATGTTTTAAACAATTCGTGCATAAATTTAGCACGAGTTATCATTTTGCGTCCAAACAGGCGCAAACGTGCACAAATTGTGCATTCCACAATCTCATTTATATTTATGAGTTTGAAGAGCTAGAATTTTGGATTAGTGTTGTGAATATGTAATTGCAACATTGGATGTCTTGTCTAAAACCATTTGCGCACAAATTTGCACGAGTTCACGTTTTGTGTGAAAACAAGTGCAAATGTGCAAAAATGTGCATTCAATTAAATCAACTAGATTTGCGAGCTTTAAATGCTGGAATATGCCTTTAGGATTGAAAATATGTAGTTGGAACATTGGATCACATGTTTTAAACAATCCGTGTATAAACTTTGCACGAGTTAACATTTTGCGTTCAAACAGGCGGCGTAAATGTGCAAAAATTGTGCATTCAACAATCTCATTTATATTTAAGAGTTTAAAAAGCTAGAATATGTGATTAGTGTTGTGAATAATTTGATGGGAACATTGGATATCTCGTCTTAAAACCATTTGCGCACAAATGTGCACGAGTTCACGTTTTGCGTTAAAACATGCGCAAATGTGCAAAATTTGTGCATTCAATTAAATCAACTGCAATTATGAGTTTTAAAGGCTGGAGTATGTCTTTAGGATTGAAAATATGTAGTTCGAACATTGATTACATGTTTTAAGCAGTTTATGTGTAAATTTTGCACGAGTTAACATTTGCGTTCGTAGAGGTGCAAATGTGCACAAATTGGGCATTCAACAATCTCATTTACATTTATGAGTTCAAAAAGATAGAATATGTGATTAGTGTTGTGAATATTTGATTGGAAACATTGGATATCTTGTCTTAAAACCATTTGTGCACAAATCTGCACGAGTTGACATTTCGCGTTCAAACATGCGCAAATGTGCAAAAATTGTGCATTCATTTAAATCAACTAGATTTATGAGTTTTAAATGCTGGAATACGTCTTCGGGATTGAAAATATGTAGCTGGAACATTGGATTACATATATTATAAACAATTTCTCCTTAGATTTTGCGTTCGTTCTTAGAGGCGCAAACGTGCACAAATTGTGCATTCAACAATCTCATTTATATATTCATGAGCTTAAAAAGCTAGAATATATATGATTAGGGTTGGAACATTGGATATCTTGTCTAAAACCATTTGCGCACAAATTTACGCGAGTTCACGTTTTGCGTTCAAGCATACGCAAATGTCCACAAATTGTGCATTGGACAAAATCAACAGCATTAACGAGTTTGAAATGCTGGAATATGTCTTCAGGATTGAAAATATGTAGTTTGGAACATTGGATTACATGTTTTGAACAATTTGCGCATAAATTTTGTACGAGTTAGGTTTTGCGTTCAAACTGGCGCAAAAGTGCAAAAATTATACATTCAACAATCTCATTTATATTTATGAGTTTAGAAAGCTAAAATATGTGATTGGTGTTGTGAATTCGCGATTGGAACATTGGATATCTTGTCTAAAAGCATTTGCGCACAAATTTGGACGAGTTCACGTTTTGCGTTCAAACAGGTGCAAATGTGCAAAAATTGTGCACTGAACAATCTCATTTATATTTATGAGTTTGAAAAGTGATTAGTGTTACGAATATGCGATTGGAAAATTGGATACCTTGTCTAAAACCATTTGCGCACAAATTTGCATGAGTTCACGTTTCGCGTTCACACAAGCGCAAAAATTGTGCATTCAATTAAATCAACTGGATTTATGAGTTTCAAAGCTGGAATGCGTCTTTAGGATTGAAAATATGTAGTTGGAATGTTGGATTACATGTTTTAAACAATTTGTGCATAACTTTTCGCACGAGTTGACATTTTGCGTTCAAAAAAGCGCAAATGTGCAAGATTGTTCATTCAACAATCTCATTTGTATCTGTGAGATTAAAAAGCTAGAATATGTGATTAGTGCTATTAATATGCGATTGGAACATTGGATGTCTTGTCTAAAACCATTTGCGCACAAATTTGCACGAGTTCACGTTTTTCGTTCAAACATGCGCAAATGTGCACAAGTTGTGCATTCAATTAAATCAACTAGATTTACGAGTTTGAAATGCTGGAATATGTCTTTAGGATTGAAAATATGTGGTTGGAACATTGGATCACATGTTTTAAACAATTCGTGCATAAATTTAGCACGAGTTATCATTTTGCGTCCAAACAGGCGCAAACGTGCACAAATTGTGCATTCCACAATCTCATTTATATTTATGAGTTTGAAGAGCTAGAATTTTGGATTAGTGTTGTGAATATGTAATTGCAACATTGGATGTCTTGTCTAAAACCATTTGCGCACAAATTTGCACGAGTCACGTTTTTGTGTGAAAACAAGTGCAAATGTGCAAAAATTGTGCATTCAATTAAATCAACTAGATTGCGAGCTTTAAATGCTGGAATATGCCTTTAGGATTGAAAATATGTAGTTGGAACATTGGATCACATGTTTTAAACAATCCGTGTATAAACTTTGCACGAGTTAACATTTTGCGTTCAAACAGGCGTAAATGTGCAAAAATTGTGCATTCAACAATCTCATTTATATTTAAGAGTTTAAAAAGCTAGAATATGTGATTAGTGTTGTGAATATTTGATGGGAACATTGGATATCTCGTCTTAAAACCATTTGCGCACAAATGTGCACGAGTTCACGTTTTGCGTTAAAACATGCGCAAATGTGCAAAATTTGTGCATTCAATTAAATCAACTGCAATTATGAGTTTTAAAGGCTGGAGTATGTCTTTAGGATTGAAAATATGTAGTTCGAACATTGGATTACATGTTTTAAGCAGTTTATGTGTAAAATTTTGCACGAGTTAACATTTTGCTTTCGTAGAGGTGCAAATGTGCACAAATTGGGCATTCAACAATCTCATTTACATTTATGAGTTCAAAAAGCTAGAATATGTGATTAGTGTTGTGAATATTTGATTGGAAACATTGGATATCTTGTCTTAAAACCATTTGTGCACAAATCTGCACGAGTTGACATTTCGCGTTCAAACATGCGCAATGTGCAAAAATTGTGCATTCATTTAAATCAACTAGATTTATGAGTTTTAAATGCTGGAATACGTCTTCGGGATTGAAAATATGTAGCTGGAACATTGGATTACATATATTATAAACAATTTCTCCTTAGATTTTGCGTTCGTTCTTAGAGGCGCAAACGTGCACAAATTGTGCATTCAACAATCTCATTTATATATTCATGAGCTTAAAAAGCTAGAATATATATGATTAGGGTTGGAAACATTGGATATCTTGTCTAAAACCATTTGCGCACAAAATTTACGCGAGTTCACGTTTGCGTTCAAGCATACGCAAATGTCCACAAATTGTGCATTGGACAAAATCAACAGCATTAACGAGTTTGAAATGCTGGAATATGTCTTCAGGATTGAAAATATGTAGTTGGAACATTGGATTACATGTTTTGAACAATTTGCGCATAAATTTTGTACGAGTTAAGGTTTTGCGTTCAAAACTGGCGCAAAAGTGCAAAAATTATACATTCAACAATCTCATTTATATTTATGAGTTTAGAAAGCTAAAATATGTGATTGGTGTTGTGAATTCGCGATTGAACATTGGATATCTTGTCTAAAAGCATTTGCGCACAAATTTGGACGAGTTCACGTTTTGGCGGTTCAAAACAGGTGCAAATGTGCAAAAATTGTGCACTGAACAATCTCATTTATATTTATGAGTTTGAAAAGTGATTAGTGTTACGAATATGCGATTGGAAAATTGGATACCTTGTCTAAAACCATTTGCGCACAAATTTGCATGAGTTCACGTTTCGCGTTCACACAAGCGCAAAAATTGTGCATTCAATTAAATCAACTGGGATTTATGAGTTTCAAAGGCTGGAATGCGTCTTTAGGATTGAAAATATGTAGTTGGAATGTTGGATTACATGTTTTAAACAATTTGTGCATAACTTTTCGCACGAGTTGACATTTTGCGTTCAAAAAAGCGCAAATGTGCAAGATTGTTCATTCAACAATCTCATTTGTATCTGTGAGATTAAAAAGCTAGAATATGTGATTAGTGCTATTAATATGCGATTGGAACATTGGATGTCCTTGTCTAAAACCATTTGCGCACAAATTTGCACGAGTTCACGTTTTTCGTTCAAACATGCGCAAATGTGCACAAGTTGTGCATTCAATTAAATCAACTAGATTTACGAGTTTGAAATGCTGGAATATGTCTTTAGGATTGAAAATATGTGGTTGGAACATTGATCACATGTTTTAACAATTCGTGCATAAATTTAGCACGAGTTATCATTTTGCGTCCAAACAGGCGCAAACGTGCACAAATTGTGCATTCCACAATCTCATTTATATTTATGATTTTGAAGAGCTAGAATTTTGGATTAGTGTTGTGAATATGTAATTGCAACATTGGATGTCTTGTCTAAAAACCATTTGCGCACAAATTTGCACGAGTTCACGTTTTGTGTGAAAACAAGTGCAAATGTGCAAAAATTGTGCATACAATTAAATCAACTAGATTGCGAGCTTTAAATGCTGGAATATGCCTTTAGGATTGAAAATATGTATTGGAACATTGGATCACATGTTATAAACAATCCGTGTATAACTTTGCACGAGTTAACATTTTGCGTTCAAACAGGCGTAAATGTGCAAAAATTGTGCATTCAACAATCTCATTTATATTTAAGAGTTTAAAAAGCTAGAATATGTGATTAGTGTTGTGAATATTTGATGGGAACATTGGATATCTCGTCTTAAAACCATTTGCGCACAAATGTGCACGAGTTCACGTTTTGCGTTAAAACATGCGCAAATGTGCAAAATTTGTGCATTCAATTAAATCAACTGCAATTATGATTTTAAAGGCTGGAGTATGTCTTTAGGATTGAAAATATGTAGTTCGAACATTGGATTACATGTTTTAAGCAGTTTATGTGTAAATTTTGCACGAGTTAACATTTGCGTTCGTAGAGGTGCAAATGTGCACAAATTGGGCATTCAACAATCTCATTTACATTTATGAGTTCAAAAAGCTAGAATATGTGATTAGTGTTGTGAATATTTGATTGGAAACATTGGATATCTTGTCTTAAAACCATTTGTGCACAAATCTGCACGAGTTGACATTTCGCGTTCAAACATGCGCAAATGTGCACAAATTGTGCATTCATTTAAATCAACTGATTTATGAGTTTTAAATGCTGGAATACGTCTTCGGGATTGAAAATATGTAGCTGGAACATTGGATTACATATATTATAAACAATTTCTCCTTAGATTTTGCGTTCGTTCTTAGAGGCGCAAACGTGCACAAATTGTGCATTCAACAATCTCATTTATATATTCATGAGCTTAAAAAGCTAGAATATATATGATTAGGGTTGGAACATTGGATATCTTGTCTAAAACCATTTGCGCACAAATTTACGCGAGTTCACGTTTTGCGTTCTCAAGCATACGCAAATGTCCACAAATTGTGCATTGGACAAAATCAACAGCATTAACGAGTTTGAAATGCTGGAATATGTCTTCAGGATTGAAAATATGTAGTTGGAACATTGGATTACATGTTTTGAACAATTTGCGCATAAATTTTGTACGAGTTAAGGTTTTGCGTTCAAACTGGCGCAAAAGTGCAAAAATTATACATTCAACAATCTCATTTATATTTATGAGTTTAGAAGCTAAAATATGTGATTGGTGTTGTGAATTCGCGATTGGAACATTGGATATCTTGTCTAAAAGCATTTGCGCACAAATTTGGACGAGTTCACGTTTTGCGTTCAAACAGGTGCAAATGTGCAAAAATTGTGCACTGAACAATCTCATTTATATTTATGAGTTTGAAAAGTGATTAGTGTTACGAATATGCGATTGGAAAATTGGATACCTTGTCTAAAACCATTTGCGCACAAATTTGCATGAGTTCACGTTTCGCGTTCACACAAGCGCAAAAATTGTGCATTCAATTAAATCAACTGGATTTATGAGTTTCAAAGGCTGGAATGCGTCTTTAGGATTGAAAATATGTAGTTGAATGTTGGATTACATGTTTTAAACAATTTGTGCATAACTTTTCGCACGAGTTGACATTTTGCGTTCAAAAAAGCGCAAATGTGCAAGATTGTTCATTCAACAATCTCATTTGTATCTGTGAGATTAAAAAGCTAGAATATGTGATTAGTGCTATTAATATGCGATTGGAACATTGGATGTCTTGTCTAAAACCATTTGCGCACAAATTTGCACGAGTTCACGTTTTTCGTTCAAACATGCGCAAATGTGCACAAGTTGTGCATTCAATTAAATCAACTAGATTTACGAGTTTGAAATGCTGGAATATGTCTTTAGGATTGAAAATATGTGGTTGGAACATTGGATCACATGTTTTAAACAATTCGTGCATAAATTTAGCACGAGTTATCATTTTGCGTCCAAACAGGCGCAAACGTGCACAAATTGTGCATTCCACAATCTCATTTATATTTATGAGTTTGAAGAGCTAGAATTTTGGATTAGTGTTGTGAATATGTAATTGCAACATTGGATGTCTTGTCTAAAACCATTTGCGCACAAATTTGCACGAGTTCACGTTTTGTGTGAAAACAAGTGCAAATGTGCAAAAATTGTGCATTCAATTAAATCAACTAGATTTGCGAGCTTTAAATGCTGGAATATGCCTTTAGGATTGAAAATATGTAGTTGGAACATTGGATCACATGTTTTAAACAATCCGTGTATAAACTTTGCACGAGTTAACATTTTGCGTTCAAACAGGCGTAAATGTGCAAAAATTGTGCATTCAACAATCTCATTTATATTTAAGAGTTTAAAAAGCTAGAATATGTGATTAGTGTTGTGAATATTTGATGGGAACATTGGATATCTCGTCTTAAAACCATTTGCGCACAAATGTGCACGAGTTCACGTTTTGCGTTAAAACATGCGCAAATGTGCAAAATTTGTGCATTCAATTAAATCAACTGCAATTATGAGTTTTAAAGGCTGGAGTATGTCTTTAGGATTGAAAATATGTAGTTCGAACATTGGATTACATGTTTTAAGCAGTTTATGTGTAAATTTTGCACGAGTTAACATTTTGCGTTCGTAGAGGTGCAAATGTGCACAAATTGGGCATTCAACAATCTCATTTACATTTATGAGTTCAAAAAGCTAGAATATGTGATTAGTGTTGTGAATATTTGATTGGAAACATTGGATATCTTGTCTTAAAACCATTTGTGCACAAATCTGCACGAGTTGACATTTCGCGTTCAAACATGCGCAAATGTGCAAAAATTGTGCATTCATTTAAATCAACTAGATTTATGAGTTTTAAATGCTGGAATACGTCTTCGGGATTGAAAATATGTAGCTGGAACATTGGATTACATATATTATAAACAATTTCTCCTTAGATTTTGCGTTCGTTCTTAGAGGCGCAAACGTGCACAAATTGTGCATTCAACAATCTCATTTATATATTCATGAGCTTAAAAAGCTAGAATATATATGATTAGGGTTGGAACATTGGATATCTTGTCTAAAACCATTTGCGCACAAATTTACGCGAGTTCACGTTTTGCGTTCAAGCATACGCAAATGTCCACAAATTGTGCATTGGACAAAATCAACAGCATTAACGAGTTTGAAATGCTGGAATATGTCTTCAGGATTGAAAATATGTAGTTGGAACATTGGATTACATGTTTTGAACAATTTGCGCATAAATTTTGTACGAGTTAAGGTTTTGCGTTCAAACTGGCGCAAAAGTGCAAAAATTATACATTCAACAATCTCATTTATATTTATGAGTTTAGAAAGCTAAAATATGTGATTGGTGTTGTGAATTCGCGATTGGAACATTGGATATCTTGTCTAAAAGCATTTGCGCACAAATTTGGACGAGTTCACGTTTTGCGTTCAAACAGGTGCAAATGTGCAAAAATTGTGCACTGAACAATCTCATTTATATTTATGAGTTTGAAAAGTGATTAGTGTTACGAATATGCGATTGGAAAATTGGATACCTTGTCTAAAACCATTTGCGCACAAATTTGCATGAGTTCACGTTTCGCGTTCACACAAGCGCAAAAATTGTGCATTCAATTAAATCAACTGGATTTATGAGTTTCAAAGGCTGGAATGCGTCTTTAGGATTGAAAATATGTAGTTGGAATGTTGGATTACATGTTTTAAACAATTTGTGCATAACTTTTCGCACGAGTTGACATTTTGCGTTCAAAAAAGCGCAAATGTGCAAGATTGTTCATTCAACAATCTCATTTGTATCTGTGAGATTAAAAAGCTAGAATATGTGATTAGTGCTATTAATATGCGATTGGAACATTGGATGTCTTGTCTAAAACCATTTGCGCACAAATTTGCACGAGTTCACGTTTTTCGTTCAAACATGCGCAAATGTGCACAAGTTGTGCATTCAATTAAATCAACTAGATTTACGAGTTTGAAATGCTGGAATATGTCTTTAGGATTGAAAATATGTGGTTGGAACATTGGATCACATGTTTTAAACAATTCGTGCATAAATTTAGCACGAGTTATCATTTTGCGTCCAAACAGGCGCAAACGTGCACAAATTGTGCATTCCACAATCTCATTTATATTTATGAGTTTGAAGAGCTAGAATTTTGGATTAGTGTTGTGAATATGTAATTGCAACATTGGATGTCTTGTCTAAAACCATTTGCGCACAAATTTGCACGAGTTCACGTTTTGTGTGAAAACAAGTGCAAATGTGCAAAAATTGTGCATTCAATTAAATCAACTAGATTTGCGAGCTTTAAATGCTGGAATATGCCTTTAGGATTGAAAATATGTAGTTGGAACATTGGATCACATGTTTTAAACAATCCGTGTATAAACTTTGCACGAGTTAACATTTTGCGTTCAAACAGGCGTAAATGTGCAAAAATTGTGCATTCAACAATCTCATTTATATTTAAGAGTTTAAAAAGCTAGAATATGTGATTAGTGTTGTGAATATTTGATGGGAACATTGGATATCTCGTCTTAAAACCATTTGCGCACAAATGTGCACGAGTTCACGTTTTGCGTTAAAACATGCGCAAATGTGCAAAATTTGTGCATTCAATTAAATCAACTGCAATTATGAGTTTTAAAGGCTGGAGTATGTCTTTAGGATTGAAAATATGTAGTTCGAACATTGGATTACATGTTTTAAGCAGTTTATGTGTAAATTTTGCACGAGTTAACATTTTGCGTTCGTAGAGGTGCAAATGTGCACAAATTGGGCATTCAACAATCTCATTTACATTTATGAGTTCAAAAAGCTAGAATATGTGATTAGTGTTGTGAATATTTGATTGGAAACATTGGATATCTTGTCTTAAAACCATTTGTGCACAAATCTGCACGAGTTGACATTTCGCGTTCAAACATGCGCAAATGTGCAAAAATTGTGCATTCATTTAAATCAACTAGATTTATGAGTTTTAAATGCTGGAATACGTCTTCGGGATTGAAAATATGTAGCTGGAACATTGGATTACATATATTATAAACAATTTCTCCTTAGATTTTGCGTTCGTTCTTAGAGGCGCAAACGTGCACAAATTGTGCATTCAACAATCTCATTTATATATTCATGAGCTTAAAAAGCTAGAATATATATGATTAGGGTTGGAACATTGGATATCTTGTCTAAAACCATTTGCGCACAAATTTACGCGAGTTCACGTTTTGCGTTCAAGCATACGCAAATGTCCACAAATTGTGCATTGGACAAAATCAACAGCATTAACGAGTTTGAAATGCTGGAATATGTCTTCAGGATTGAAAATATGTAGTTGGAACATTGGATTACATGTTTTGAACAATTTGCGCATAAATTTTGTACGAGTTAAGGTTTTGCGTTCAAACTGGCGCAAAAGTGCAAAAATTATACATTCAACAATCTCATTTATATTTATGAGTTTAGAAAGCTAAAATATGTGATTGGTGTTGTGAATTCGCGATTGGAACATTGGATATCTTGTCTAAAAGCATTTGCGCACAAATTTGGACGAGTTCACGTTTTGCGTTCAAACAGGTGCAAATGTGCAAAAATTGTGCACTGAACAATCTCATTTATATTTATGAGTTTGAAAAGTGATTAGTGTTACGAATATGCGATTGGAAAATTGGATACCTTGTCTAAAACCATTTGCGCACAAATTTGCATGAGTTCACGTTTCGCGTTCACACAAGCGCAAAAATTGTGCATTCAATTAAATCAACTGGATTTATGAGTTTCAAAGGCTGGAATGCGTCTTTAGGATTGAAAATATGTAGTTGGAATGTTGGATTACATGTTTTAAACAATTTGTGCATAACTTTTCGCACGAGTTGACATTTTGCGTTCAAAAAGCGCAAATGTGCAAGATTGTTCATTCAACAATCTCATTTGTATCTGTGAGATTAAAAAGCTAGAATATGTGATTAGTGCTATTAATATGCGATTGGAACATTGGATGTCTTGTCTAAAACCATTTGCGCACAAATTTGCACGAGTTCACGTTTTTCGTTCAAACATGCGCAAATGTGCACAAGTTGTGCATTCAATTAAATCAACTAGATTTACGAGTTTGAAATGCTGGAATATGTCTTTAGGATTGAAAATATGTGGTTGGAACATTGGATCACATGTTTTAAACAATTCGTGCATAAATTTAGCACGAGTTATCATTTTGCGTCCAAACAGGCGCAAACGTGCACAAATTGTGCATTCCACAATCTCATTTATATTTATGAGTTT